>JAHNEJ010003020.1:0-183858 GCA_022559845.1 Amorphophallus konjac
TCTTGGGAGCGAGGAGGATTGAAGGACGCCATGGTGGACTCGAAGAGGGGATTAGAATAGAACATGAAGAAGGAACTGACTCGAGAAGATGATTCAGACGGACGAAAATAACTCCACATGTAACGGACAACCTTGACAATGCGAAAACAACCAACACAAAAAACACTCAATAAGCAACCAAACTTAGGTGATTCTAACAAGATGTAAGTGATAAAAGATGAAGACACTCAAAGATCAACCAAGTTTTTTAAGATGATGCAACAAGGTTCTTATGATTTCTCCTTTGGAACTTTAGCGAATTGATTGACATGTGCTCTCAACAATGGGTTCCTAGTAGGAGATGGATATGGGACTTGGTTTGACTCTAAGTGTAACCACTCCTTCACCTATGCAACCCTAGACACGGGGTGGGAAAGGTACAACCAGCCCGGCGTCCGTGTGGGAATCCACGGCTCGCGGGGACTTACGGAGGTCCCTGCTGTGATTTCCTAGTCGGCCCCAAGGAATATGGAGACGAGAGGTCCTCACAACAAGGTAGGAAAATGCAATCTAATGTATGAAAAGATGAATGACCCTATGTGCACCGGAGTGCATGCAAAGTCTAGCCTACAATCTAACAATCAATGGTGCACACAATGATATGGAGATATGAGCAAAGCAAGGAGGAGGTCAAGTATCGCCCAAGCAATAAATCGCAGCAAAAAACTGCGGAAATAAATGCACCTCGGATGTGTACCTGCCAGGCGAATAACAGTCAAAGGACCCTGCGTCAGAGCACAATAACGGTCAAAGGCCAGACCGCCAGATAATATATAAGCAGGGGGATGAGGCCGTCGGATGAGCCAGGGAACCAAAACCAGACAGAAGTAACCGGAAAGCCCATGGAAGCTCACACAGTAGAACCAAAGCGGCGGTCTAATGCCCCTGCGTCAGAGGACTGTGACGCGGGGACACCTGGCCGTCAGAGAACTCAGAAAACCAGAATGAGCAGTAATCAAAGGGGAAACAAAAGGCAACTAAACAAGCAGATGATGGCAGGTTTAAACAAGAATCAAAAGCACGATTGGCACAAGTTGTCCCACCGTGATCGCCAAAAAATTATCTGTTGATATTTATTTGTCTATCTTCTATCTTTCTTTTGAGGTTTGGAGAGTGGTATGGTAAGATAACAAACAAACAATCAAAGATCTACTCAAACCTATGAACATGTGATCATGAACCTAGGCAATCATAGCTAGCTCTAGCATGGGCATGCTATCTCAATCAAACTACGCTAAGGAAAAGGAAAACACACGCCGGGGCGTGGAGCAAGGAATAAATAAAAACACACCGTGAAGGTGGAACAAGCAAGGAAAATAGAAAGATATGATGAAGAAGACAGCTAATGCCCAATACCAAGGAAAGATGTGATCGCCACCAAAGTAAAAATAAGTCAAAAAACCTGAATATACCTTGAAAATAGGTGGATGAAACACCCGCCCACGGGAGAGAAAACCAGAGAAAGCCTGCATATTAACTTAGAAGTAACGGCCAGAACCCCGTGCGTCGCTTGGAAGTGACGGCCACACGATAGACCGCCGGAAGAGAGTGACGCGCCTGCACAAGGCCGTCAGATAACCTGCAGTAACAAAGCTTGAATTCTTTTAACTCCAACTCTTCCAGCCGGCTAGAAGACCTGGGCCTCGTGTCAATGAACCTGTAAACCTACCAAAGATGTAGAAAGACCAAACACAATAACCTCAATTAGTCCTTTTCACAAGCATAGCATCAATTCTCAAAGGACTTAACATCATCAAAAGGAGAGTGGATTACCGGGGAGTTTTTGATTTTTTAACCCCTCTGGGTGTTTTAAAAGTTTGGGAAGATGTTTATATGCTTAGAGGACAGTGAAAAACGTGGAGAAGGAAGAGGAGGGATAATGCTTTGATTGAGGAAAAACCAGGGAAGAACTCAAGCATGCAATGATGAACTTGAAAGACCAAAACCAAAGTACTCCCTTGATTATGAGATGGATGGACGTGGGAAGCAGTTCCTCTTGGATGAAGATGGCTCCTGAGTTTGGCAGCACTTCGTCGTGAATTCCAAATCTTTCCCCCTCGGGCCATGAAGTCAAGGGCTCTATTTATAGACCCCCAAACTCTCAGGTCGAGCAGAGGATAATCAAACAAGATAAAGAGATAACTCTTAGCAAATCCTCGAAGATAATATCACCAAGAGTCCATAGAATCGAACGGAAGGTCCTGAGGATCAGATTTGAAAGAGATATCGTCAATCCAAAATCCTTATCTCGACCACGGAGTAGCAGAGAAAAGGCCTGAACTGCCAGGACTCTCTGAAGGAAGTAACGGCTGCACGACGGACCGCCACTTGGAAGTAACGCATCAAGAACCGTCCGTTACTCTCAACCCTATCCCAAAGGATAAGATCGACGGGAAGGAGACCCAACAAGTTGGACTCTTCAAGGAAGCAACGGCCAAGGCATAGGGCGTCAGAATGAAACAACGGCTGCTCGACAGACCGTTAAGTTATTACCAATGTGGAATCAAAAGGATAAGCTTTACAACAGTGCCTTAAGCCTTAGGACTCTTCATAGAGTAACGGTCCAGGCCCCATGCGTTATAATGAAACAACGCGCCTGGTTCGGACCGTTATTACCATTGAGTTTCAAGAATAGCAATAGAGGGTTGCTAAGCTGTTGCCAACGAAACGCTACCAGAAGCCAATTCTTAATCCAGGAACTAAGACCCAAGAAATAGGCCTCAACTGATCAAGAGACTCAATGAAGAGTGAACAACTCGGAGCATCATATAGAATGAAATAAGGAGATGACCCGACTTATTGGGTATAAAACAGGTGTCAATAGCCCTTACCTTAGACGTTCCTTCATAGATCAGCTATAGCTGATCCCACATTTCTTTTGCTGATTTGCAGGTTGACACTCTGGAGTACTCTGTAGGATGGATGGCACATTGCATCACATTCATCGCGGTCCAGTTAACCATGGACTTCTTGATCTGGTCTGTAGTCCAAGTGTCCTCATTTTCAGGTAGTTCATAAGGACCTCGACTGACTACCAGCCAGATCAGATGATCCTGGGCACGAAGAAAGACTTCCATCCGGTTCTTCCAGTATGTGTAATTTGCCCCATCAAAGAATGGGGGTCAATTGATAGAATGAGCCTCAACTATGAAGCTGCGAGGGACGTTCCCATTGGATCTTCCCTGGTTGTTGGACCACATCTCTAGGGAACCCGCTCTGATACCAATTGATGAGTGGTACGAGTTGATCTAGAGGGGGGGTGAGTAGATCCGCACAAACAATTCTTGATCAGTTAACAAAATCAGAGGAAACTGTGAAATAGAGTGAACGGCTTAAGCTTGTTTGTAGGGCAACCAACGTGCTGTGTGAGAGTGAAATCTCGTGAGACTCACTACCTAAGTGATTGCACCTATGAAGAATGTAGAAGAGATGGAACACACAACCATCAAACCACTGCTCAAGGGTTTTTAGGTGGTTTGGCTATTATCTAGTAGACCTACGTCCACCCCTCACTAACTTGGTGAGGATTCCACACTTGGCCAAATAAAACACACACGCATTGCTACATGTAGCAAAACATGGGGACGAGCCCCACATATGCTGCGACTACAGCAAAACATGGGGACGAACCTCACACACACACGTGCGGAGCTAGTTCGCTACAACCGCTGACAAACAACTTGTACAAGGAGCAAGCTCCTCACCCACACACAAAAGAAATCAGGAGAGAAATCGAAAACAAAAGAACTCAAAGCAAGGAAATGGAATGTAGCTTCTGATAGCAATCAAGAAGCTGAAGAACAAAGGTCTGAACTTCAGGTCTGCTGCTAAAAATTTTCTTCTTCAGAGACTAGGCCAGGCAATGGTGGGGAGGAAGATTCTCTCACAGTGCTTCTCAAGGCTTCTCTCTTGCTTTCTTCGAATCATACCAGCTGATTCTCCTTGGATGTTTTTCAAGCACGCTCAATGCAGCTAAGTTCTTTTTCCCGCTTCCCACACCTTCTTCTTCACGGCGATGGGTTCCTATATATAGAGGAGAAACATGGAGAGTCTCCTTTCTTACAGATCTCTTCGTATGATTGGTTGGTTTAGAACCGGCCATCTTATTGGTCAGCGTTCATAGAATAGAAGCTTGTGAAGAGACGATCTTTTTCCAAATCTATTCTTTTGACTGATCCTTTTCCCATTGCAATTTTTGATTGGTCCATGGTTATCGAGAAGAGAGCATGGAAAACTCCTTTTTCCAAAAACATTTTCTGACAACTGCTTTTCACAAAAGTTTCTTGATAGTCCCATGATGAAAAAGGTAGGATCTTTATCCTAGTACCTTTTTCATACCTTGAGGAGCGTGTCCTGGAGGTGTGAGCCGTTGACTGGATTAAGTTATCACGTGGTCAGGTGATTCTGCTGGCGGACTGCTCGTGCTGCTGTAATAAGTCGACTTGGTGTGAAACTGAGTTGACTTGTTCTTCGCACTTAGCAGGATCCCCGCTTCTGGAATGCCATGAGTCGACTTGATGTTCAGGCCAAGTCGACTTGTTCTTCAAGCATGGCAGGTTTCAGGTAACTGGATTACCATGAGTCGACTTGTTCTAGAACTTGAGTTGACTTGTTCAGATGAAGATGTATAGTCCAAGCTTCTAGAATGATATAAGTCGACTTGGTTGCAACCTTGAGTTGACTTGCTCTTTTCTATGTTGGAAGTATAACACGAGATTGTAGACACGCTAAAATTGATACTATGATGAGTAAATATCATGTCACCACGTGATGCCCCAAAGTGGACTTCAATATTGGTTTAATATGAAGTTTTTCTAATTTTTTCTATCATACTTGTAATTCACGACCGTCAGCAGGGCGTTATTTAATTGACGGCTGTCTGGGTGTCGTTATTTCATCAATTAATGACCGTGCATGCAGGCATTATTTACTGATTTTACAAAATCCATTTAAAATAAAAAATGTAAAGAATTGACGTCAGCTTCTAAGGCGCTGATTAATTAACGACATTCCATGAAGGCGTCATTTCTTATTTTTAAACATGGAAAGTCCTTTATTTCTATAAATTAACCCAGGAATTAATGGTTGTGTGCACGGTCGTCATTTAAATTAGCGACTACCCTAATGTCGTCATTTGAGCTTCCGTGTCCGTTTCTACTACTTCTTCCTTGCGAAGGCAATCTTTCTATTATTTGATTTCGATCCTTTCCTTGGAAGTCAATCCATATTCTGGAAGTTTATATCTAGTTTTAATCCTATTAAAACTAAATTTTAAGCTCTATAAATACTTCTCCTTGAAAGTCACCCGCGAGGGAGAGAGCTCTAGCAGATAATAGAGATTTCCAGTTGAGAAGAGAGGATTCTTGCGAGAGTTCTCACTAACGATTGCAGGATTCTAATATTTTCACATCAGAAGTCCTCCTACGGCGGTCTTCTTCCTCTCACGGTGGTGGTCTTCCTTCAGTGCTTCTTCCTACGGCTGGAGCTTTTCCCTCTCTCCCTTTACTGTTGCGGCAACAGTAGAAGGGCGCCCTCTTCCTCTTTTAGTTTTCTTATTATTCATCATATGCATATCCCTCTGCCTATTTTGCTATAACAGTCACGCACATAACTTCTATGCATATCATATTACTTGTTTGCACGCATAACATATATCTTCCACCCTTTTACTCCTCCGAGGGGTTTAAACAAAACACACTAGGTGTGTTAATGTTTATGTTGCATAATCCTCTTTATTGTGAGCATTGATACTACACTTTGGGCTAATCCATCTTGTTTGTTTGTCTTTGCTTGTTTCACAAGGGTAATCAAAGTAAGGACCCCCTTCATCGGCCGACCGGTAGAAGGAGGAAGGAAGGACTCACAATCTCACCCGCTTCTTCACAAGGTACATGCGATCATCCCTTAATTTTTGAGGTAACCCCTCTGGCGATCACCCTCCTTAGAGCATCACATGCTCCTTTTATTCTCTTTTCTTTTATTTCCCACATATCATGCTTAGCTTATCCATCTTTTCTTAATTCCCTCTTAAGAAATTAAATTTTCTTTCTTTTTAATGTCTATGTGACACGTTCACAAATTGGCGATCACGGTGGGACTCTTGATATTTTTATTTTGATTACCCCTCCATTGGCACCCTGTGTGCCCCTCCCTTTGGCACCCACGTGTGCCCCTCCTTAGTGCTCCACGTAGCACACTCCCTTTGTGCACCACGTGCACACCTCCCACTGGATTAGCCAATTTTTAAATTGTCCTTAGCATTTTTAAGAAGAAAATTTGGTTTCTGTTTGCTTTCAGCTGATCATCTGTTCTCTGGAATTGATTAGTGACTTCTCTGAAGCCGCTATTTTCATAATCAACGACCTCTCACAGAGGCGTTGTTTCCATTATTTGTGGCATTTTTTATTATTTTTGATAATCAACGCCCTTCCACAGAGGCGTCATTCACTCATTTAACGCCTAATTCCAAGGCATCATTTCTCAGTTACTGTTGTTTCTCCTCACACTCCGGTCACTGTTCACTGCTATTGGCACCCCTTCACAGAGGCATTATTCACGTATTCAGCGCCTCACACCAAGGCGCTGTTTTACTTTGCTGCTCATTGTTTGCCACTATTACTGTGATTAGCGACTATCATACAGTCGCAGATTATTGAGATAGCGACTGTTGTCAGGTCGCCATTTTGTTCTGTTTTCACAGAACCTTGATTATTACTGCTATCTTCACTGTTGGCTGCACTTATTGATTATTTGATTATTACTGGTTGATCTGCCTGCATTAGCTTGCATTCTAGGGCATTTGGTTGAGACCCCTCCTCTCTCTACACTTCTAGATCCCACACCCTTTTCTTGGAATTGGAAGGACCCTCCATTGAGCATTCCGTCTCTTTGGACTGAAAATTCCTCTTCTAATGCCTCCGTAAGTCCCCGCACCCGTGGATTCCCTCACGGACGCCGGGCTGGTTGTACCATTTGAAGTACCCGGAGTTTAGTTAACCCATCCGTTAGTGAGGAGAGAGAAAGAACTTAGTCGACCCGGAGATTACACCCAAACTTGCAACTAGGACCCACATTGAAGAGAGAGAATATTACACATTTAAAAATCTACCTTAATCTCAAAAGAAAACCTTAAAATCTTGGGCTCATTACAACTTGTGTGAACAATTTGCTTGATTGGGTGATTATTTCTTACTTATATTTGTTGGCTTGAGGTATTCTCTTTTCCTTAAAAATACAACTCCGTTCAGGTAAAATCATTAACATGGCCAACTACGGGTATTCTTATGATGGTTATGAGGAGGGTCAATTTGACCCATCCTATGAGCTCCCCCCTCAAGATTCTACCCATTATGAGGGAAACTATGCTCCCTCCCATGCTTATTACTCTCAAGTCCATGTGATAGATACCACTACCCAAGAGGTGGAGCCTTCCTCCCAAGCTCAACCTACCACACAAAACACACCTGGGGACGTTGCCCCATCTTTCAATCTTAATAGTTTGATTCATGCTCTATCTCAATTGGACGATTCCCAACGTCAGGCGGTCTAGACCGCTCTAAAAGGGAAATATGTCCCTTCATCTTCAAACCTTCCTCAGGCCGCGGGTGGCCATTCATCTCCTAATGACCAGGTGGTCTCACATAATAATCCTTCGCGTCCATCAACTCCCATCATGGTTACCCTAGCTCAACCGGCAAGCCACTCCATGGTTAGGCCCCAATATCTTCCACCTCCCCAATCCATAAGGAGGCCTATGCCGAATCCGTTCCCTTCTAATCCGGCCCCGGTCGAGTCCGACACCAACACCATACTTCTCCAGAAGATAGCTAGTATGGAGGAGCAGCTTAAGAAGGTCACGGCACCGAAGAATGCTCCGGAGATTGCTCTCCCCACTTTGCCGATTTTCCATTTGCCTCCTTCCGAGATGCCGAATTTCTGGCGCTACAATGGAACGAGTAACCCGTTCATTCATTTGAAAGATTTTATGTATGAAACATCCTTCTGGCAGGATAACAAGATCTCCCTGGCCTATTTATTTAGAAGGTCTCTAGATAGTCTGGCACTTGAATGGTTCTATTCTTTGGAACCGGCTGAAGCTAGTGATTTCGATGTTGTTTAGCGGAAGTTCTTACAGAAATATAAGGACCGTGTGGGTCCGTCCCTGTCAGTCACAGATCTTGTTGCTGAGAAAATGAAGGACGGGGAGGACTTCATCCTGTTTGCCGATAGATGGAGGGCTATGGCCAAAAAATTGAAAGATACCCTTTCGGAGATGGAACATGTTAAGATGATTATATCAAATTCTACTCCACAATTCCGTCACATTCTGGCCATGAATAGGCTGAGCACCATGGAAGAGCTCTATGAGAGAGCTAGATACATACAAACTCAGATGAAAGATTCGCCCATCATGGGCATGTTTGAACAAAAACCAAGGCTGGTCAGGAAGAACACTAATGTTAACAATAGTAGTGGCACAACCAAGGGCGCCATGACTAATGAGCAGGTGGGCGTGGTTGGTAACCCCGCACCTTTCCGCCATCCTAACCCAAGACCTTAACAACCTTCACAACAACTCCCCTTCTTTAATCCCGCTCCCCAAACAAATATTCCCCCTTGATCCTTCCATCCTTCTCCACAAAATCAAGCCGTCCACCCAAACCCACCAGTTCCTCAACAATACCACCAAGTTCCGCCACCCACCAATTATGGCTCCCAGTAGCCAAGAAGACCACTAGGCCCAAGAGGGCCCAGTACCCGCCATTACCCGAAAGTCTTCCCGACATCTTTAATGCCCTCATGGCCGCCAACCTGCTCACCTTGCCAAAAGAAAGAACGGTCTGGCCTTCTAATGTGGATACTTCACGGTATTGTGTCTTCCACCGGCAACCTGGTCACAATATAGATCATTGCTTTCACTTCAAGGATTATATCTATGATTTGAATGATCATGGTGGTATTAATTGGGATGAAATGAGGCAGTTTATTGCCACTTTGAAGACACGAAGACCTCCGCGGCAGCAGAAGGCTCAGCAGCCGCCTCAGCAGCAAGTTCCACCTCCTCCTCAGCAGCAGCAAGCTCCCACCTCAACCGGACATGGAGATTGTCCATAATCCACTGTCGGAGCACCCTCTGAACCAGCAAGTAAACCCTGTCACTTCCTTCTTACGCACAATACCACCAGGTTCCTTCTTAGCAAGTAAACCCTCTAAACAAATATTCCCCCTCGATCCTTCCATCCTCCTCCACAAAATCAAGCCGTCCACCCAAACCCACCAGTTCCTCAACAATACCACCAGGTTCCGCCACCCACCAATTATGGCCCCCCCCACCACTAATCCCTTACCGACTAGACCTCTTCTCATCCGCCATCCACCATCTTCCACACCGCAACAACCTCCCCCTCCAATCATCAACTCTTCGCCTTTGCCATCTAGGCCACTTCTTATTCGCCCCTCACCAACACCTAATCCCTCCGCTACCACTAACCCTCTGCCAGTAAGGATTCCCACACCGCAACCCGCAAATCCCTCATTTTTACCTAGACCCCTCCTCATTCGGCCTACACCTCCTTCAGCCGTTCAGGCACCCCCTATTCCTCCAACTACTGCTATCTCTCAGCCAGCAAGATCCCTCATAAGGGCTCCTCCTTTGGTCACCCCTCCAGCATCCACTAACCCCAACATCCCATCTTCCTCTTCCATCAATCCTCCACCTAACCGCAACCCGACGGAGGCGGGATCATCATAAACCATGGTGCTCCGTAGTGGACGAATGTTCCATCGTGTATTTTCACAAAGGGAGCTAGAGCCCACACAGGGGCAAGAAGAACAGGAGCAAGAACAGGAATCTATATCGGGCACACAGTATGACTTGCTAAAGCACTTAGACAATACCCCGGCAAGGATTTCCATTTTAGAACTGATAAAGAGATCCACCATTCACCAGCAAGCTTTGAAAGAGTATTTACAGAAGGTGATGGTTAATGAGGACATTCCAGCTGAACAGATTACGTTAGTTTTGACACCGGCAAGTGGTCAGCCGACCATTATTTTTCATGAGCATGAGTTAGCTCCGAAGCCAGCCAGGAAATACGCCTTATGCATCACGAATGACATTAACAAGGTGGCAGTTAAACAATGCTTGGTGGATACTGGAGCGTCCATTAATGTGTTGCCGCCAAGCACTCTGAAGATGTGTGGCATTCGGGACAGTCAGATCCGACCATCTACAATTACGGTGACGGCTTATGATAATACAAAGAAACCTCCTCTGGACATGATTACTTTAAAAGTTGGGCTGGGTCCGATCTCGATCACAGTAGACTTCCACATTATTGATATGGATCCAACCTTCAATGGCATTTTGGGTCGCCCTTATATCCAAGAACTTGATGTCGTGCCCTCCACGAATCACCAATGCATACAGTTTCCACGCAAATGGCGCATCATCAAAGTCACAAGCATGCCTATTTTGCCGTCAGAGGATATACATTCAGCAACGTCAGTACCTTCTATATGGCTGGCTGATAGGCCCTTGTTATCAGTGTTAGATCCTACCGATCAGCGGCAGGATTTGTTAAGGCCTCCAACCACAGCACCCGCATCGGCTTTTATATCACCCCTATCCTCTAAGGGGAAGAAAAAGAAGAATATGATGAATACCCCAGGGTGGAACATTTTGATGAAAATGGGATACAGATTTGGCAAAGGCCTAGGTTTTAACCTCCAGGGTAGGGTAAAGCCCATTAAACATTACAAGCTTATTCCCTGAGGCGGCCTAGGGTACAAAGGGCCGGGCAAAGAACATGGTAAAGATGAAAGGGAGCCATGGGCTGTCATGACCTCCACTCTCAAGATAGATAGACAGCCCCTCACATGGACTCTGCAAACACACTTTGTGAAAGGGCATACTCAATATGATGAGCAAACGACATTGGTCACTTCTATGTTAGATCATCAAGATGTACATGCACGTCAGTTTGCTCGCCACATAGCACCGCTAGTCACATATAAAGCTCTGGAGTCTTTGAGGCCGTACAAAAGAAGAAAGATGGAGGACTCAGAATGTGAATGGTACCGTTGGTTTGATATGAATGACATTACCATTGCTCTAAGCCATCTATTCATGCCGATTGATCCGAAATGGCCGCCACTTATTCATGAGATGATAGAAAAATCGATAGTGATTACTGATAAGAGGCAGTTGTTAAGCAACTACACAGATACTAGGGAGCCAGATGTGCCGTACGAAGAAGGCTTCACTGTGGATAGGCTGTGGGCTGGCCTTTTCTCTCTTAATTCCATACACCCGTCACTTATCACCTTCTGGTGCTCCAGACTGTTCATCTCCAAAATTCCCAAACCACCCGCGGTCTTGATTACTCTCTCTCCAGAGTTGTTCCAAGCTTCCATAATTTCCACCTTGCTCCTTGAGCAATTTTCCCAACTCTCCATCACGCCCCCACGTGGGCAATCTCTTATCCAATCATTCTCTAATCTTTCAATTT
This sequence comes from Amorphophallus konjac, assembly GCA_022559845.1. Classification (NCBI taxonomy): domain Eukaryota; kingdom Viridiplantae; phylum Streptophyta; class Magnoliopsida; order Alismatales; family Araceae; genus Amorphophallus; species Amorphophallus konjac. The sequence continues at coordinate 11,550 of JAHNEJ010003020.1, forward strand.
CAGCACCACCCCCTATTCCTTCCTCCCATTATTTTATTCTTGAAAATGAAAAAAAAATGTCAAAATTTAAACTTCCCAATCTTCCATCTCTATTGAAGAGACCTCGTATCTTGCTCCGGAGTGTGCCCCGATCCAAGGGCCGCTCTTTCAAGGTTCGTTAGTGGACCTCCTTTTCTCCTCTCATGAGGAGACTTCTCCTGTACCTTCTCCTGTGTCCAATGTGTCTTCCTCTTCTTCTCTTCCCCCTCTAGGTCAGGATAGTTCGTCTAGCTTGTCGTCTTGTTCCTCTCCCTCTTCTTCTAATAAGAGTCTTGGGGTAACTTTTTATAAGAGGGCCAAGGGTAGACAGATTCCCCGTAGGTTTTTGCAAGATCTAGCTAGAAGATGTCGGGCATGCTTAGCCCTTCCTGGTTTCTTAGAGGATCCGATCTTCCTGCCAGAGATTGAATGTGAGGATTTAGGTTCTATAGATGAAGGGTTTGGTGTTTACGAGATAATGGATGATGAAGACCCTACTGAAGAAGGGGATGAAGAATATGAGGACGAGACTGATGCTTTTGCTAGTGGCATGAGGAGATTTGACGAACCATCAGCCTCAGTAGAAGAACCCACCAAAGAGATTAATCTGGGTACCGAGGAAAACCCTAGGATTGTCCTCATCAGTAAAAATTTGCCACCCTTTGAAGAAGAGGTGCTCATTCAAGTTCTTCGAGAATATAAGGACACGTTTGCATGGAGTTACGAGGATATGCCGGGTTTGGACCCTGCGCTTGTTGAACATCGTCTCACACTCAAGCCATGATCCGTCCCGGTCAAGCCGTGGTTAAGACGTTTTCACCCTCACATGACATTAAAGATGAAAGAAGAGGTCGACAAGCTTCATAAGGCCAGATTTATTAGAGTCATCCTCTATCCCAATTGGGTGGCCAACATTGTCCCGGTAATGAAAAAGGACGGAAGAGTTAGAATTTGTATAGACTTCCGGGACCTTCACCGCGCTTATCCTAAAATATGATTTCCCCCTCCCTCACATAGACGTGCTGATCGATAATACGGTAGGGTACAAGACCCTCTCTTTTATAGATGGCTTCTCTGGTTACAATCAGATCCGCTTGGCTGAAGAAGATCAGGATAAAACCTCATTCACTACACCTTGGGGCACTTACTGTTATGTGGTCATGCTGTTTAGGCTCAAGAATGCCGGAGCCACTTACCAAAGGGCCATGATGGCTATTTTTCATGACATGATCCACAGTTTTATAGAGGTGTATGTTGATGACCTGGTAGTAAAGTCGAGAACAAGGATTGAGCATCCTGGGGTTCTAACCAAGGTTTTGCATAGAGCACGGGAGTATCAGTTAAAGATGAACCCTAAGAAGTGTGTGTTTGGAGTTTCATCAGGAAAACTGCTTGGATTCATAGTCAGCAAGAGGGGTATTGAGATTGATCCCAATAAGGCAAGGGTAATAAGGGACATGTCTCCTCCCAGGAATTTGAAGGAAGTTCAAGGATTGATCGGGAGGTTACAATTTATTCGCCGGTTTATCTCCCAGCATTCACAAAGGTGTAGGCCGTTTTACGAGCTTACTAAATCAGGAGTCAAATTTAATTAGGATGATAAGTGTCAGGCAGCTTTTGACAGACTAAAGGATTATTTGGCCAATCATCCTGCCCTGAGGCCATCAGTTCTAGGCAAACCACTTGTTCTTTATGTTTCTGTCCTGGATGACTCTGTAGGTGCTGTCCTTACGCAAGTTGACGAAGAAGGAAATGAGAGGGTAGCCTATTACCTGTCTAAACTTCCCAACCCCTGTGAGCAGAAGTACTCAGCTATGAAAAAGACTTGTGCTGCTTTAGTCTGGGTAGTGCAGAAGTTGAAGCATTATTTCTTAGCTCACGGGGTTCATCTCATTGCTCGCATGAATCCTATCAAGTTTCTCCTTGAAAAATCTATTCTCACTGATCGATTGGCACGATGGCAAAGCTTTATTTCACAGTTTGATATTCTCTACATTCAGCAAAAGGTAATTAAAGGCTATGCCATAGCGAACATCTTGCTCATCACCCTCTCCCTAGATTCGACCATGTTCGCTCGGAGTTTCCAGATGAGGAACTAATGTCCGTCAATCAGCCCGATTCGATGTGGACTTTACATTTTGATGGAGCTCGGAATTCACAAGGAAAGGGGATTGGCATTATTCTCTATCACCTGAGGGTATCACTATTCCGCTTGCCTCTCAACTCGCATTTCCAGTTACAAATAACATAGCTGAGTATGAGGCTCTTCTGGCCGGACTACAGGCCGCTCATCAATTCGGTGTTACCCAACTGAGGATTGTAGGTGATAGTCAGCTTATTCTTCGCCAAGTGCTCACCAAATGTCGCACGCTCAATCCTAAACTTAAGCCCTATCAGAACTGGCTTCCGCTTATGCCAAGCTTTTCACTAAACTAATTTTGTCCATGTTCCTCGAGATCAGAACATTCTAGCTGATGCTCTTGCTTCTCTTGCTTCCTCTTTGGTTTTCCTTCCCGAAAGGGACTTCCATTCAATCATCATTCATAAGCGTCTTACTCCTGCTATTAAAGATCTAGCGTTCCTTAGTATTAAGGAGGAGGTGCTCAAGAAGGTTAAGGAAGGTGGAATCATTGAGAACAAGGAGATCATGTTATTAGATCTAGAGGAAGAGCTGGATGATGAAGAAAAGCCGTGGTATTATGAGATTGCCAAGTATTGTCAAGATCAATCTTATCCTGAAGAGGCTACGGCTGAAGAGAAGAAAGCCATCAGAAGAGTTGCTCAGAGATACACTCTGGTTGGAGGTGTGCTCTATAGAAGAGGTCTGACTGGAGTCTTGCTTAGATGCCTCGACGATGATGAGTCTTGGAAGGTCGTGGAAGAGGCACATTCAGAGTATGTGGGGGTCATGTCAATAGTCAGATGCTAGCTAAGAAAATCCTTAGATTAGGCTTCTATTGGCCCACTCTAGAAGAGGACTATTCTATCTATGTTCGAAGGTGTGTTAAGTGCCAACTGCACGCCGACAAAATCCCTTCTCCTGCTTCTTCACTTCAGCCTATATCCTCCCCATGGCCTTTCTCCATATGGGCTTTCGATATTATTGGACCTCTTGGTGATTCAAACCTCCTCACGAAATCGAAATCATTTATACTCACGGCCACGAGTACTTCACCAAGTGGGCGAAGCGGAAGCTTATGTGAAAATTAAAGCGTCAACCGTCTACAAGTTCATAATGAAGAATATCATTGCAAGATTCGGCATCCCAAGTACCATCATCACCAATGATGGACCACAATTTATCTCTCAAGAGCTTCAGGACCTCTGCAACATGTATAACATTGTATTGCATCATTCATCTCCTTATTATCCGCAGGGCAATAGACAAGCAGAGTCAACAAATAAAATTTTGATCAAAATCATTAAGAAAACATGTGAGGCTAATAGATTCGCGGATTGGCCAGAGAAGCTGGTTGAAGCTCTTTGGGCCTACCGCGCTTTCATTCATACTCCTACTGGGCAAACCCCTTTCGCCCTCACTTATGGAATGGAGGCAGTAGTCCCTTATGAGATTCTTATTCCTTCTCTTAGGGTGCAACTGGACAATGAGTTCTCTGTTGATGAACGCCGTGAATCTCTCCTTGCTCAGCTGAAACTCTTGGATGAGAAACGTCTGGCTGCCGCCGAACATGCGCGCGTTTATCAAAATAGGCTTTCACATTTTTATCAAAAGAAAGTAATTAAGAGGAAATTTAAAGTCGATGAAATGGTAATCAAAAGAATTTTTGTAAAACCAGGTGGTCCTCATTCAAAACTCCAACCAAATTGGGAGGGGCCCTACGTAATAAAAGAAGTTTATCATGGCAATGCTTACAAACTAGTTAACGCCGAAGGGGAAGAACTTGCTCACCCTTCGAATGGATTGTACCTTAAGAAATACTACCCTTAAGTCTTAAAAGAAGAAAAAGAAGAGAAAAAAATGAAAAATGAAAAAAAGAGGGAAAATTGAAAGTTGTAGGCTGGCATGGTACATAGGCCGAGGAACTTGAAAAATCAAAGTCCTTAATTCGTTCTTCAGTCTTGACGATTTAACTTGGGGTCAATACTTGCACACACTATATGCTTTGCTCTTAAACTCAAGCGGTTCAAAATTTGAGAAAAGTCAGAACCAGACTAAGAGTGTAAAAACTTTACATATTCTCTTCTCTTCGGTTCACGAGAGGAGTAAGAGTCAGGGAATGCTAACCAAACCTACCCGCCGCCCTAGTAGGTGGAAGTCAGGGCCCAAAAAGGAACAACACTGCAAATCCCAAGTACAATTAGGTTTTTATTTGTTTAAAAGAAAAGAAAAAGAAGGAGTGTAAAGTTATAAAAGAAAAGCATGACAAGAGTGGCAAAGTTCTCGCATGAAAAACCCTGGTCGTAAGCATGCATGAATAAGGGCAAAAGGTAACAAAATTTCTCTAAGCCAAAGACCGACCCCCAACAGGCACTAGGGTAAGGGAGGGAAGCTTCCTAAGTTCTTCGAAACTTCTCGTGAGCTTCCTTAACTTATTCTTAACTTCCCCCTTTATGGTATGTTATAAGCTCAAGGGATGGCAAAGACCGACTAAGAAGGATGGGCCGCAAGAGGATATGAGTAAAAGTACATGTCATTTAGCACGTTGACCCTTTGTTAAAAATCATTTAAAATGGTTAATGAATTTAATATGGTGATTGTGTAAGGCTTCAAGACCTTTTGTACCATGCTAAGCCTCGTAAAAAAATATTTTTTAATTCGTGCCTTCATACGGGGGCGTCATTTCAACAATTAGCGTCCGTCTTCATGTCATCAATTCAAAATTAAAATCAAAAAATATATATATAATAATAACAAAAAATGTTTTTTAATTCACGCCCGTGTGAGAGGGCGTCATTTATTTGAGTCGCGTCAGCATGCACGTCGTCATTTTTAAATTAATTAAAATAAAAAATAAAAATGGTTTTCTAATCAACGCCCGCGCATGGAGGCGTCAATTCTTTAATTAACGACTTTGTGTAGAGTCATCATTTAAAAGAAAAAAAATGAAAAATGAAAAGAAGAGGAATTTCCTAATAAGTCCACTGCTTTTGCCATGTCGTTTGCTTGATTGCATCTATGTATGGGCATTCTTTTATTCCAAGTTTGCATTGCTTGCTTGCATGTTGCATTTCTCCCATATCTTTGTTATTTGCCTTAATTAATTGAAAGCTTGGCCCCTTGACCCGTCATCAAGGTCAAAATAGTGACAACCCCTTGCTTATTGAGCAAAGGGCCAAGCCGAACAGATGAATTAATCTGTTGGTTTAAGTGTGAACTACAGGCACAGGGAAAAGAAAGAAGGAAAAGAAAACAAGTACACAAGTGATCAAGTCAACAACTCAGGTAACATCAAATCTCATATATATATATATAATGTCTGAGTACAAAGCATGCGAGTGGAGGAGTCCAAGTCTCTCTCTCTAACTCTCACCTCTGCCCTCCTCTCTCCTACTCTCTGCCACTCCCTCGTCCTGGCGATGAGCCTGTGGAGGGGGCATGGACCCCCGGGAAGCAGCGGAAGCTCGATCCTGCTCCTCTACCTCGTTCCTCTATCTCGTCGAGGAACCCGCTAAGTATGTCGTGCTCGCGAAGGCGCTGGAGTGTCTCGCAGCTCGCGCCCGCTCCCATCCTCTCTAGAGGCGCTCCTCTGTCACTCGCAGACGCTCCTGTACGATGCCCAGCTGCGTCCTCAGGTCCGTGAGCTCGCGCTCCCGTGCCGTCTACTCCTCTCTGTCGCAGGTCCGCTCCGCCCTATGCTCCTCCTTCTCTCGGGTGCGCTCCCTCCCCTCCACCTCGAGGAGGATCCTCAGCTCAGTCGTGTCTCTGGGCAGCTCCTCTGGTCGCCCCAACGCCTCCTCAAGCTCTGCGACCCACTGATCGCGGATGGCAAGCTCGGTGCCGGCTGGGGCAGCCCGAGTAAGCGCGTCCTGCAGCTCTACAACCTGTATCATTCAGTCAATTATCAGTTACATATTCAATTCCATAAACATTTGAAATAATTTTGTTGACATACCCATGCTACAAGGTCACGCTCTGCCGTCTCGGCCCGTGCAACTACCCCTGCGAGTCGCTCCTCTAGGGCAGTGACCTCCGCACTCGGTCCCCCTCGAGCTCGAGGCCCCTCCTGCACCTCCTACTACTGCCCCCTACTGGGCACGCTGCATTCATTAAAATTGTCAGTGGCTAAACATTAATAAATCAGGAATCATTTGCATATAGGTAGTTGCACTCACCAAGGCCTCCAAATCTGCCTGTGTGGCTGCAAGCTCGGCCTCCAGGCTGTGAAGGTGGACTTGCATGTCCATCACTGCTACATCCCATGCATCCTGTATTCATCACATATTAGTTGCACAATGGCCATATAGCATTTAAAAAAGAAAAAAATGCATTCATACATACCCCTGTGACCCTCATCTGGGGTCGGCCGGCGTAAACCTCCCAGTAGCACCGGAGGTACTCTGAGCTGTTCACCGCCTGGGAAGTAACATGGGTCCCGCCACGCTGCCAGTCAGCGTACTGGTCTGGGAACCGGATCCTCCAGTCGGTCCCTTTGTGCGTTTGCGAGTCTTTTGCCCGAGCCCGCGGGGCTCTCCAACCTCGGCCCACTCCTGGTGCAGGCCGAGGGTCCTCATCACCAGCTTGAGCCGTAGTGGCTCGATCTCGTTCAGGCAATGAACCCAAAGCTCACGCCCAAAATGAGGTCGAACCGCTACGACCCAAGGTTGACCCTCCTCAGTCATACCCTGGTAGGGTCTCCAAACCACCTGCATTCACATCATATCATTCATATGCATTCATATCATCATATCATATCATCATATTTCATAAAGTAGGAAATAAGGAAATTGCATCATATTTAATATACGTACCAGTAAGGCGAGGTAGTCGCGGAACTCCCGCCGCAGAACGCGTAGCTCGTACACGTGTGGTGCTCCAGTCAGGAGAGGCAGCTAATGCCGTGCTAGTGGGAAGGCCCCCTCGTCTCCGAGTCGCGGGTCGGCTCGACCCATCGGCATGTATAAGTGGCTCCATACCTGCATCCATCAATTGCATCAGTAAACATTCATATGCATAATCATATTCATAAGCATTTAAATAACAAAAGAACATACATACCTGAAGAAAAGGTGAGAAGCCACTGACCAGTCGTCTCTCGGCCTGTCCCTGTGGACAGATCGGCCATCAGGTGCGCCAGCAGGGCGGCTCCCCACGCGTACCTCCCAACTCCCTCCAGGTCCTCGAGGATGCCTAAGAATCTGCAGTTGATGACATCCCCCTTCGTGCTCATAATAGCCTCTCGAGCATCAGAACAAAAATCTCCTCAAGTCTCGATCCACTCGCTCCCTCTGAGCCGGGTCCTGGCAGTAGGCAGCCCGGGCTCTCCCAATCAACCTCTGTGAAAACTCCTCCATGGACTCTCTCTGTCTCTGTCTAGAGTCCCCTAATCCCATAGCTAGGGTCAGATCTATGCAAAAGATGGTCCTACACTCCCTAGGGGTGTCTGCAATCGTCTCCAGCCCTAACAACCTCTGGGCTAACTCCCCGTAGTCTGGAAGGGTCACTCCACTGACGGCCTCCCCGTCTACCCTCAGCCCAGTGATCCCGGCGATATCCTCCAAACTCGGCACCATGTGCCCCAAGGGCATCAGAAATGCCCGACTGGTCCTATCCCATCTCTCTCTCAGGACCTGAATCAAAGGTAGGTCGGGGCGAATGGGCTCAATGCTAAGAAAAGGGTCAAACCCCATTGCCTCTACCCTAGCCCTCTGGAAATCTAGTAACCCATAGTATGCTGCCCGGACTTGGACCCATGAGATTCGAGTCCGCATCAGTCCCTGCCAAACAAAAAGAACATAAATATATACATATATGCCAAAAGAAAGTTCAATTGCTAACTAAATTTCTTCATAATCTGAATTGACGGCCACCCTGTGGTCGTCATTTATTCAATTGACGCCCCTGAGGGGAGCGCTATTTCTGGGGGTGTTTCTGTCCTGACAGTTTCGTTCAAAATAATACAAAAAAATGAGTATATGGCAGTTTTGATGTAATGAACAGAAATGATAAAAATGGGTTCTGTCAAAATAACGACATGGTTTAGGGCGTTATTCATTATTATCTATTGTTTAGAGAATAAAAAAAATAAAATGAATTGACGACCTGCCTTAGGTCGCCATTTGAATTGACGACACCTTAAGGGGCGTCGTTTTATTGGTTTTTCTGTTTTCACCGTCCCCCCCTTCCCGATAGCTATGGAAATTGGAAAAAAATGAAAATAAATGAAAAATAAATGAATGGCTAGGGTAGGGGTACCTACCTTGCTCCGCTCCGGCGCCATCAAGCCTCCTCGTAGTGGCCGGCAAGGACGGGGAACTGCTACTGCTGCCACTTCTTCCTCATCATCATCATCTTCATCATCGTCATCGTCCCCATCATCATCTTCATCTTCTTCGTCGTCTCCTTCTTCATCTTCATCTTCTCCTCTCTTCTCCTCCTTCTTCTTCATTCGTTTGTTCTTCTCCGCCGTGCTCCGCCGACGGAGCGTCTTCGACCGCCGTGGGAGGAACTTCCTCACCGGCGGGTTGATCTTCATCTAGGTCGACGACAGTGGGGGCCATGACCCGCTGTTGTTTGTTGGGGCCAGCCATGAGAATGGGAATGGGAATGGAAGAAGAGATGGAAAAGAATGCAAGGTCACGGTGTGGAGAGTAGCAGAGAAACGAAATAGAGGAAGAAGATGATGAATGGAAGAAGAAGATGAATGATGGAGGAAGGAGAAGAAAAATGGAAAGTAGGGCGGTTACATTCGAAAAGATTTGACGTCGTGAGGAGTGTCGTCATTTTGATAATTGACGATGAGGTCAAGGCGCTATTTCAGGATCTAACGACAGCGCGCAAAGTCGTCATTTAACATTGCATGGGAAGTTGAATTATCATCAGAGCAATGATAGGAGATTATGATTGATGGGACGAGTGTAATCATTATTATTTGTGATTGACGACAACGCACTGAGGCGTCATTTGATTAAGGCACGATTTGTCTCAAGGTGTTATTTCATGCAATTAACCGAATATCTGAAAAAAAATTAAAAGAACCAACGCCCATTGGTGGGGCGTCAATTAATTAACACCAATTTGCTAAGGCGCTAATCATGGGTTTATAGTTTATTTTAAGGAGATTGATTAAAGTAATTGGCGATGAGGTTAAGGGCGTTGTTTCATGAATTCACGACTTAATGGTTGTCACGTCTCAGTATAGAAAGACAGAATCTGAAATAATTGGAAGAATTAATCATTCTAAATACTTTTTTTACTCAATTAAGGAAGAATCCTTTATTTAATTAAAAGAAAAGCATCATTACATTTCAATGAGCCACTTTGGGTCTCAACCCCCTAAGAGCTATAACATAGACTTTCCGTTGCTCTTTGTCTTCTTCAATCCTCTCTATAGGTTGATGTAGCTTGTTAATTCTCCATAGAGCTTGGATGGTCTTGATCTCCTCCTCATCTTCATTAGAGCCAATGTCTCTCCTCTTGATAGGTGGGAGGTGAGATGCTTCTTCAAAGTGATGGCGTGGAAGGCCGATTTGAGGTAGGCACCGGTGAGCATTGTAGAGGATGAATTCGATCGCGCCCACTAAACGAAGCTCCACTCCGGATGAGAGCCGTGTGCGGATATCTTGAGTCTTAAGGAACCCCGGTGCACATGTGAAGAGGTTCTTAGGCATGACCTTTAGGTGCTCTCTCCATTCCACTCTCTTCTTTACTTTCGGTACCCGGTTTACCACTCTCTCACATAATCCTAGTGAGCCTGTCATATAATGAAGTAGACTTCTAGAGAAAATCTAGATGCTTGTTGAGCTTCCTCACATGGGTCAAACTTCAAGTGGAGTCTACCCAACTAGAAACAAAAGCATGGATCCATATAGAGGCCTCCCATAGCCGCCGAGGTAAGCCCACTATAGAGATAGGCTAGCACCGCCGGTCCTAATCTCTCCCCTTCCCAAATGCTAGCAATAGCACTCAATTGTGCTTCCTCTAGAAAATCCTCCAATGAAGGGAAAAGAAGTGCTCCCGCCAAGCATATTACAAAAGCTTTCATTACCTTCTCTAGTTCATCTTCCTTGGCTTGGTCCATCCTCTTGTAGACCCATGCCGCAAGCTTCATGAGGTTGATTCCTTTGTAGCCTTGATTTGATTCACCATGTTGGAGCTTGGAATCAAGCTTGATAGAACTTCATGTGCACTCATGCTCCTTGTCATGTGTGCCATCTTCTCTTCATCTCCTTGCTTCATCCTCTTCAAGCCTAGGAGCATCTCCGTTCTTCTAGAGTATGGTGGCTTCAAAGGTGAGAATAGGAAGGTATGTGTGGTAGGGTGCCATATTTCTATGAGGGCTCCCATGGCGGCCCAATCTAGGTGTACATTGTCATAATGCTTTGCATGGGTCACTAAGCCTAGAAGGTGCCATCTAGAAAGGTAAGTCCTCATGTCTAGGGAGAGTTTAGAAAGAAGGAGGGGTAGCCACTTGATCTTGGTGTATCTTCTTGCCCCCGGAATGTTTGGGTAATCCTGAGGAAAGATAAAGAAAAGAGAAGGAGGAAAAAAAGATCATGATCAGAATTTAGGATGAGGAAGTGGTAGAATAGAAGTTCAATTAAGATCTTGATACTTACTTGATTCATATCAATTCTTCCATTAATGTGGCCTGCAATTTTAGAAATTATGGGAAATGTCATCTTGGTTTTCTTCAAAGGTTGCTGCATCATCCTATCCATCTTGGGGGGAAGTTCTTCTCTCTGTTGAAAATAATTACCTGTTTTACTGTTATCGCAATGATGTTCCCTATTTGATGACTGGCTGTCAGTTTCCGTTGGATGTATTAGCAGCAGAGAATGCACCCCTTTTATAATTGATTGAAGCCCTGGCAGTTGGTCGAACAACACAATTCATGTTTGAATGGGAATAGGCCTCTGGAGTTTTGTTCTGAACAGGGAACGGGGCGCCGAAACTTGCAGTTAATTAACGACGAAGACATTGGCGTCATTTTATTGAATCGCGACATAGTAGATGTCGTCATTTATGTGACACCTTCTCATGCAGGTGTCATTTGCAGTCTGATTCCGAATTGAATAGTGAAAGTAATTGGTGACATCATGGCTGTCGTCATTTATGTATATAGCGCCCCTGTGCGAAGTCATCATTTCCTGATATTTATATTTTGAATTATTTTATGGCGTCAGGGATATTTGATAGATTTACACTCTATATCTTGATGTATTGATCATATTATGAACTTTGTTGAGCTAATGATCTTTGAGCGCAGAAAAGAACAGATTATGCAGGTCTCGAGATGCTTGGATATATCTTCTTTGGTAACATCATTCTCTCCTTTGTATACTCCATGTATGCATTTTTTTTATATGATACATACTCTATTATAGCATATCAAGGACCTTGTGGTTCTGATGAACCTGGAATTTGAGTTCCCCTTCATCAAAAATAGTGATAGTTCCAGGGGATTCTTGATCACACGGATAGGTCGTTGGGTCATCTAGGGTTTGGGACGATGGTTCCACTTTCTGAGTTGATGCGTGGATAAACGGACTTCGACTTAGTGTCAGCTCAAATATCTGGATTCCTGACCAAGTCTGGATGATTTAGCAATAGTATCCTTGATTATTTTCTATTTTTAGTTTATTTTAATTTTTTTTAGCCCAGCATGCATCATGTAGGACTTTGAGCTTTAATGATGAAAATCCTCATATTAAGCCAGTAATGAGGGCCGCTTGCTCTTGATTTGAGTTGACATGAGATATTCCATTCAAATCGAGTACTGTGTTCTCCTTGAAGCCGCTCAGGCTGGTTCCTTGAAAGCATTCATTCATTGGATTCCTACCTCGCTTCACTTTACTTTTTCTGCAAACTCACCTTGGTTGTAGCACGTCCACATTGGCTGGTAACCGCTCTCCAATGGTGTCTTTCCTTTTGTGCCCGCGTGCACATTTTGTTCATTGGTTTACTTCTTTCATCCAGTTGATTATTGCTTTCTCGTGATCAACCGAGGTTGTTTCATTCAGAATCATGGAAAGATTTCTAACGCTTAGTGTCGGAGGTGTGTCACATCACACATTGGCATCTACTTTTCAGTCCGTTCCCACTTCGTTCTGCTCGTTGCACTTTCGCCTCATTCCGTCTCACTCCCTTGCAAAGCAGACGCCAAGGCGGGGCAGCTGTAGACACGTTAAAATCGATACTATGATGAGTAAATCTCATGTCACCACGTGATGCTCCAAAGTGGACTTCAATATTGGTTTAATATGAAGTCTTTCTAATTTTTTCTATTGTATTTGTAATTCACGACCGTCAGCAGGGCATTATTTAATTGACGGCTGTCTGGGTGTCGTTATTTCATCAATCAATGACCGCGCGCGCAGGCGTTATTTACTGATTTTACAAAATCCATTTAAAATAAAAATACAAAGAATTGACGTCAGCTTCTAAGGCGCTGATTAATTAACGTCATTCCATGAAGGCGTCATTTCCTATTTTTAAACATGGAAAGTCCTTTATTTCTATAAATTAACCCAGGAATTAACGGCTGTGTGCGCGGTCGTCATTTAAATTTGTGACTACCCTAATGTCGTCATTTGAGCTTCCGTGTCCGTTTCTGTTGCTTCTTCCTTGCGAAGGCAATCTTTCTATCATTTGATCTCGATCCTTTCCTTGGAAGTCAATCCATAATCTGGAAGTTTATATCTAGTTTTAATCCTATTAGAACTAGATTTTAAGCTCTATAAATATTTCTCCTTGAAAGCCACCCACGAGGGAGAGAACTCTAGTAGAGAATAGAGATTTCCAGTTGAGAAGAGAGGATTCTTACGAGAGTTCTCACTCACGATTGCAGGATTCTTCTATTTTCACATCGGAAGTCCTCCTACGGCGGTCTTCTTCCTCCCACGGTGGTGGTCTTACTTCGGCGCTTCTTCCTACGGCTGGAGCTTTTCCCTCTCTCCCTTTACTGCTGCGGCAACAGCAGAAGGGTGCCCTCTTCCTCTTTTAGTTTCCTTATTATTCATCATATGCATATCCCTCTGCCTATTTTGCTATAACAGTCACGCATATAACTTCTCTACATATCATATTACTTGTTTGCACGCATAACATATATCTTCCACACATTTACTCCTCCGAGGGGTTTAAACAAAACACACCAGGTGTGTTAATGTTTATGCCGCATAATCCTCTTTATTGTGAGCATTAATACTACACTTTGGGCTAATCCATCTTGTTTGTTTGTCTTTGCTTGTTTCACAAGGGTAATCAAAGTAAGGACCCCCTTCATCGGCCGGTCGATAGAAGGAGAAGGAAGGACTCACAATCTCACCCGCTTCTTCACAAGGTACATGTGATCGTCCCTTAATTTTTGAGATAACCCCTCTCGCGATCACCCTCCTTAGAGCATCACATGCTCCTTTTATTCTCTTTTCTTTTATTTCCCACATCTCATGCTTAGCTTATCCATCTTTTCTTAATTCCCTCTTAAGAAATTAAATTTTCTTTCTTTTTAATGTCTATGTGACACGTTCACAAATTGACGATCACGGTGGCGATCACAAAGAGAAAGCATATATATAAAAAAATGGCAGTTGATGTGATGAACGGAAATGATAAAAAATATGGCGGGTTTAATTAACGACATGGAACGGGCCGCCGAAACTTGCAGTTAATTAACGACGAAGACATTGTCATCATTTTATTGAATCGCGACATAGTAGATGTCATCATTTATGTGACACCTTCTCATGCAGGCGTCATTTGCAGTCTGATTCCGAATTGAATAGTGAAAGTAATTGGTGACATCGTGGCTGTCGTCATTTATGTATATAGTGCCCCTGTGCGAAGTCGTCATTTCCTGATATTTATATTTTGAATTATTTTATGGCGTCAGGGATATTTGATGGATTTACACTCTATATCTTGATGTATTGATCATATTATGAACTTTGTTGAGCTAATGATATTTGAGCGCAGAAAAGAACAGATTATGCAGGTCTCGAGATGCTTGAATCTTCTTTGGTAACATCATTCTCTCCTTTGTATACTCCCTGTATGTATTTTTTTATATGATACATACTCTATTATAGCATATCAAGGACCTTGTGATTCTAATGAACCTGGAATTTGAGTTCTCATTCATCAAAAAAAACAGTGATAATTCCAGGGGAGTCTTGATCATACGGATAGGCCGTTGGGTCATCTAAGGTTTGGAACGATGGTTCTACTTTCTAAGTTGATGCATGGATAAACAGGCTCCGGCTTAGTGTCAGCTTAGAGATCTGGATTCCTGACCAAGTCTGGATGATTTAGAAATATTATCCTTGATTATTTTCTATTTTTAGTTTGTTTTAAGTTTTTTTTTAGCTCAGCATGCATCATGTAGGACTTTGATCTTTAATGTGAAAATCCTCATATTTAAACCAGTAATGAGGGCCGCTTGCTTTTGAATTGAATTAACATAAGATATTCCATTCAGAATCGAGTATTGTGTTCTCCTTGAAGTCGCTCAGGCTGGTTCCTTGAAAGCATTCATTCATTGGATTCTTGCCTCGTTTCACTTTACTTTTTCTGCAAACTCACCTTGGTTATAGCACATCCACATTGGCTGGTAACCGCTCTCCAATGGTGTCTTTCCTTTTGTGCCCACGTGCACATTTCGTTCATTGGTTTACTTCTTTCATCCAGTTGATTATTGCTTTCTCGTGATCAACCGAGGTTGTTTCATTCAGAATCATGGAAAGATTTCCAACGCTTAGTGTCGGAGGTGTGTCACATCACACATTGGCATCTTTTTTTCAGTCCGTTCCCACTTCGTTCTGCTCGTTGCACTTTCGCCTCATTCTGTCTCACTCCCTTGCAAAGCAGACGCCAAGGCAGGACAGCTGTAGACACGTTAAAATCGATACTATGATGAGTAAATCTCATGTCACCACGTGATGCCCCAAAGTGGACTTCGACACTGGCTTAATATGAAGTTTTTCTAATTTTTCTATCATATTTGTAATTAGCGACCGTCAGTAGGGCATCATTTAATTGACGACTCTATGGGTGTCGTTATTTCAACAATTAGTGATCGCGCGCGTAGGCGTCATTTCCTAATTTTATAAATTCCATTTAAAATAAAATTCAAGGAATTGACGTCTGGTTTGAAGGCACTCATTAATTGACGCCATTCCATTTAGGCGTCATTTCCTCTTTTCAAATATGGAAAGTCATTTATTTCTATAAATTAACCCAGGAATTAGCGGCTGCGTGCGTGGTCGTCATTTCAATTAGCGACCACCCTGATGTCGTCATTTAAGCATCCGTGTCCATTCCTGCTACTACTTCCTCGCAGGGCAATCCTTCCATCTTTTGATCTCGATCCTTTCTTTGGGAGTCATTCCATATTCTGGAAGTTTATCTCTAGTTTTAATCCCATTAGAACTAGATTTTAAGCTCTATAAATATTCTCCCTTGAAGGCCACCCGCGAGAGAGAGACTTCTATGAGAAGAGAGACAGATCCTTGCGAAAGAAAGAGATTCCTACGATATAGATTTCTGCAAGAGAGTTCCTTTTGTGTTTCATTAACAAGTCTTCTGTAGGGTTTTCTATCGCGTCTCCGGCGTTCTTCTTCCTCCTACGATCTTCTTGCCACGGCTGAAGCTTTCTCTTGCTCTCTCCCTTTACTGCTGCAGCAATAGTAGAAGGGCACTCTTCTTTTAGCTTTTCTTCATTAATTCATACACATCTCTTTCTAGCCGTCTTTGTTAGAACAGTCACGCATATAGCTTTCTCTGCATATCATATTACGTGCCTTTGCATTCATAGCATATATCTCCCACCTTTTACTCCTCTTAGGGGTTTAAACAAAAACACACAAGGTGTGTTCATGTTGGTGTCGCATAATCTTCTTTATTGTGAGCATTGATACTACACTTTGGGCTAATCCATCTTGTTTGTTTATCTTTGCTTGTTTCACAAGGGTAATCAAAGTAAGGACCCCCTTCATCGGCCGGCCGGTAGAAGGAGGAAGGAAGGACTCACAATCTCACCCGCTTCTTTACAAGGTACATGTGATCATCCCTTAATTTTTGAGGTAACCCCTCTGGCGATCACCCTCCTTAGAGCATCACATGCTCCTTTTATTCTCTTTTCTCTTATTTCCCACATATCATGCTTATCTTATCCATCTTTTCTTAATTCCCTCTTAAGAAATTAAATTTTCTTTCTTTTTAATGTCTATGTGACACGTTCACAGGGATGACTTCTTGAGTCGACTTGGTCTTAGACTTGAGTCGACTTGCTCTTTGAGCTTGCATGATCAAGCTTCTGGAAGGTAGAGTGAGTCGACTTGTAGGTTAGTCCTAGTCGACTTGTCCTTTGTTGTGACTACTGCTCTTGCTTGCACTGTTATTGCTGTTGTTGCTGGACACTGCTATTGTGTCAACACCAAAAGTAGGTTGTGTCATGGTCTGGAGGACCTTCAGTTGATAGCACCGTGGTCTGATAGTCGCGGTCCTCTGGTCACCGTGTTCACTTGAACGTGGCATGTCGACCGGCCGCGTTGGTAGCGTTCTTGATCTGTCGATGTATCTTCCAGGCTACGTGAATATCAGTCGACTTGCTCTTCCTGGATTCAAGGAAATATGTCGACTGAAACTGACTTTAGTCGACTGAATTCAGATATATGTCGATTGAGTTTTAACTTGGTCGACTGAATTTTCCTTTATTTGTCAACCTGAACTTGTTTCATGGTAGCCTGAAGTTCAAATAGTTAGTCAATTTGGAAAACTTTATAACATTTGACTTCATGGCATTTGACTAAGTTTTATGTGCCTAGCAGGAGGACTCACTAATGAGTCATAGTTGATCATCATCAAAACTAGGGACACAACAGAGGAGAGGGGGGGCACAGATGGGAGGGTAGGGGGTATGTAGGCGACATGAGGGGAGGGGTGGGTGGGGGGGTAGGTGTGGGACAGGAGGGGGGTCGGTGGCAGATGGGAGGGGAGGGGGAGGGGCACACATTGGGGAGGATAGGGGGGTTCGAGAGAGGGGGCATCGCTGGGAGAGGGGAAGGGAGGGAGTTGTTGGGTCCCAAGCATGGGTGCAACTAGATCTAGAGGGGGGTGAATAGATCCCTTAAAAATATGCCCTCTTTACAACTCATTTGACAAGACAAGCTTCTTGTTTGACTGCACAGCGGATATAACAATGTAGAAGATGATACAAACAAGGAGCCATTAAAAACTATGGACTTGAAGTTGCAAGGTCTTAGAAGACATATGCAGCGGAATGATCACAAGCACCTAACATCTACATGTGGAGATTCCAATTAACAGAGTGCTTTCTTAGGTGTGAGTGTGAGCCTTTGTTCAAACAGTAAGAGTGCTCGCAAACGGTGAGTGCCTCACAATATGTGCAGTGTTTGGCCATATCAGAAATGTAGAAACAGAACAATAAATCCATGTGAAGTGGAGGTAGGAGAATGGAAGCAATCACACAAGGACACACCACTGCACAATAGATTTTAAAGGTGGTTCAGTCTGCAAACCTGTATACCTACATCTACCCCTCACCAAATCTGGTAAGAATTTACCACACGCTGCAACGCAGCACCACACGGGGACGCCCACCCCCCCCCCCACACACACAAATAAACAAAAAGGAAGAACAAGCTGTAAGTGCAGCAAAAACACTTCCAATCTCTAACCAGAGCACCGGACACATACTAAAATCTGATTCAAGATGACAAGAGGAAAAATTCAAAGCAAGAAGAAGCAAGACAAATGTAGCTTCAGAAGTTGTTCATGAAGCTATTTTCTGCAGGCCTGCAATTCTGCTCTTCAGGCTCTCTCTCTCCTTTCTGCTCAAAGGGGGCTGCTCATGGCTTTCTCCTCGTCACTCTTTTTCTCAGATGTCTCTCATGAAGCTCAGGGCTGCTCACTCTATTTTCTTCCTCTCTTCTCTTTGTCTCTTCTCTTTGGGACGAGCTAAGATGATATGTCTCTCAATGTGTGGCTCGGCCAACCCTTCCAAGGTGGCCATTGCTTCATATTTATAGAAGAAGGAAGCAGGAGATTTCCCTCCAAGGGACTGCACTTTGATTGGCCCAGCAGAGGCAAAAAATGGTTTTCCCTCCAAGGAATAAATCTGCAGAACATGGTGCATGCTGTGGAGGTTACCCATTGGCTTGGGGTCTTCTAAACATTATATGTTTGGTCAAAAGAAACAAGGAAGTTCTTTGACCAATAGTGTCTACAACATCTTAATTTTCATTTGTAGAGAGGACGTCCTTCTGCCCTTGAAGATTTTATTTTTAGACTCAAATCTTGTTGGCTGACTCTAGGAGAAAGGACTGCAGAGAAGGAGTCATTTACTAGATGTTGTACTGACAAATATTTTGTCCAAAAGGTTGCTCTGGAAACTTATGATGACAGGGACTTTTGTGTGTCCTAGGAATCTTTTCCACACCTTAAAAATTGAGTTTTTGGAGGTTTGCATCTTCATTTTTTATTCTCTGGATGAGCTCTGACACGTTGCAGGTTTTAACAGAATTAAATTTGAAGGTCTTCTGGTGCGTCGACACAGCATGGACTTGGCGTCGACGCAACTTCACAGATTCTTGAAACTGCTGGCGAGCTGGCCTAGATGGCGTCGACGCTGTGAAGAGGTGCGTTGACGCATCCTTAGTGAGGGCCATTTACAACGGCTTCTGGGAGGCCATTGTGTCGACGCCCTGAGAGTATGGGGTCGATGCATCTATGGAAGACGCGTTTGAATCAGCTTCTGGGAGGCCATTGCGTCGACGCAACCAGGCTGTGGGGTCGACGCATATGACGCTGATTGCTTGAAGGCTTGCTGGAAGTGCTTTGGAGTCGACGCATCAGTGCATATGGCGTCGACGAATCTAACAGCCGCTTGGGCTTTTCTTCCTTCTGTGAGTAGTGGAGTCAACGCATCCTTGACATGGGGTCGACGTAGCCTTGTATTTCCGTTGGCTGATCTTCTTTTTGTGACAGGAAGAGTCGACGCATCCTTGATATTGGGCGTCGACATTACCTCTTGATTCAAAGCTCTTTTGCCCTTTGATTTTCTGCCCACTCCTTGTATAGCTGATGTTGATCTTGCTGCTGCTGGTTGGCTGTTGGCTTATGACTTGGTTGCTACTGATGCATGCAGTAGGTTGATGACATGAGACCATTGCATCAATTCAAACCTTATAGCATATCTTCTATCTTCACATGGCTCAACTTCAATGCACCATATCATATGACACCATGCGCTGACTTCGACCTGAAACTTTATACATGTTGGCATCATCAAATCCATAAAAGATCGATCAATGAGTCATAGTCAGACATCATCAAAACCATAGAATCAAGCATGTTCCACACATGCACAACATTCTCCCCCTTTTTGATGATGGCAACTATGAGTCATTGTGAGTTCAGTATGAATCATCTTTTAAAGAATTACAATCATGAAATAGGCAATGACTCATCAAAACATCTCTCCCTTTGCCATCAGCAAAGAGGGCTTAAATTAAAGCAAATTACAAAGTCAGAATATGAGCATATGGGGTTGCATAAGAAGATTAAAGACTTAAATGCCAAGAGCAAGCAGGCGAGCAGATAGATAGCTTGTTGGGTCCCTTCCTTGGCATAAACAGACCACATAATTCAGCAACAGGATTGTTGGGTCCCCCTTTTTGTTGGGTCCTCCTTTTCTTTTTTATATGCCCTGAATTCTGGAGCAGTAGTAAATATGGACAGATTTTTGAGAGTTTTCTGATTTTCAGATTTTTAGTGTTTTCTATGTAATGCATGGAATTAATAAAAGCAGTTAAACTACATGCATGAAAAAGACTTGGGCCAATTACAAAATGACATGATGACACTAAGGAATCCACGTGGTAATTACTTCACATTATCTCCTCCTGTGAGACCATCAAAAGTTGAATACAAGGCAAGGTAGGAGATGTACAAGATGTGTAACTTATGCATGCTAAAACAGGAGCTGAAGTAAAGAATTGTAGTGGAGAGGGATTGAACAGCTCATAAAGAATGAGGCATCAAACTAGGCTCACACATCAGGGGTTTTTCATTTGAAGAATCAATATTCTCCCTTTAGAGCAGCATAATTCAAGACAAAAATAAGTAGTAATGGTTCAAAGTTTATAATCCCAAAATCTAAGTGAGGGAGCCCCAAAAAAAATATTCTAGAATATTTAATAGAACTAAAACATATCAATTAAGATCAAAAGCCTCACCCCCATTCCTGTTCATTTTTCTTAATGA
Organism: Amorphophallus konjac; assembly: GCA_022559845.1. Lineage (NCBI taxonomy): Eukaryota > Viridiplantae > Streptophyta > Magnoliopsida > Alismatales > Araceae > Amorphophallus > Amorphophallus konjac. The sequence goes on from JAHNEJ010003020.1 coordinate 31,972, forward strand.
TATCAAGAGACACCCTTAGAAAGAATTTTAACTAGTATTGAAGATAAACATCTTGTGGTGCAGAATTCTTTTTAGGGTTAGCCTGTTGGAATTCATTTTCTTTATTGATAAAATCTGATATTTCATTTTGCATATGATTCAAGGATAGTCCGGTTTAGTTCACTCTTTTGGCATGAGAAGACACATTGATCAGATGCCAGACTTTCCAGTTACTCAGAATTCACTTACCATCTTGTCTCATTTATGAACAGAGATGGCTTGTTATATCATGGCATAGTCCACGTCACTTCTTGGGTGAAGGGACATAGTTTCTCAATGAGCTTAAGCCTTTGCTATGCCTTTTGTTTTGATTTTCCTCAACAATTTTTAAACATAGGTAACTAGACCTTTACTTCATGACTTGGTTCCCATCACTTCTTTGGTGAAGGGTCCATAGCTTCTCAGTCGGTCGAAGTTATTGCTCTGCAAATTTCTCTTAGGCAATTACCCTTTAAAAACATCAGACCATTTTCAAAGTTTAAAAATAATACTCAGTGTAAAACCTTTAACCATGGTGGCCTCAAAACTTTCAAAATTTTCAGTTTGTAGGAAGAGATGAGGTCACATTTCTGTATGTATGTTTTAAGTCTATTCCATATATTGAGATGGTCATTTTCAAGACCCTTATACCCATATTTAAGGTTTATATACTTCGAACCATCAATTCAATTTGGGGTTGGTCTGAAATATTAGCAAGGAGCTCTAAGAGGAAAACATTAAATTTAAGCTCCCATTGAGTGTATAAACTCAGTCACATTTGCACATGAAAATTCCTCCTCAAGAAATGATTTTCAATGGATGTAGTTCAAAAAGGTGATAAACATTATGCACATGTGGGAGGGATGATCACAGTTCAAGACAGATGAGAAATAACTGAAGAGATAAATAGGTACATCAAGATTGAACTGCTACGTCGACGTAGAGAGTGCATGGCGTCGACGCACTACTCTCACTCAGAGGAATCATCAGATAGGACAACATGTATGCACTCTGAAGGCATGTGCATTCTAAAGACATAATGTAAAAATTTAAACCTACTTGCTTCCCTACATGTATGCATCAAGTTCAAAAGATCTTTTGGGGATTTTCAGGAAAAATGGCATGCATGGAATTCAGACATGACACATGTAGATCAATTCCGTACTGACTCCCCCTCAATCTAGCCTTTCATTTTAACATGCTAAAACCCTTTGACTCCAGTTGGCATGCTTATGTCTAAGTGCACTGAAAATTTATTTGACAATGCAGAGTAAAACAAATGAATGCATGAGATTCTGAATGATGTGGCCTGGAACAAAATGAATAATTGACCTTGGTACCAGACGGAGGATTTTCCTCACGCATACTAGCAGCTTTCAGATAGGCTTGGTCGGTCCTTCTACATGCCAGCATTTGATAGACCAAAGAATCAAGACATGATGATGCTCTAAAGGGGTAAGAGAATGACTACAATGATGACTCCCCCTCAATTTGACATTACATGCTTTATGACATATAAAATGCAATGCAAATTTATTTACATGCATGCAGGCCCCAGACACATTCATTCAAACAGCAAGATTTTCATGCCATCCATAATCTAACAATTTCAGATGCTATTGTCATCAAAATAGAATTTGTTCCACATGAAGTGAGAACGATAGCACCTGAGTTCTTAGGATGGATGTTATGTCCCTGTGGTCATTTGAAACTCATGATTTTGATAATGGCTAAACACTATAAGTCATTGATGTTTCCCACTCTCATATGATTGAAATACTTGATGCTTTTTCATGACAGATAAGCCAAGGAATGGAGTGGAGATGGCAAAAATGAAAGCCCAATGATCGCGCCCAAGCAAGGATGAAAATCCTTTCAAGAAGCAAGAGTCGACTCCTCAGGCTGGACGGCTATCAGAAGATCAGGCTGGCTTCAAGATGAGTCGACACTCGACACAAAAGAGTCGACACTTCAGACACCACAGTGCTCGTCTCAGAAGAAAATTGAAGGGTGATACAGAGAGAGAGAAAGCATATCAAAAACCCTTAATACACTGATTTCAAAGCTGAGAGGAAGGTTCCAATACTGACACATGCTATATCCATCACATCATGAACAAGGTCTGTGCATGCATAGCCAAGGTTGATGCACAATGAAGAACACACTTGGCTTCAACGTCCAAAGGTCTGAGCATTCGTTAAGGAAAGGTCAAATACTCAGTAGACATCCTCAAAGTCTAAAGAGTTAGATGCCACAGACTTGAATGGACTACAAACGGGTTTAAGGGGTTGAATGAAGCAAATCTGGGAAAAACCCAGATGTCGGTCGACCGCCAGTCATGTACCAGTCAACCGGAAATTCCAGGGATGAAAAAGCTACAAAAATTCTCAATAGCGGTCGACCGCCCAACAAGTAGCGGTCGACCGAAATTTCCAGCAACGAAAAGCTTCACACCTGTAAAATTCTGGTCGATCGTCCCCTACCGTCGGTCGACCGCTAGCCCCGATGCAACTATTGTTGACTTTATTTTTCTCAACGTGGGAAGCCCCTCTCATTGGATTTGTTCAATCCCAAAGCCACCCAACCTGCCAGGATTTGTGGATCTAGTATGGGGCTTGTCTATGGACCATTCAAGAGATATAAAAACAACACAAAGGGGTAATAAACCCTAATGCATCAAGGGAGATCAAGAGAGGCTAGAAGAGGCTATCCAAGGGAGAAAAAGGTACTGTAGCTCTGTGAACAGTACTTCGGGGTAGGAGTTGTTCATCCATTTCCAAGGTGATTCAACTCATATCTGAAGCCAGCAACCTCCAAGGCAGTGTAGAAGCAAGCAAGGCTCTCAAGGGAGATCAAGGGAAGCTCACTTCGCAAGGAAGAAGAAGCCATTGCTGCAGAACCAAGAGGAGAGCTTTGCGAAGAAGAAGAAGCCTCTGCTGCTGATCTACATCGTGTGAAGACAAGATCTTCTTGATTTGAGCATATCTCCATCTCTTGTCTGAACATTTTCATCTTGTTCTCTTTCTAATTTGTTCGAGCTACTAAAACTGAGAATCATCCCTACCGCGGTTAATAGGAAGGCAGTTGGAAGGTGCTCCAATCTGCGGTATTGTCATCCCTACCAGTGGTTAGTAGGAAGGCAATCGGAGGTTCTCCGGTCTACGGTTTGGTGTGCTGCACTAGTGAAGCCTCACTGGATTTGGTGAGGGGTGGACGTAGGACTTGAGATTCAGTCCGAACCACCTTAAAATATCTTGTGTTGTGGTTTGCTTGTGTGATTGTTTTGTTCTAGATGCATGCTTAGGTTCAATCTCTATATTACTTATTCATCCTGCTAAGCCAATCGTTGTATCCTTCCCTAAGCTAGTTATTTTCCGCTGCTATTCTTTTTATCTAGTTTTAAAGAGGGGTGTGCTGCGAAAAGAGGGGCAGATCTATTCACCCCTCCCCTCTAGATCCGCCATCCACTACTCAACAAGTGGTATCAGAGACTAATCTCTCACTATGGGGTCCAACGACCTTGAGGGAAATGGTGGATTGGCATCCAAGGGTTTGTTACCTGAAGGACATTCTGTGAATAGGCCTCCTTATTTCATGGGATCTAATTATCCTTATTGGAAACAATGCATGCAGGTGTTCATTCGCGCCCAAGATTACAAACTCTGGCGAGTGATCAGTAAAGGTCCGTATGAGATTTCGAAAGATGAGGACTTGTGGACCAAAGTACAAATAAGAAAATCCACTATCAACTGGAGTGCTAGACACATCATGCAATGCTCACTCCATCTAGTAGAATTCTCAAGAGTGGCTACCTGCGCAACTGCAAAAGAAATGTGGGACAGGTTAAAGGTGATTTACGAAGGAACCTCTCAGGTACGAGAAACAAAAGCCAACATTTTAGTTTCTGAATATGAAATGTTCAGGATGAGGCCTGATGAGTCAATTCAAGACATGTATGCTCGCTTAACTATGCTTACTAATAGTCTAACAGATCTGGGAAAGAAATATTCAGAGTAGAAAAGTGTAAGGAAGATTCTCTGATCACTGACCCCAGCATGGCACACGAAGGCTACCGTGGTTGAAGAATCCTGAGATCTCGCAACTACTAAGGTAGATGAACTCATTGGGTCATTGATGACCTATGAGATCAACCTAAAGAACAAAGAGGCTGAGGTACCTAAGAAAAAGTCCCTAGCTCTTAAAGCAGGACCCTACAGTCAAAGCACTTCTAATGAAGGTGAAGCTTCTGCAAGTGAGCGAGATGAGGATGACGTAGCCATGCTCACACGTAAGTTCAGAAAATTTCTAAGAAAGGAAGGTAATAGCCTCATGATAGGAAGGTCACAGGTAAGGAAAGATTACAAATATAACTCTGAAAACTTTAAGAAAGCTGACAAGATCATTTGTTATTCTTGTAACAAACCAGGGCATTTCAAGACCGAATGTCCTGAAAAATTCAGAAAAGCTGACAAATGGAAGGGCAAGAAGAAGAACAAGGCCATGGTGTCCACATGGAGCGACGAAGAAGAAAGTGATGATGGAACCAACTCCTCAGACAAGAAAAAAGAAGATCTCTGCCTCATGGCCAGGGGTGACGAAGAAACTAAGGTACACTCTCCATTTGAAAATTTCACAATTGATGATTGGGAGGAAGCATATATACAGCTCATGGAGAAATATGATATGTACAAAAAGGAGAATAAATTATTGAAAAAGAAAATTAACTTGTTTGTGCATGATCATGATATGAATAATAAGACTGCTTCACTTGAAACTGAAATTGAAGACCTTAAGAAAATGATTGAGAACTTTGAAGAGGGAAGAAAAGAAATGGCTGACTTGGAAACTGAAAATGAAGACTTAAGAAATAAGATTGATAGCATGAAGCTAAAAATGCAAACCTATGAAAAGGACAGCAAATTAAATAATGAGAAGTATGAAGCTGTCAAACATGTCAACACTCAACTCCTTCAAAACATTGAAAACCTACAAAAAGAGTTGAAGGATAAACAACAATCATTAGAAAAGTTTGTAGATGGAAGAGAAAACCTAGATGCTTTGCTAGGTACTAGAATAAATTTCAACAAGGAAGGGTTGGGTTTTGATCCCACAAACAAAAGGCCATTTGGGTTAAAAACTGTCACACTTGGTTCCTCTTCTGATACTTCTACCTCAAACACAACACCCACTCAAAATCAACAAAAATAAAATGATAAAGGAAAAGAAAAGGTTGAAGAGGAAGCCACTGAAATCCACAAAAAGATTGCTCAAAAGTCTAAGAAGAGTCGACCTTCCCCACAGCACAGGCCGACACTTCCTTGGCCATTGCCCGTTCAGGCCGCCAAACAACTTCACACAGTTCGACACTTCTCTGATGGAAGGTCGACACTTCAGCCTTCCAGATGCCATTATAACTGGGTTGCACGTAGGACAGGTCGACACTCCCATTCGTACAGGTCGACACCACCTTACTTTTGGGGCAATTGTGATTCCTTTGTGCATCAATCCTATAAGCTTCAATCCCCTAGGTGGCAAAACAATCACTTTCAACCCAAAACCAACCAGTGGCCTCAATGGTTTAAGAAGCAGACTTCCTCAAACGTCTACAAAATCCAACAAAGAGTCTCTAAACAGAAAGTGAGTGTCAAAGCTGAAAAGAAAAACCAAATCCCTGCTCTAAGCAAAGAAAACATGAATGCAAGGAAGGTTTGGATTCCAAAACAGATGGTATCATGTTTTGAAAATCTAACGCGCTTGATGGGACCCAAATTTTGTTGGGTTCCAAACCCCATTGCTTAATTCCTTATGCAGGAGTGTCTTGCAGCTATGCATAACCGGTGGTACCTTGATAGCGGCTGTTCAAGACACATGATTGGAGATAAAATAAAATTTTATCTCTTGGTGAAAAAGGAAGGAGGACATGTCACATTTGGAGGGGACAACAAAGGAAGAATCATTGGAACAAGTAATTTAGGTAAGAACCTCTCCAACTCCATTGGAAACGTGCTGCTAGTTGAAGGTTTGAAATACAACTTGCTCAGTATAAGTCAATTGTGTGATAAAGGTCACAAAGTGTTGTTTGACTCTCATGAATGTAGAATCCTTGAACCAAAATCTGAAAAGGTAAAATTTTCTGGTAAAAGAGTCAACAATATTTACATGATTGACTTAGATGATCCTGCTCACATAAACCACTATCTTGCTGCACCAAAGTCTGAGCTTGCGTGGTTATGGCATCGTAGACTAGGACATGCTAACTACAATGTCTTACATAAACTTTTAAAGCATTCAATGGTGAAAGGTTTGCCCGAATTATCTTTTAAATAAGAAAATAAATTGTGTGATGCATGTGAGCTAGGTAAACAAACCAGAAAATTCTTCAAGGCTAGATCTGAAAATATGTCATCCAAAGCACTCGAGCTGATTCATATGGACTTGTTTGGTCCAACTAGAACTACTAGATTAAGTGGTAGAAAATATGGATATGTCTTGGTGGATGATTTCGCTAGGTTCACATGGGTTTTCTTTCTCACACATAAAAATGATACTTTTGATGAGTTTCAAGCACTCTATATGAAGATAAAGCAAGACGGTGAGTTTAAAATCTCCAACCTTCAATATGATCATGGTGGTGAATTTGAAAATACTGAATTCTATAATCTCTGTAGGGATGAAGGTATTTCACATCGGTTTTCACCACCAAGAATCCCTGAGCAAAATGGTGTAGTTAAAAGAAGGAATCAAACACTCATAGAGATGGCGAGAACAATGCTTGCCGAATGGCAACTCCCAAGGAAGTTTTGGGTTGAGGCGGTAAACACGGCTTGTTACATTATCAACAGATCTATGGTAAGGCCACACACCAAAAAGACTCCTTATGAGTTGTTGAAAGGTAACAAGCCCTCTCTGACACATATGAAAGTGTTTGGGTCTAAATGCTTCATCTACAATAATGACAAAAGAGAATTAGATATATTCGAGCCCAAGAGCGATGAAGGTATATTCCTTAGATATTCTGATAGGTCTAGGGCTTATAGAATTTACAACATTAAGAGTCAAACTGTGGAAGAATCACCCCATGTTTCCTTTGATGAATATCATGATGATTCTAAAAATGATAACTATTGCAGGAAAAATGATGAAGATGGGGAATTCCTAAGCATGAAAGAAAAGAATGATTCTCCACAATAAGAAACAAGAGAAGATGGTGACCTAGCTGAATCAAGCAATGTAAGGGATCAAGCTCTAGAAGAAGGTAATGATTCCACAAACATTAGAATTCTTAAGGATCATCCTTTAGAAAATGTCATTGGTAGCTTGAATGATCCACCTAGAACTAGGTCACATTTTAGAATTATGGAAGAATTAGATCATCTTGATCTTGTCTCCCAGATTGAACCCAAGAATATTGATGAAGCATTAAAAGATGAAAACTGGATAAACTCAGTGAGCATCTTGTTCCTAGACCATCATCACAATCTGTCATAGACACTAAATGGGTATTTAGGAACAAACTCAGTGAGGATGGCAAGATAATAAGAAACAAGGCTAGATTGGTGGCTCAAGGGTATAATCAAGAGTTTGGGGTAGACTTTGAGGAATCTTATGCCCCAGTAGCCAGACTTGAGGCCATCAGAATTTTACTTGCCTTTGCATGCTCCCTTAGAATAAAGTTGTATCAAATGGATGCAAAAAGTGCCTTCTTAAATGGTTTGATCAAAGAAGAAGTCTATGTGGAGCAGCCCCTTGGCTTTGAGAACTCTAACCATGAAGATTTTATATACAAGCTAGACATGGTGCTTTATGGATTGAAGCAAGCACCAAGAGTTTGGTATGAGAGACTAAACTCGTTCCTCATTGAGAAAGGGTACACATGAGGTAAGGTAGACCAAACACTTTTCACCAAGAAGCAAGGTAAGAACATCTTGATTGTTCAAATTTATGTTGATGATATTGTGTTTGGTTCTACTAAATCTGAAATGTGTGAGGAATTTGCTAACCTCATAACTAGCGAATTCGAGATGAGCCTAATGGGAGAACTCTAATTTTTTCTCGATTTGTAGGTCAACCAAGGAAAAGATGGGTGCTTTATAAGTCAAGCCAAATGCATCAAGGAGCTGCTGAAAAGATTCAACATGACAAACTACAAAATAATTGTAACTTCTATGAGCACCACAACATCACTGGATTTGGATGAAAATGGTAAATTAGTTGATGCAAAAATCTATAGAGGTATGATCGGATCCTTGCTTTATTTGGCTGTATCCCGACCATATATCCAGTTTAGTGTTTGCCTCTGTGCTAGATTTCAAACTAGTCCTAGAGAATCCCACTTGACTACCGTCAAATGTATACTTAGATATCTTACCGGAACTCAAGATTTGGGATTGTGGTATCCGTCGTCATGTGATTTATCTCTTATTTCTTATTCTGATGCGGACTACGCTGGATGCAAGCTGGATGGCAAGAGTACTAGTGGCTACTGCCAGTTTCTGGGCAGGTGTTTAATTTCTTGGGCCTCCAAGAAACAACACTCGGTTGCTCTCTCAACCGCAGAAGCAGAATACGTTACTGTGGGGAGCTGTGGTACCCAAGTGTTATGGATTAAATACCAACTCCGAGACTACTTAGTGGATCTTGGTTGTGTCCCGATTCTGTGTGATAACACCAGTGCTATCAACCTTACAAAAAATTCACTCCAGCACTCTAGGACTAAGCATATTGAGATTAGGCATCACTTCATTATAGATGAGGTCTTTAAGAAAAATTTTGAACTGCATTTTGTTGATATACTAAATCAGTTTGCTGATATCTTCACCAAGCCCTTGTGTAATGACAGGTTTACAACACTCAGAAGGGAGCTTGGTCTTTACAGACCTCAGTCTAATAAAATTTGAAATGATGATCTTTTTCAGTTTGGTTGTGCATTGTACTGATTGGTATCCATGCATTATTTATATGTAAATATGTCATTCTTCACTCATTTGCATAATAAAGTTGTATTCATGATCACGATGCATTGCATGTAGTGTAGCATCATTCTTGCATGGCCATGGTATATTAAATGTTGAAGTGTGGAAAGTCAGGTTATACTTGTCTAGAAGCACTCACCATGCGTGAGGATTCACCTCCGCCGAGCACCATGCGCCACTGTCGCATATAGGCCGTACTGTAAGGGGGAGCTATTCTTTGAAGCATTCATGCATATGTTTCATCTTCATTCTGTTACCCTTAATAAGTGTACAACCATGGGCTGGGTCATGCATTTCATTTCTGTCAACCTCATGATTGACCAGGTTGACCCCTGCATGGTACATGTCGACCTCTCCTTGGCCCTCAAGTCGACATCTGATCATTCACGTTACTTGCAAACATAACTCCTTGAGTGCATCCACTGCATATCCAAAGGGGGAGTCTTGCTGCTTCTCTTAATCTCTTGCAATCTAAACTTCAATGGCTTCCAGTCTGAAACAGACAGAATTATGGCGTAAGAGCTTTCTATTATATGAACTGATGATTGTCTATCCAATAAAAATCGTTCATATTTAATGATCTCCTTGAAGCTCTGATATATTTTTTTGAAATCGTCTATGTTCCGTGGTTTTAATAGACTTTAACTAGAGATTGCTTGTTGTGCCTTGAATGACTCTCCTGAAATCTAAAAATTTAAACTTCATGACAACCTTGGTGATACACTAAAGCTTAGTATTATTTTTAAACACATTGATGAGCTGGAATTCCTAGAAGTTAATTTGACAGAGCAATGATATTGTTGCACGGAGAAATATGTCACGTCCTCAAAACAAGTGACGAATGATATGTCATGATGTGCCCCTGTTATCTCTATCTTAATTAAATTGGACGATAGGCAGAGCAATGGTACAGTCGCTGAGAAATCCATAAAATTTATCATTAGGAAGCGACATTGCTATCTCTGTTCAATCTAAAGCATAACAGTCAGTCTTACCAAATACCTAGGAATACTGGCATCTAAACAATGTATATTCTTACGGATAGGAGGCATGTACTAGACTCGATTGCTCGTAAAATATGAGTCATGTGACTATAAATGTAAAAGATAATGAAAACAGTGCTGAAATCATAAAATTCCATACTTTAGTCATGCTTATTTAACCTCAGTACTAGTTTGTGTGCTTCCCATTGACGTTATTAAATATGGATGTATAAGACAAAGGAAGGTTGAACACTGCCATGATATGCAATTCTGGTTCACTTCTATTAAGACATGGATGTAGATACTTTTCAAACTCTATTGTTGATATCATATTTCATTAGCTTTGAACCATGTATATTGCTCAAGGCATGTTTCAGCTCTACATATAATGGCTTACTCTAAACTCCTATCCAGCTCTTCTCTCTAAGCCGTTTGTCATCGACTCTACCTTATCCCTCCTTTTTCCTGTTGTCAAAGGGGGAGAATAACTTTGTGAGACGGGGGAGAGTTAAAAGTCCCTCATCATGCATACACTCAGGGGGAGAGCAGCATCCATAATCAGGAGGAACTTGAATAGCATTCACATGCTCTGATCATCCATGCATACATATCCGCATTCACATGCTCTGATCATCACTCTGTATCTTGAGCTGCATCTGTTATAACATTTACCATCTCGGACATTACTGCCAGATAATGACTCACAGTGTTGTCATCATCAAAAAGGGGGAGAATGTTATGCCCCTGTGGTCATTTGAAACTCATGGTTTTGATAATGGCTAAACACTATAAGTCATTGATGTTTCCCACTCTCATATGATTGAAATACTTGATGCTTTTTCATGACAGATAAGCCAAGAAATGGAGTGGAGATGGCAAAAGTAAAAGCCCAATGATCGCGCCCAAGCAAGGATGAAAATCCCTTCAAGAAGCAAGAGTCAACTCCTCAGGCTGGATGGCTATCAGAAGATGAGGCTGGCTTCAAGAAGAATCGACACTCGGCACAAAAGAGTCGACACTTCAGGCACCACAGTGCTCGTCTCAGAAGAAAATTGAAGGGTGATACAGAGAGAGAGAAAGCATACCGAAAACCCTTAATACACGGATTTCAAAGTTGAGAGGAAGGTTCCAATACTAACACATGCTATATCCATCACATCATGAACAAGGTCTGTGCATGCATAGCCAAGGTCGATGCACAATGAAGAACACACTTGGCTTCAACGTCCAAAGGTCTGAGCATTCGTTAAGGAAAGGTCAAATACTCAGTAGACATACTCAAAGTCTAAAGAGTTAGATGCCACAGACTTGAATGGACTGCAAACAGGTTTAAGGGGTTGAATGAAGCAAATCTGGGAAAAACCCAGGTGTCCGTCGACCACCAGTCATGTACTGGTCGACCGGAAATTCCAGGGACGAAAAAGCTACATAAATTCTCAGTAGCAGTCGACCGCCCAGCAAGTAGCGGTCGACCGAAATTTTCAGCAACAAAAAGCTTCACACATGTAAAATTCCGGTCGACCGCCCCCTACCGCCGGTCGACCGCCAGCCCCGATGCAGCTATTGTTGACTTTGTCTTTCTCAACGTAGGAAGCCCCTCTCATTGGATTTGTTTCATCCTAAAGCCACCCAACCTGTCAGGATTTGTGGATCTGATCTGGGGCTTGTCTATGGACCATTCAAGAGATATAAAAATAACACAAAAGGGTAATAAACCCTAATGCATCAAGGGAGATCAAGAGAGGCTAGAAGAGGCTGTCCAAGGGAGAAGAAGGTACTGTAGCTCCGTGAATAGTACTTCAGGCAGGAGTTCTTCATCCATTTCCAAGGTGATTCAAGCTCATATCTGAAGCCAGCAACCTCCAAGGTAGTCTAGAAGCAAGCAAGGCTCTCAAGGGAGATCAAAGGAAGCTCACTTCGCAAGGAAGAAGAAGCCATTGCTGCTAAACCAAGAGGAGAGCTTTGCGAAGAAGAAGAAGCCTCTGCTACTGATCTACATCGTGTGAAGACAAGATCTTCTTGGTTTGAGCATATCTTCATCTCTTATTTGAACATTTTCATCTTGTTCTCTTTTCAATTTGTTCGAGCTACTAAAATTGAGAATCGTCCCTACCGCAGTTAGTAGGAAGGCAGTTGGAAGGTGCTCCAATCTGCGGTGTTGTCATCTCTACCGGTGATTAGTAGGAAGGTAATCGGAGGTTCTCCGGTCTGCGGTTTGGTGTGCTGCACTAGTGAAGCCTCACTAGGTTTGGTGAGGGGTGGACGTAGGACTTGGGATTCAGTCCGAACCACCTTAAAATCTCTTGTGTTGTGGTTTACTTATGTGATTACTTTATTCTAGATGCATGCTTAGGTTCAATCTCTATATTACTTATTTATCTTGCTAAGCCAATTGTTGTATCATTCGCTAAGCTAGTTGTTTTCCGCTGCTATTCTTTGTATCTAGTTTTAAAGAGGGGTGTTCTGCGAAAAGAGGGGTAGATCTATTCACCCCTCCCCTCTAGATCCGCCATCTACCACTCAACAATGGAAGCTTTTAATTATATTCTTGAAGAAATCCATGACTTCCAGCATGGCCCGTGTACCTTGACTTCTTGGATGGAGAGATTACTTCATGCTTCTTATCTTCAAGGCACACCTGCAAGGTTTTCATCCTTCTTGCATTCTAATGCACAAATTTTCACAAGATCAATCAAGTATTCTCCCAACCATGGAATGAAAGTGAAGAACATATAATCAGGCATTCCAGATTGGCTTTGAGACATATAAGCATGAATGACCATTGAAGATAGCAGTTCAGCTTAGAACAGATGAAAATATTGATCATAATGAACTGATGGGTCGACGCATGCTGATCAGTCGGTCGACTCATGTGGTTCTGACAGAATGTAGGGTTTGACCAATTTGAACTGCTGCGTCGACGCATCCTTATCAGTGCATCAATGCACATGTATCAGACAGAGAAAATTTTCAAAACAATCATTCTATTTGAGCAAAATCTCATTTATTGCAATTTAGAATCAACACAAATGCATTCTAACAACAACAATAAGACATGCAACTTAAATGCAGAAAATATAGACATTTCAACTCCCCCTGAAAGTACGCATGAATTTCAAATATTCTTTTTGGGTTTTTAGATGCTGATGTTATGAGTTGATTCTGAGAGGAAACATGCAAATGATCAAACCTATCTATATATGTCCATGAGTATTTGAATACACAATCAAGTTTTAAAAAAACATGGACACTGACTCATGGTACCAGACGGAGGCACATTCTCTCGCATGGTGATAGTTCTTGGGCAAGCTTAACCTGCCCTCCTTCCAGTCACCATTTTATACACCATGAAGTCATGGCATGCAAGCACAGTTGGAAGGATGTGAAATGCAAGGAATACCTCAAAACATGCACACACAGAACCTTATATCTTTTGCAATCATTTGGGCTATATGAAACTTTCATTCTATACTAGACATGCACTTCATGCATGAATGTGCTGAGCATGCAAGTGTTCAAATGCCAATGCTTGGCATGCAATATGCAGACATGCTTTTGTTTGAATGCAAATTACAATCTGTACCTGAAATGAGCAAGATATAGGAATTTTATTGCTATCTCCCCCAATGACTGAATGGGCAAAATATAAATGGGAGAAGAAACACAGGTATGAATCATGCTTAACCAATTTTGCAAATCACTTTTTAAACTTGGCTGAACTATATGCACGGTCTTACACATTACCTGCAACCTCCTCTCTTAACAAGATGGGTCATTGATTTCTGAACTGATCAGGAGGTGAGTAAGGAACAAGAACCATCCCTCAAGAATACTCAACAAAATGCTCATCTTTGAGCATGAGCTTCATTCAAAAATAGAATATTCTCATATTCACATTCAAGCAATGTTTGTAATGCATTTGCTCATCAAATGAAATTTACATGAACCTATAGTCTCTCCCATATAAAGGGTAGGGAGGACAATGCATGATTTTTGATAAAACAGGTATGACATGACAAAATATAATGAAGAATGAAGAAGTTAAAATAGTTCTGGCTGCATCACATAAACAGATGAATCAATGATCAGTGAGGGCTAATGTAACGACCCAGAGTTTAGGATACCGATATACCGATAACATCGATACACCGATACCAAGAACTGGGGAAGCCACCCAAGAGGCTGATGAGGCCCCTGAAGGGTTAGTAGAAAAGTGCTGAGGGGGTATGCATAACGAATTGGAATTTAGAACGTGCAAATTACAATTAAGCATTAAAAATAACACAAGTGCAGAAGCAAATCAAAATAACCAGAGTGATATATATATACTAGTCCAGATAAACCAAAGTACTAGTCCAAAAGGTACAACTACACGGGGCATACCCCGGCAAAAGTACAAGCAAGCCTCAAAAGGCGCCTCGACTAAAGCTGGCAGCTAGACACGGTCTCCAAAACGGCTCACGAAGCATCGGGAGACGACGGGCGCGGCTCACCTGAAAGGAGAAAGGGTGAGTCACAGCCAGACTCAGTAGGGGTCACGCGGATCCCTACCTCGCACTAAACAAGCATACATGCATAAATAACGGCAAATAGAGCATGCATTTAAATAAGCTAACTGGTAATGGCATGAATAACTACTCAAGTAAAGCTGTAAACTCTAACTAAGCAAGTGTAACAGCTAACGCATGCCAAAGCTAAGTAAATGCAAGCGATTAAGACTAAATCTACCAAAATAGAATGAGCCTTAACTAATCCAAACAACAAGGAAGGACAACCACTGGAGCAAAAATCAGAAGCGTCCACTGACGACATACACTGCGTCTCAAGCACTCGCAGTCGGCAAAGCGACAAGCTAAGCGCGTAAACAGTACCAAACCAAGTGACCAGTCGGAGTGGCACCCGTCGGTGTCAGTCCACAGTCTCCGACCACGTGTGCACACACTGACTCTAGCCTGAGCCAGGCCCTCTAGCTAGTTTTCTCCCTTGGTAGGACGCTACCATTGGCTGGGAGCCCACGGAACTAGCTTACAAATCGTGCATGGGAAACACACCCCTCCGCCATCCTCAAGCGGGTCGGTACTCAACAGACCTTAGGGCAACAACAGTGGCTCCATTGCATGGAAAGAAAAGCTACTCTATTGGTATAAGAAACATGCCACTGAATACTAAAACAATATAAACATGGCACTTATATATTATGGAACGCATAACGAGAAGGCTGGGAACATATCAAAACCTACAGGCAAACGGCGGTCGTCTGCCCATGCGTTACTGGCAAGCGACGGTGGGGGACTGGCACGTTACATCCAAAGCGACGCGTCAGTGTCCCGCCGTTACTTCCACCAGAGTTCCAGCTCAAACGACCCAAGAGGGGAGTGACGGTGGGGGCCCAGCGCGTTACTTCATAACGACGCGTTGGATCACCGCCGTTACTTCCACCCGAGGCCGAAAATTGACAAACAACATTAAAATCGCTAGCATGCGAAGCGACGCCCTAACCCAGGCGTGTCGGACCGAAACGACAGTCGACCGACTGGCCGTCGGGCGCACCGCCTGACCGGGTCAACGTAAAACTACGCACGAGTAACGGATGGGGTTCCCACCGTTACTCTCCAAATAACGGGCCCTCGACGGGCCGTCGTTTGGAAACGACGCGTTCCCAAAGGACCGTCAGGCGTGTGCCGGTTCCTGGCAGGACCGTCACACCACCTGGAACACGGGCGGGTTCGGTTTGAAAACTGAGGCCCTCCCGGATGATAGAAATCGTCGGGTAACACCGTGAAAACCTGTAACCTGCCAAACCATACATGCTAAACAACACTACCAAGCTTAAAACACCCGCATGCATCACCCCAAACCCATTAAACGGCTAAATTACTCGTTTATACTGAAAATGGGAAAATGGCCACAAGCATACAACGGGAAGCCTAAACAACGAAATGAACTACAGGGAATGCTCCTAGCGAGCTCAGGATTCCATCCCCCTACCTCTTGCAAGCCGAGACGGGCGAAAAGGCCGCATGCACCGAGGTAGGCTCACCGGGCCTTCAAGCTCCACCCTGCTCCCACGATCACCGAACCGTGCCGAAATGGGTACGCACGCGTTCCTCTCGACGCGAGGAATCCACCGGCGCCAACCACGCCTCAATCAGACGCCGTCTCGCCCGCGTTCCCTAAGGAGGAGAGAGGGGCGATCGCAAGAGGAGAGAGAGAGTGTGAGGGTGAATGAGAGATCGACGGGGAGAGAGAGAGAGAGCGTGAGAGGTTAAAAGAAAAGAAAAAAAAGAAATTAAAATATATATAATATAATTATTATATATATTAAAATCTCATTAATCTCTAATAACCCTCAAATAAATTCGGAAAAATACCAGACAAATTCCTAAAAATCCAGGAAAATAGCCGAAAATTCCAGAACAAATAATAGAACAAAATCCATTAAGGATCCATTAAGGCATGGGTCTTACAGCTAACAATATCAAAGTCAATACTGATGCATTTCAGATTGATAGGCAATAAGCACATTTTCAAATCTCAAGATACAATGATTTTCCTCATGGGCCAGACATTTAATTTAACTAAGATCCGATACTAGGCGAAGAACTTAGATCCTAAGATCATCTCACGCATAGTGAGAGCTCCAAGCAGACTTAGTTTGCCTTTATGATGATCACTATTTGATATACTAGATCATCAGATCCTTTTCAAGTCATAGTCTATCAAATAAATTTTCAATTAAAGCAGAATGTAAATCTCAGTTTAATCAAGATAAACTATGAATAAAAGAATTCTTAAGCATGAGCTTAATTGAATCACAGCTAAAAAGATTAGCCCATGAGAAAGGCACAAGTGAAAATAATTTCATTAACATACACTGCCTTGAACAGCACAAAGAGTTAACAACTTTGCACAGAATGCCAAACAAGATGGCGTACTTAAAACAGATAAAGAAATTCATGAAAGCGGTTTAGCAACAAGAATCAAAACTGGTTGCACTAGGATCACCTCTGAAGATCGTTGGATCTTAGGTACACAGAGCTTAGCTCTGATACCACTTGTTGGGTCCCAAACATGGGTGAAACCAGATCTAGAGGGGGGTGAATAGATCCCTTAAAAATATGCCCTCTTTACAACTCATTTGACTAGACAAGCTTCTTGTTTGAGCGCACAGCGGATATAACAATGTGACGCGGACGGCGTCGGGGGACGGATCGACGGCAGCTCCGGGGACGCGAACGAGACAGGATAACTTGCTACCTCAAGCAGCTCGGCCTCACGCCGGATGGTCTCTCACCGGGCGACGCTCAAACCTCACAAAGGAGAAAAGAGAGAAGGGAAACACAAGGTAAAACACCTTATGACAAACATCTTCATTCTTCATATAACAACATACCATACGTAACACCCTTAGCCTTCCTTTATATAGGAGGAGGCTATAACATTCATACCCATAAGCTTTTCCTAATAACATTTATACCCAAGCCTTATAAGACAAAACCCAACAACCAACTATTGACTTTGTGGGTTTAATAAAATAAAATACACACTTTGACTATGACTAGCCTAATAAAACAAAAGTAGATAATACATGTATTACTACATATATTTTACACACAATACATACTTAATACGATAAATAGTGATGATTCTCGTCACAATGTAGAAAATGATACAAACAAGGAGCCATTAAAAACTATGGACCTGAAGTTGCAAGGTCTTAGAAGACACGTGCAGTGGAATGATCACAAGAACCTAAGATCTACATGCAGAGATTCCAATTAACAGAGTGCTTTCTTAGGTGTGAGTGTGAGCCTTTGTTCAAACAGCAAGAATGCTGGCAAACGGTGAGTGGCTCATAATATGTTCAGTGTTTGGCCATATCAGAAATGTAGAAACAGAACAATAAATCCCTGTGAAGTGGAGGTAGAAGAATGGAAGCAATCACACAATGACACACCACTGCACAATAGATTTTTAAAGTGGTTCAGTCTGCAAACCCGTAGACTTACATCCACCCCTCACCAAATCTGGTGAGGCTTTACCACATGCTGCAATGCAGCACCACAAGGGAGACGACGCTTTCCCCCCCCCACACACACACAAACAAAAAGAAAGAACAAGCTACAAGTGCAGCAAATACACTTCCGGTCTCTAACCAGAGCACCAGACACACACTGAAATTTGATTCAAGATGACAGGAGGAAAAATGCAAAGCAAGAAGAAGCAAGACAAATGTAGCTTCACAAGTTGCTCATGAAGCTGTTTTCTGTAGGGTTGCACTTCTGCTCTTCAGGCTCTCTCTCTCTCTCCTTTCTGCTTAAAGGGGGCTGCTCATGGCTTTCTCTTCATCACTATTTTTCTCATATGTCTCTCATGAAGCTCAGGGCTGCTCACTCTATTTTCTTTCTCTCTTCTCTTTTTCTCTTCTCTTTGGGACAAGCTAAGATGATATGTCTCTCAATGCATGTGTAACACCCTCAAATATAGCTAAGTTGTACTCTATATCACCGAGGCGCCTTTTGAAGTATCGGCTCAGTTCTTGAAAAGAACTCCGAAGTTAAGCGTGTTTAATGGGGAGTAGTACTGGGATGGGTGACCTGCCCGGGAAGTCCCCCATTCTGGAGCCGATCACTGTTAAAAAGGGATAAAACCGTGAGGCCGGTAGGCCAAAGCGGACAATACCTCGACGGTATAGAGTACGGGGCGTCACAGAATGGTATCAGAGCCATACCCCAGCCGGAAGTGTGGGAGCTAAGTGCCATGCAGGGCAAAGTGCTACGCTATGGGAGCCACCTCTTGAGTCCGTAATGGAGCAAAGTGCTACATAGTGGGAGCCACCTCTTGAGCCTGTAGGGGCCACCTCTAGAGGCCTACTTGCCTGGGGGCTTGATTGCATGATTGCGTGCTATATGTGCCCAGCGACGAGGACGTCGCCTATATAAGAGGGGTAGATTGTAACACCCTCAAATATACTAAGTTGTACTCTATATCACCGAGGCGCCTTTTGAAGTATCGGCTCAGTTCTTGAAAAGAACTCCGAAGTTAAGCATGCTTAATGGGGAGTAGTACTGGGATGGGTGACCTGCCCGGGAAGTCCCCCATTCTGGAGCCGATCACTGTTAAAAAGGGATAAAACCGTGAGGCCGGTAGGCCAAAGCGGACAATACCTCGACGGTATAGAGTACGGGGCGTCACAGCATGGCTCGGCCAACCCTTCCAAGGTGGCCATTGCTTCATATTTATAGAAGAAGGAAGCATGAGATTTCCCTCCAAGGGATTGCACTTTGATTGGCCCAGTAGAGGCAAAAAATGGTTTTCCCTTCAAGGAATAAATCTGTAGAAGATGGTGCATGCTGTGGAGGTTTCCCATTAGCTTGGGGTCTTCTAAACATTATTTGTTTGGTCAGAATAAACAAGGAAGTTCTTTGACCAATAGTGCGTTGAGCATCTTAATTTTCATTTGTAGAGAGGACATCCTTCTATCTTGGAAGATTTTATTTTTAGACTCAAATTTTGTTGGCTGACTCTAGGAGAAAGGACTGCAGAGAAGGAGTCATTTCCTAGATGCTGTACTGACAGATATTTTATCCAAAAGGTTGCTCTGGAAACTTATGATGACAGGGACTTTTGTGTGTCCTAGGAATCTTTTCCACACCTCAAAAATTGAGTTTTTGGAGGTTTGCATCTTCATTTTTTATTCTCTGGATGAACTCTGACATGTTGCAGGTTTTAACAGAATTACGCTTGAAGGTCTTCTGGTGCGTTGACGTAGCATGGACATGGCATCGACATAGCTTCACAGATTCTTGAAACTACTGGCGAGCTGGCCTAGATGGCGTCGACGCTGTGAAGAGGTGCGTTGACGCATCCTTAGTGAGGGCCATTTACAACGGCTTCTGGGAGGCCATTGCGTCAACGCCCTGAGAGTATGGGGTCAATGCATCTGTGGAAGACGCGTTTGAATCGGCTTCTGGGAGGCCATTGCGTCGACGCAACCAGGCTGTGGGGTTGACGCATCTGACGCTGATTGCTTGAAGGCTTGCTGGAAGTGCTTTGGAGTTGACGCATCAGTGCATATGGCGTCGATGCATCTAATAGCTGCTTGGGCTTTTCTTCCTTCTGTGAGCAGTGGAGTCGACACATCCTTGACATGGGGTCGACGCAGCCTTGTATTTGACTTGGCTGATCTTCCTTTTGTGACAGGAAGTGTCGACGCATCCTTGATATTGGGCGTCGACACTGCCTCTTGATTCAAAGCTCTTTTGCCCTTTGATGTTCTACCCACTCCTTGTATAGCTGATGTTGATCTTGCTGCTGCTGGTTGGCTGCTGGCTTGTGACTTGGTTGATGCTGATGCATGCAGTAGGTGGATGACATGAGACCATTGCATCAATTCAAACCTCATAGCCTATCTTTTATCTTCACATGGCTCAACTTCAATGCACCATATCATATGACACCATGCGCTGACTTTGACCTGAAACTTTATACATGTTGGCATCATCAAATCCATATAAGACCGATCAATGAGTCATAATCAGACATCATCAAAATCATAGAATCAAGCATGTTCCACACATGCACAACAGGGGTGTCGATCGATTGGGGAGGGGGGGTTTCCGCGAAGGCCGGCGACCAGGGGAGGGGGGTCGGTTGTGGAGGGCAGGGGATGGGAGGGGGGTCGGTGGGGGACGGAAGGGGAGGGGGGCTGAACCAGTGGGGAGGGGAGGGGGGTACAGTGGGGAGGGCGGGGGCAGGGGGTTCGGGATATGGAGGGGGGGCACATTGGGGAGGGGAGGGGAGGGTCGTGGGGTGGGTGGGGGACGTGAGGGTGGGAGGGGAGGGTCACGGGGTCAGTGGGGGACGGGAGGGTGGGGGGTAGGTGGGGGACTAGAGGGGAGGGTAGGGGACGGGAGAGGACGGGAGGGGGGTTCGAGATATGGAGGGGGGCACGGTGGGGAGGGGAGGGGAGGGTAGGGGGAGGGAGGGGACGAGAGAGGACTAGGGGAGGGGAGGGTTTGGTTGTCCAAAAAAAATTCAGCTTGGGATGTAAGCATTTTTAAGTTCTTTTTCTGGTGTTTTTATTTTTTATTTTTATATATTGCAATTAGCTATTAGAATGAAATGACTTGTTTAATTCGATGTTATTAAATTTTATATTATTTAATTACATGGGGTATTCCTTGTGAGCTGAGGTGACATTACACGCACCTTAGGAGAGCGTGTTAAACTTATGTCAATGAACATTCCCGTTCAAGACTTTGGGATTGATGTGTATGTTCTCATTTTTTTGATGAGAATGTATATATCTACCTCAAAGTCTTGAATTGTCCCGTTTGGACAGTCTATGAATGCTTGATCACATTTAGGCGGTCATTTACTATATGTGTTTGCATGATTTGTTGATAATTTCGATTGCGTCTTCTCACTCTTCTTTGGTATACCTTTATTGATTTTGAGTATTTTCTTAACCACTTAGTAGTAAGTGTTTAAAAAAAATTCTTAATTAATAAATATTTTTGGTATATCGGAGCAGTGTGGGGAGAGATGCTGTCGAAATTTTCAACAAATCATATAACACATATGGTAAGTGATTATGCGATTAAATTTTCATGGATGGGTTAAAAAGTGATAATATAAATAATACACCCTTCCTCTACAAATGGTCTATGGCGAACGATGTAAGGAAAGGGCCGGGCTTATTTTTAGGAGTAATGATTTCAAAGTTATTTGTGTATTAACATTTAGTGCGTTCAGGGAAAATATTGCTAGATCGTTCATGGATGTATCATAGAATAGTTGACCAGGTGGTGTTTGTTGAGTTTAAGTATGGAGTTGAGAGTTTCATTCATTTTGCATTGGGGAATCCAAATATAGCAATAGATCATGGCAGTCACATTCGATGCCCTTGTTTATGTTGTAGAAACTTGAGGTGGCGTTCACCATGGGATGTGCAGCATCATTTGTATAAGAAAGGGATCGTGGATGGTTATATGAATTTGACGTATCATGCTGAGGATGTTTTGTCGTATGAGCCCGACAATGTTACAGATACAAGTGGATATATGGATATGGTTGTAGATGCTGGTGGTCCTAGTTTTAATGTTTATAAGAAACATGCATACATGGAAGAAGTGCCGAATAAGGTAGTCAAAAGATTTTATCAACTACCTAGGGATGCTGATTGTTGACACTCGTTTTAAGCCTACAAGTTGAGTTTATTCTCTTATTCACCTTCTATGATGCTCCGAATTGTCTATTATTTTGGAGTCTTCTTTGACCATATTTTGAGCCCATTTCTTGACCATTTTTTGAGCCCATTGAGCTTTGGAGGCTTTTATCTTTGATTGCCCCACTTTCGGGTCCATTTCGTGCAATTCGGATGGCCGATCGGACGTCCAGATGAAACCTTGCATTCTCCCTGAACGCGATCTTCTAAGAGACCGAGTTCATGAGAATGCGGCCTCCTAGAAGACCGCATTCTGCCTGGCATTTTATTTTTTTATTTTTTATTTTATTTTTAATTAAATGCCAAGTGACAGGTCTTGTGGATAACGCCACCTTTAGGTAGCGGTCTCCCCAAAACCGCCTTCTCAGAAATTTTTCCAGAAGCGTCCCAGGTGCGTCGACTAACCCATTTGAACCCTGTTATGATCCATGTCAAGTGGCGGTCCTCCCATGACCATTTTCTCAGAGTTGCGGTCGTGCGACTGGTCGTCTTCTCAATACATAATCCAGATCATCCCAGGCTCCATTTTCTTCGCCCGAGGACTCTTTGGAGTCCTATTTGGCACCGTTTTCGATGAGGATAGGCTGCCACCTCGATTTCCATCAATCCAGGGCTCTTGTTCCCACTATTAACTCGAGGTTTATCAATCTATATCCCTATTTTTGGGTCATTATCCTCTAAATCCGAGCCTAGGGTTTTTGGGTTCTATAAATAGCACCCGTGTTCGTGTGCACGAAAGGGGGAGCTTCTTCGGTTCGGAGCCAAGCCAGGCTGCATCGCCATCTCGTTTCTTCGACCCCAAGCAGTCCAGGGGAGTATTAGCTTCATCTCCATCGCTTAAGGGCTCTTTCTCTCATCCTTTATTGTCTTTTCTCTGCTCCCACTTTCTCTACTTTCACACAGTTCTGCACTTTTCTACATGTTGTTGCATATTCTTGCAGTTTACATCATCATTTTCCGCAACCTTGCTGCGTGTTAATTCGTTCTCTTCATTCATAAACATACACAATACACACACCTACATTTCCACCCTTTTACAGGGGTTAAAAACCCTCCCCCGGTGCGTTCTCCCCCTTTCTTTACACCTATTTTATGCATACGGGATTAGTACTACACTTCATGATCTAATGGGTTTTTATCTCCTTGTTTGTCTTTGATTCGCAGGAAAGTAAGGAAGAACGTGAGGCCCTCATCTTCTGGTCGGCTGGAAGATGAGGAGGTGTGATCCACGTCGTTGCCCGCACCCCGTTTCATGCGCGATCACATTGTTGCAGTCTTCTTCGGCCATGTCTTTCTTATTTTCTTTTCCAAGGTACGTAGCGCCATTATCATCATTTTGGGTCTTCCTTCGCGTTGTCAATCCTTGGTGGCGATCACGGTATGTTCCTCTTTCATCATCACCCTTTCCCTTTACACGTTATTGCATGTTTATGCATATTATTTGCTAGTTCGGGGTGGGTGATTAATATATCTACAACCTTATTTTTTGGCGATCACAGTGGGACGACTAGTGTCCATCACGTCGTTCTTGCCCTCCTGTGATGGTTGTGTGTGTGTGTGTGTTCTTAGTTTGGATAGCATTCCCGGTATTTTTCGCTTCATTCTGTCAGTTTTCAAGTTCTGGGATCAGAAGGCGGTCTCCAGTAGACCTCTACCTTCAGAAGGTGGTCTCCAGGAGACCTCCTTCTGTTTCTGGCAGGCCCAGGGGCAGGCTCTCAGTCGTGTTAGTCGAGCTTCCAGGATCTAGAGGGGGTTGAAGAGATCCCTCTCTAAAAAAATTCGCTAAGAAAAAATAACGCTAAATTCAATCACAATGGAAGCTAGCACTTCGGACCACTTTAGATGAAATTGAGCCAAATGCTCACAACGAAACCAGTTCTGGACAAAAGCTAGAGCACAAAGCTCACACCCTATTTAGAACACTTCTCGAACACTTGGTGTATAGAGAAGCCTGCAACACTAATCGATTGAACCTCATAGCAGGTCACGATGCAAGCATTCAATAAAAGCACAAAGCCAACTTAGCTAGCAAGACTACTTGTGAAGGCGGGGTAGAAGACAAGGAGCAAACACACAAATGGCAAACCATAGGATAACAAGATTTTTAGGTGGTTCGGTCTGCTATCCATAGACCTACATCCACCCCTCACTCAACCCGAGTGAGGCTTCCCTTGCAAGCAACAAGACGTAGACTCAGTCTGCAGCAAAAGCTGATACACAGCTTGACCTGGAGGAACACTCTCCTCCCTTCTTCTGATGGACATAAAAGGAAAATGTGAGCAACACCCAGTTGCCCACAACTAGAGGAGTAGTCCTCTCTTCCTCTGAAGCATAGAGGGAACCCCGGAGATTAGATCTCCCTTCCTCTGATAGATTCAGAGGGAACCCAGAGGAACACCTCCACACTCTGGTGTCCCAGAGCAAACCGCACACAGTGTAGACTGTGTGCAAGCACCTTGAGTGCACCGAGCACCACAAGGCAGAAATCGCAAACCGAACAAAGGAAGAATATATCAAAATAGAAAATAAACTCCCGAACACAATTAGCATAATAAATCAAGAAGCAAAAGAACACGATCTATAGCTTCCACTGGAAGCAATTTGTAGATGATTCCGATACTCTATTTTGCCTCACTGCAGATCGCTCTTCCTTTCTCTTCTTCTTCTAAAATGAAGCAGATCTCTCTCAAACTCTTCTTTCTTTTGAATTTTCTCACAATAATTCTCTTCAGGCTAATCTTCCCTTGCCTTGCTTCTGAACTCACGGAAGGTGTATCTCCTCTAGCCCTTCACAGCCCCTCTTCTCTATTCCCTTTCATCTTTTCTTCTCTCACTTCTACTAGCAGCACTCCTTCACTCTCTTTTCACGTACTGGCCATCATCTTCTCCTCAGGTGGACCCCATGAGATATTTCCTTTTCGTGAGGGAGCCAGAGAACATTCTCCCGCCACAATGTCACTTTTGGAAGGCTCTATCTTCGAGCACACGTGGGCTCAATTATTGGGATGAGCATCACATGCTAATGACCACTTGAAGTCACCTTGGATCGGATCTGGAAGTAGGTCTTTAATTATTGGATCGAGTCCACTGCTGCGTCGAGGCATATTTACACCAGGTCAATGCAGTCCAGAGCAGCTCATTCTACCAACTGATGCGTCGGATCAGCGACATATGCATTGACCTATCCTTGTAGCAATCTGCTCGATTGCACCGACACACACTTGATGCTTCGACCTGTCAAGCCAATAGTTGATTCTGGTTCCTCTAATGCATCGACGTATTGATCTGTTACTTCAACCTGTCAAGCCAACAATTGATTCTAGTTCTTCTAATGCATCGACGTATTAATCTGTTGCTTCAACCTGATAGCTTGAGGCGGTACTTCAGTGTGCTCTTCTGCATCGACACATCACACTGATGCTTCGACCTATCTCTGTTGAGACATGTTGTTTATCAAGTGAACATAAGACCTGTTCAATATAACCATAGGCTAGTGTTAAGAAACTTTCACACTCATCATGAGTCATAGTATGTCATCATCAAAATCAGAGATCCAACAATCTCCCCTTTTTTGATGATGGCAACTATGAGTCATTTGAACAGTCTGTCAGTCATAGAACATTCATTTCACTCACATCCAACCATAGTGATTTTCCAAGCATTTAGAAGCAAACATCAATTTTCATTCATTTCAGAACCAACAATAATAGTGTTCAAAAAAAATTGCAGAGAGAGAAAAGAAAGGAAATGTACATGACACAAGAGCATGAAATGATGTGCTATGAGATGATGACTCTCTGTGACTCAGAACTATGACTCTCTCCCCCTTTGTCATCAGCAAAAAAACTTAGGAATCTGTTGAAGCACTAGAGGTCATCAGTCTGAGTGGAAGCTTCTCGAGTTGGAGGAGCATTGGAGATAAGTGCAGAATTTTGAATTGTTGCTCGAAGTTCCTCAGCATTTTGATTAATTCTTTGAGACACTGATCTAAGGTGGTGATCTGTTGCGAAGTGTCGCTCAAGAAGAGCCTCGTGAAAAAGATCCATCTTTGCACTTAAGACTGTCGTGACTTGCCGGATCATATCAGCAACGTGTGTAAGCTGAGCATCATGCTGAGAGGCAAGGACTGGCATAACAGAGGAAGTTGCAGGGTCTGCAACTGGATACCACCTATCTTCTTGATCCTCAGGAGCGGGCTGAGGGTAGTGATCCTTAAAGACATTGACAATGTATTTGATGTCATCAGTGATCATCTATAATTTCTCAATGATCTGTGCATGATATCTTGTTAGACGATCATGCTGAGATTTGGTGTCACTGAAATACTGTGCAGTAGTGGTCAATTTTTCATTATGACTGTTGAATCTATCACTCAGCCTTCCAATCTAATTTCCTGCTATAGTGAGGACACCCTGAATATCTTGAACTAGTCTATTGAAATTCCTTTCAGACTGTACTTTGTCTCTTTGAATTTTAGCCAGTCTGCTGTTGACTTCCATTTTCATCTGAATCATCTGCTGCTCAAAATGATTTGACTGTTCTTTTATGGCAGTATGAACTAGTCCAAATTGGGCTGACGTGAATCGGTAGAGAGTAGCATACTCTTGTACAGAAGAAGTGGATGTCTGAGATGTCTGTGGACGAGCTGTTGTCTCTTGGACCTCAGGAAGAGTGTTCTGTTCTTGGCGTTCAGGAGATGAGTGAGGTGAACTAGATGGATTTCGTGCTCCAAGTTGTAGTGCACCATCAACTTGGACTGCAGGAGCTACTAGAGGTGGTGCATCTTGCTACTACTCAGGCTACTGCTCAAGCTGTTGAGCTTGTTCTACAGGTTCAATCACTTGTTGTGGAGGATTCCCAAGTAGTTGCCTTTGAATTTTTCTCCTACCATTTTAAATTTCATAAACTTCTCAACAAAGTCCATTGTATAAATATTTGACATAGGGATTTCCTTGAAATTTTCATTCTCTAAAGGAATCTTCTTTCTTTTGAAAACTACAGTCAATTGAGCTGCATTGGATAGGTGCCTGCCATCATTTTTGTAGAACCCTATGATCTGAATCATCAATTTAGGCAAGCAAACCTTGATGTTCTTGAACATACAGTAAAATAGAAATCTTTGGGTTTCAGTCAGTCTACCCCGGCCACCACCTTGAGGTGTTATAATAGTAGTGAAGATATGGTGTAACAGCTTTTGCAATGGTGGAAATCTGTTGGTGTTGAAGCTTGTGAGGTAAGCATGTTTCATATCCTGAGGGTTACTGGGTAATCTTGTCATTATGGAATAGGCTTCATATTCATCATAATTAAAATCCATTTCTTCAACTCCATCCTCTGGGATTCTCATTGATTTGTGCATAAGGGTCCTTGTCAGTTCAATCTCAATTCCCTTGACATGAGTCCACAACTTGGGAATACTAGCATCATATTTTGAGAAAGGAATGGAGTTGAGCCTTATTCGAAGCACCTCTCCTAATGTTTAGGGAGAGAGTCAACACTTCAGTAAAATTTTTCAAATAAAAAATCACTCATTTTTTTTTTTTTCAAAAGAGCAAATCTCTCTCTCTATCATAACCACCTCTCTCCCTCCCATAACCATCTCCCTCTCTCTCTCTCTCTTTCTCTCACCCACCTCCCCTGATGAACAACCTTCTTACTCCTTTAAATATTATTTAGGTTTAATCGAACATGTCATTACTCTATCATTTAATGATACATAAGCGAAACCTCGAGACCTTAGCTGCTCATTTCGGCTAGCTATCTTTCGATTGACCAATGTTTAGGTGATTCTTCCACTATGTTTGATCGACAGAGTTTATTCAAGTAACTTTATCTTATTAGACAATCTCATAATTAATTAGTCGATACAGAATTTATCTTGTTCATTTCAATTGAGAGATTCAAGTAAAAAATTGTTCAACTGTGAAAACGCTTTTTGATGCTTGATAAATATACATCGTTTTATTATATTTAAATTTTAAATGCATTGAATGCACATCATATTCTCTAGGTGTATCTTTTGAAATTCTTTATTTTATATTTGTCATGAAATATTTCTCATAATTGATCAAAGATTAGTGTACATTTTAGCCTTATAGCATATATCGCTCTCGTAGCCAATATCTTTTCATATTTCTGCATGGTATATATCTACTATCAAAAGAAAAGTGTCTTGGACCTGAACGTTTGACAACTTTGATAAGCATATAAAAGGTAACCTCCTCCACTTTGCACTGTTTTCACTTACGCACATTCTTTGTGTGGAAAGGGTCAATGTGTCAAGTTGTAAGAATCCTTGAAATAGTAACACACGTGAAGAACAAGTTTGACTTCGAAGAAAGGAAGTGGCTATAGAGACAATAGCTAGATTGTTAGACCCCCCCCCGCCTATCTCGACAGAGAAACATGCACACACAAAAAGGTGCCTCATGTGGGAATTGCGCCATGCAGCACAGGCTCACGTTTAGAGCATTGTGTTGATTTCACCTCTACTCAAAGGGTCACATCTGAACAATCTTAACAATGGATCACACAGGCGCACACACAAAAATGACCTTATTTGGTAGGGTTTATTGGGAGATTTTAATCTTTAGAATCTCGTACAAAAAATTAAGTCTAATCAAATGTACAAATTTTCTGCATCCAACCAACTTTACTGATTAGAGAGAGAAATACACGTGAGAGGAGAGTTAAAAAAATCTCAAGTGTCTCCTCCAATGTGTTTCTGGATGGATTTAACTACATTTTATATCTCATTCTATCACTAAATCTCTATTTACTCACCATTAAGTTCACGTTATGATATTAAATCTAGCATTTACTGTGTGAGAATGAGAGATGAACTTTTTAAGTTCCAAATAATCTGTCATCGAGGAGTCCAAACAAACGGTCTCGTAAAAGACACCATATGTAATAACTACCCCCTACAACACATGCTCACCTTAGTGCGTCGTAATACATATATATATATATATATATATATATATATATATTACGACGCACTAAGGTGAGCATGTGTTGTAGGGGGTAGACGCCTCCCATAATCTTTGAAAGGTCATTCGGATGTCCACTAACTAGAAGGTTCCTCCCCTCCCCTCCCGGGGTAGACGCCTCCCATAATCTTTGAAAGGTCATTCGGATGTCCACTAACTAGGAGGTTCCTCCCCTCCCCTCCCCTGTATCACGATTCTCCCAACCAATATATATATATATATGGGGTGGGAGAATCGTGATACAGGGGAGGGGAGGGGAGGAACCTTCTAGTTAGTGGACATCCGAATGACCTTTCAAAGATTATGGGAGGCATCTACACGTGTCCACCACTTGGCACGGATGAGAGGTAACCCCTTTAAAAAAATTCTTGCACCTCCTACGGAGACAGGTATTGCAAGGATGTCCACCGCAGCATAACCGCATGGACTTAGAGCACCGTGTTGACATGGAGTTTAACTTTATAGGCCTTCTTTATTTCTCAGTTAAAATACATTGTTCGATCCTCTGGGATCGAAAACATCTTGTTGGGTCGAATAAGATCGATTATGTGTGAAAGAAGGGTGTAGGTCTCACCCCAAATTCTCTCTCATCGTTTAATAAACTCACCTGACAATTCGAATATCAAACCGGGCCATGGAATACGACAATAGTGGCCATGTGCTCGGCTTTGTCCCGAAGATGATGTATTCCAGTAGAAGATGACACGAACAAATATCATACATAACTTTTGATATCTAGTTTAAGTATTTTTTATTTCTAAATAGGGTAACAACTCTACAAAATATTTGACAGCTTAAATTTAAAATCAAAATTAAATTATATAATTATGACATAAGTAGATCTATTGTCATCTTGCCGTTAATAAGCATAGAGCCCTCGAAGGGGGGGAGAGAGAGAGGACGGGTGATCGAAGTAAAGGTCCGAGGGGCAGAGGATAATAGGGTATCTATGCAGACATGATGGTCCAAACAAACCAAATCTTCCGACTGCTCGCAACTAAATCCTCCTTCCTTCGGAGTCTACAATGGAAAACAAAATGCGTGCCCGACGTGGTGGCTGCAGGACTTAACTTGGAGTACCAAACCAACGCAACAAAATATCCGGAGGGGAGGAAGAGCGAGGTGAGTGGGGAGAGAGAGAGATGGGGGGGGGGGGGCGGGGGGCGCCACCCTTTCCTTATCGGATCCGAGCTGTTGTTCTGCCCCAGGGCATCCCCCCCCCCTTTCGGGTCCCCCACCCTTGTTAAATGGATTCTTTCTTTAGCAGCCTCCTCCAAGTATTCGGTCAGAAATTAAACCGGTTTTAAATGCATGATGTAAAGTTAAGGCCTCACAAGATTTATGATATATCGTTATTTTTTTTTGGTAATCTAAAATTCAGCATAGTTGTTCTTGTAGATTCAACTTTGGGCACTTCCACACCTAGGGTTAGAGATTTTTATTAGTGAGGCCACGGTCAAATGCATTGCCTTCTTATTAACCAACGCGGCGGCTCATGTAAAATGGGATGTATGACCTAATAATTAATATATATTTAAACAGAAACCGATAATATATTTAAAAATAATTTGAGCATAACATATATTCTTTTGATGTATATATAATATAATAAATAAAATTTTAATATATATGTATGCACATTATTTACTATATTTTTATGGATGATTGAGGTAAGAGCAGATCCGTCCCTTTCTTTTGTTTTCCCCCTTCCTAACCTGTCTCTTTGATTTAAGGCCTTCTTTGTTGTTCTAACATGGTTACCGTGTTCGACCTCAAAGGGTCGAACACGGTATCCGATCCCAGGTAAGTCTCTTATATATGAGGGGAGCGGGTGAACCTCGCAATTTTTCTCTCTCGTCAATTTTTTAACCCAGTCGATAATTTATTTATCAAATCGAGCCTAAAAGAATAAACAGTAGGTAAGTAACGATGGAGTCACAGATGAAATGATGGAACGTAATTTGTTAGATGAAAGAAATGTTACAGTGCTAGATTTTTCACCGTTTGATTTGTCATATTTTTTTATTATTTATTTTTAAAAAATAAATAACAAAAAAAAATCTAAAATTGACGTTAGGTAGGGCCGTCAATGGGTCGGATCCAAGTTTAACCTAAGTTGATCCGACCCAAGCCCGACTCATCAATATTAAAGCCTAAGTCTGATCCGGGCCCGAGTTATTTAGAGTTGGACTTTGTCGGATTTGACATTAATAAAAAAATATAAAATCTGATTAAGGTTTGGTCTGAAAATTTAAATAAAATAAAAATAATAAAAGTAATATATTTAATAATATAAAATTTATAATATCATTAAATTAATTAAAATTTTAATTATTTAATTTATTTGAAAAATATAAATTTTAATTTTATAATGGAGTAAAATAACATAATTTTAACTAAATAATTTTTAATATTTGAAGGGAGAAAAAAAAGAGAACGGATCGGGTCAACTCGCGGGTCAAACTCAAAGTTCGAGCCCGACCCGTGGGTTTAGTCGGACAGAGTTTTTAGGCCTAACTAAGGACCCGTAGGTCGAAAAAGATTTTGCAACCCGACTTAAAATCAGACTAGGTCTACATATTTATCAGATCAATTTAGGGATGTCAACGGATCGGATACGGTACAGATAGTGGATTATCTGTATCCGTATCCGATAAGGAAGAACTGTATCCTTTTGATGTTCGCTAAGTATTTGGAAAATAGTATATCTGAAACTATTATCTAGTATCCGAAAAATACGGTTAGCGGATAGTTACCGATCATAAGATGAGTACATACAATATTAAAATTTAAGATGTAAATTAACTCAATTAGAAAAAAATTTAAATTGAAAAGAACAATATATATATATATATGATAAATAAACACATTTCAATTTAGTTCTCGTATCTTCATTATTCACGAGTTAACGTAGAATGAAATTAAAAGTATAAAAATATATAATATTATAATATCCCTGAAGACAAGATGAAACATATTAATTGAAAATAATAAAATGAAATAACACTCTTGGATTTTAATCTCTATCATCTTTTTATTATTTACATATTTTACGTGAAAATAAAAAATATATTAAGGTATAATTTTAAAAATTAAAAAATATCTTATAATTTAGAAATATTTTATCGTCACTAAAATAGAAATGATTTAGATTCTACATCTATCTCATCTTTAATGTCATTTTCTTCAAGACATTAAATTATTTGAGTCAAATCTAAATTTGTTTAACGGTAACAGACAGACACGGATTCGAAATGAAGTGTATATGTATCCGTATCCGTTAAAAAATCAAATATATACATATTTGTATCCGTTAATTTATCGGAAAGAAAAATATTACCTATTTACTATTCGTTAAGTTAAAAAAATGGATGATTATTGAGTTATCGATTACTATTGACATCTCTTGATCAACTCTACCCATTGACCGCCCTAACCTTAAGTCAGATTTAAATTTAGAACCGATCTTACCTAAGTTACCATGTGAGAGGATGAGACTGACAAATCAAGCTGTAAAAAACGTTAAAAATTTTCATTGCTTTATTGTGCCACATTATTGTGCCATCGATGCTGTCACTCTTATTTTTTTTCTTTACATTGCTCTATAATGAAATGAATATGTGAAACGTGATAAAATAACAAGGGTATATGCATAATTATAACAGAGGTTCTTTTATCGCCGCAATTTCGGCATTTGTAGACCTCTGTCAGACGACGACAAGCACGGGCAGCTCCCTCCTGCTCCTGCTCCTGCTGCTGCCACCAGTCGATCGCATCGGCTCTCCACTCCCCGCTGCCCCGCCCACCTCCTCCGCCTCCCCCGCTTCTTCTGGCCTCTCTCCCCGTTGCTACTGCCTTCACAACCAGTGCCGCTGCTCCCGATCAGGGGAGTGTGTGGTGAGGGGGCGAGGTGGTGTGGACTTGGGGGGTCAGGTTCGTAACCGCTGCTGTCGAGCGGCCTCTGCAGCTGCCGATCGGATCATAGCGGCCGCCGTCGCCGCAGCAGCGATCTTCACTCAGGTGCGTCGCCACAAAAACCCGGGTTCGCACGCGTCCGCTCAATGCTTCTCCCTCTTCCGCTCCTCCTCCCTCTTCCGATGCCGTTTTGAAAGGGCAATGTGCAGATCCGTCTGCTGCAGTTGCCCGTGGCGCTGCCATGGACCAGCTGTTTGCCAGTTAGATCTGCAGTGACGCACCTCCGTTGCACTCCCCTGCGCTGCCCCATTGTTGTATCTTGCTGCCATTTCTGCCGCCTCCTCCCCACATTGCTCCTTTGCGTCTGCCCTACTCCTCTTCCTCCTTCTCCTCGTCTTGTCCAATGGATGAAGCGGGGAACCGGCGTGCTTGTTTTGCTTGACACAAAAGTTGAGCGAGGATCACTTCGCGGGACCTCGCTCGCACAAGAGAACGGGGAACCGATTGGGGTTCTATGTGTCAGTCAAAAAGGTCCACATTTTGACCACTCTCACAGCGAAAGCCAAAGGGGTGCTTTGGATAGTGGATATTGTAAGAGGAAGTCCACCTTTCCCATCCTTCCTTTCCTGGTTTCCGTTCCTTAGTGCGTCCTTTTAGATTAGGAAAGTAGGGTTGATGTCGCTTTTGCTGGCATAGAATCTGTCTGCGATTGAGTTCCACCTTTGACATCCCCCATGGCAGCTACCTATTTACTTACTCTGACGTTTGGTATTCAGTAGAACCTTGTTTAAACTACGCATTCCGTTTGGCCTTGTTTCTTCCCATTTGGTTGGTGCTGTGGAGGTTCATGGGACTTCCTATTGTTGTTCCATTGTGGCCAGCTGCATGCTTGTCATATTTGTTTCTCGACTACTCCATGTTGTGAAGATGTTCCCGAAAATATGTTAGGAATCATTTATCCCTCCCCAAAACCTAGGCATTGAGGTAGGGGATTCCTTTTCTTATAAGCCGGTCTAACTCTTTGTAGAATCCAATATGGGACTAAAGTAGGAATCATTTATCCTTCCCCAAAACTTAGGCTTTGAGACAGGGGATTCCTTTTCTTATAAGCCGGTCTAACTCTCTGTAGAATCCAATATAGGACTAAAGTCACTGGCAACTCTACCACCCACTCGTAACAATACTCTCCCCTTTTACAAGGCCGACGCCCTCGTCGGCTAGGTGCCGATCGAGGTTACACCTGTTCATGCACAACAAATAAAGGGTGTATTGATACGCCACATTAGATCGACAAAGGTTGGGCTCAGACACCATTTATTAAGAATCATTTATCCTTCCCCAAAACTTAGGCATTGAGGTAGGGGATTCTTTTTCTTATAAGCCGGTCTAACTCTTTGTAGAATCTAATGTGGGACTAAAGTCACTGGCAACTTTAGTTGGCTGAGAGACACACTCTCTCCGGGTGCTCACACCACCCACCCGTAACAAAATATGCTGGCAAAAAGAAATGTGCTCTTCGTCCAAAGCGTGTTACAGCTCCCCATACAAACACTTCAGGGGCTGTTTGGACGCAAGTCATGAACGAGATTCGGTTTACCTTGAACATTTTTTTAAAAATAAGAACCTGAATTTAGATAGTTGAATGTGGATTTACCATGAATCCACTACCCATAAACATGCTTTTCATAAGACCAAGTTGGAGTTGGTCTACGCTGGAGACAGCCTTCCATAAATTCACTTGGATCTAGGACGAGGATGACCTTCCAAACAAGAGTTTCAGGAAATGCGTTTATGCTAAATGAGCTTACGAATATTAAGTTATGATAACTCCTGTGTTTCCCATGAGTTGCATGCCCTAAAGCATCTGTGGATCATAGTTACCGGGAAACTTTGTACACTTGAAAATATATTGAATTTTGCTTCTTGTTTTCTTGCATTCATTTGTCGTTTCACTATAATTTTAATTCAAAATGTTATCAAAGGAAACATTTCTTTTTTTTACTTCATGCTTCACTTCCCACTTTCATTGCTTATCTTGGTAACTATGCTTTGGACTGACTTCAATCGTTGGAGTTGGCAGATAGCCTCCAGCACATCTCTGATCGGCACATTACCTAAAAGCTGGCACCAGAACTGGGTGTGGGATTGAGAGAGAGAGAGAGAGAGAGAGAGAGAGAGAGAGGCAAATAGAAAGGATGTTTCTGTCACATTCAAAATCCAACTGATGATATATTTTGGCAGATTCCTGGTGACAGGGCACTAGAAAAGTGAAGCTCTAAATCTGAAGTCTAAGGCATCATTCAACTATATAGCAAATATCTGGCAGTGGTCTACTGGTCATCCTCAAGAAGGAAAGTGTCATGTCTGCTTTTGCTTCAGCCATATATAAATCAACATGTTACTTTAATACATCATTAGGAAAACCTCCTTACTGTTGTATGATTCAGCCTGGACTTCCTTTTCATGAAATGGATTGGCAATCTTGTATTTCAGAATTGGTACAACTAATTAGAATCCTTTGGATAAGGAACCATAACGATGCGATTGGTGCAGATGGACATGATGGTGTATCCGTAGCAGACAAATTGCCTATTTTCTTAAGCTGGACAGATGAACACTATCTGGAACTTTGATGACCTCATTCTGGAGGGACACTTCTTGATGCATTTGTTAATTTATAGATAGAAATCATAGTGTTGTATTAGTTTTTTGTATTTTATTAATGTTTTACATAGACAGTCACTGTTAGCTTGTGGTATATGTGCTATTTCTTTCCTACACTCTGTTAGACCTTTTTGATTGTACAACCAGGGCTAGCAGTTCCCATATAAAAAGGGTTGTGACAAAGCAATTTAAATTTATCATACTAAACAGTCATTATCAAGGCATCCAGGTGGTGGTCTACTGCCTTATTGCTTATGCAACAAGGCGAAGTGAACCCACTATATATAGCCAAGTATGTTCGAAACAAAACTCCCATCTACGTTTTCTACCATAAAGATTTAAACTTTAGTTAATAAATTGATGTTCTTAGACATTCGGTTTATATGTAGAGTGAAAAGCAACAACAGAATAAATAGGAATAATTTGTTGTTAGTTTTTTTCTCCTTTTCGTCGGGCATTTCCTTGTCAAACTGGCTCATGTGACTGTGCTTCTTTTCCGTGTTGGGCTGGTGTAGGTTACGGTGTCTTTGTGATGTAAGTTTGGGTTTTCTTCGCATGGGCTTTGCTTACCAGCTTCTCTGGTCTGTTGGGGGTGCATGAGGTACCTCACCTCATCTTACTGGTTGTGTCATATCTCTTTACTTCTAGTAATAAAATCAGTGGTATGGCCTGCATTTACTTCAAAAAAAGAAACCAGATGTTAACAAATTAATAAATAAAAAATGAATGAGAATGGTCAGGACTCCTTTGCAATGTAAACTCCCAAAACTTGTCCCTTTTTGTGTTGTTGGGGGGGCATTAGAGGAGGGCACACGGTCTTAGTGTGCTCCATTCATGTATGGGGATTTTTTGGGATCTTATTGACTATACTTTTACATCCCTTTCATTTAATATATTAGTGGTACCACCCACTCCCCCCCCCCCAAAAAAAAAAAAAAAAAGAAAAAAAGAATGAGAATGCAGGAGCACCTGCCAGTCTAGTTGAAAGATTTAACCTGACATTTGAGATTCAGAAAATCATGCCATATACAAAAGCGAACATATATTGTGACATTTCCAAGTAAACAATAAACATACCTTGATATATGATGTGCCAACTTTTCACTTGACAGTTATTAAACAGTCATAAAATTTACTAGTTTCAAAAAGATCAAAACAGAGGTTATGAAACTAAATCTTATCTAAAACCTATGCACTTGTCGAGAAAGCCCCAACAATTGGAACCCCACAAGCTCTTTCTCATTTGTCAATGTCATTGTCATCTTCTTCATCATCACAGCCATCTTCCACAAAGTCATTGTAGTGGTCATAAGACTTCGAGTTCCGAGAAAGAGTTTGGGAGAAAAAGGGTAGCCCAAAGGTCTTTCCGGTGCTGGTGTAGTCACCAGACAACGGTCAGGCCTAGTCTCTTGGAGTCACAGATCCATTTCTATTTAACTGTTCTCTTATGGAGTTTGGTGTGTTGAGTGCGGTGGTGAGGTTTTGTTTTGACATTTTTTTGGTTCTTTCTAAAACTTTGTTTTATTTGTGGTTTTGGTGAGGAATCTCTCCTTCTACCCTGATTGTACTACCTCTATATATTCTTGAACAAAATTGTGGTATAATCCACATTTCTTTTGAAAAAACTGATTAACAAAAACTACCCCTCAAACAGTCATCAAATGGCTGCCAAAACCCATAAAATAAAGTGGATTGAGCCTTGGCTGGCTAAACTGTCCTGTAAAGTGGCTCAGGCATGCCAAAGCAACCCAGGCATATGCTTTATTAGGCTGCTCGTCTAGGCGTAAGGTTGCCTAGGCCTCATCCAATGTCTTCTCACCAATGCTTAGGTGTTGCCCAAACAGTGTGTTCAACAGGATGATGTGGTGGTGACGTTAAGCAAATAGGTAAGTAGTGTGCTAAACAGATGCTTGAGAAGGTAGTAGAGGTCAACATGGTGTATTTCAGGGGTGTAATGGCAAATATGGTGAATTCAGGAATAAAAGCAACCAATCATGTATGTTAACTTTCAGGGGTATATAGGCAAACCTCAGAGGCCTTTTTGAGAATAAACTTATTTCTGCTTACCTATTACACATGATTAAATTAGAATATGTAGGACCTTTTCACTAAGATTAGTTCCCTGCTATTAATAGCTCAGGAATATGCTTCATGTTATACTAGTCGTAAGGAGGTGGTAGTATCCCTCTATTCTCGAAGGCTCGGACTATCTATAGGCCACAGAAGCTGAGCTGGATTGACTGGGCTAATCAATATCGAGATTAGTTGGTGCTGATTTGATTCCAGCAGTTGATTCATTTGGTGGATGCCTTGCATAAGTTCTATAAGTAAAGAACCCTTCAGAACTAGCCAGAACAGACCCAAGACCAGGATGCTCCCAGATATTTCAGATAGCAATCTAGATCATGATCTGACAGATTCTCAACTGATCATGATCCTGCCTGCAGCTTATGATGTTGGCATGGTTGTCAACACATGGTCTATTGACTCTATTCAGGTGCCCCTGTTTGTGTACCATTATACTTTTCTGCTTACTCTTAGAAAGTGGCATTAATTTCCTACCATTAAAAATAAACATGCAACTAAGGATGGGGGTCATTCCTTGATTCGCTAATGAATCTGACATACATATAATAAAATGCCATGCAAATTTTCTAAATAGAAATAAATAATTTACTCTAACTTTTTTAGTAGGCCTTGGACCCACCTTCCAGAAAAAGTAGACCTTTGACCATGGAGCCAAAGATTGGCAGTGTGATGGCTTCTTATCCTGCGTCTCTTCTTCAATCCTCTTGTTCTTGTTTATCCTTGCCCTCCATCCATTGTTGGCAGTTTCGGCCGAAACGTATCGGTTTCGGCCGGAACGTATCGGTTTCGGCCTTACCCGATACGAAAATGACTCCCATCACTCTAGCATTCCCGAAACGTAATAAGTGTATCGGTTTCGGGCGAAACCGATACTGGTTTCGGCCGAAACCCACGTGAAGTTGTACTCCCCCCCCCCCATCAGGTTGTTCTCCGCCGAAACCCTCCCCTTCCCGAAACCGGACGCCGCTGCTGCTGCTGCCTGCCGCTGCTGCTGCTTGCTGGCAGTGCCGCGCGCGCGCCCTCCTGCTGGCTGCTGCGAGCCTGCGACCGCCTGCTGCTGGCTGCAGTTGCTGCTGCTGCCGCATCCACCTGCCAGCCCCTGCCCGCAGCCAGAGGCCCAGAGCGAGCCAGCCAGCGGCCAGCCTGAGGCCACACCAGCCCCTGCTGCTGCTGGTGTGCTGCTGTTGCTGTCGGAGCCAGCCAGCCGGCCCAGGCCCCCCTCAGCCCCACCCTGTCCCAGCGGGCAACCGCGCCCTCCCTGCTGCAGGCCAGAGCCGTGCCCTCCCTGCTGCAGTCTGCCACCGTCGGACACGGACCGTGCTGCTGCCACCCTAATTAGCTGAATTAGGGCTAAGTAAGTTTTTTTTAGCTTAATTTGTGCAACCCACATTAGTTCAGATTTCTAAATAAATCCTAATTAGATACTTAAAATTAGATTCATTGTTAGTTAAGTTTCATTGTCGAATTTGGGGTTGGATCATGCTGGGATTTTATTGTTATGAAGGGTCATTAAGGGTTAATTGGTAATTAAGCCCTAAATAGTTCATAAAATTTGGGATTTTCGTCTAATTGGACTTTCTTAGCCACAATTGAGGGTTAATTAAGTTTCATTGTCGAATTTGAGGTGGGATCATGTTGGGATTTTATTTTTGTGAAGGGTGATTAAGGGTTAATTGGTGATTAAGCCCTAAATAGTTCATAAAATTTGGGACTTTCGTCTAATTGGGCTTTCTTAGCCACAATTGAAGCTCAATTAAGCTTCATTCAATAATTTGGAGGTCTATCATGTTGAATTACCTTTTTTTCATTGTACTTACAAGAGATTGTCCTTGACTGTCATAATGCAGCATCATGCCTAGACGTTAACAAACACAGGAGCAGCAAGGGCAGGAGGATCCGGGGTGGGCCCACCTGTCCTTAGTTGATGCTAAGAGAAGAAATGTGAAATGCAATTACTGTGGTAGGGAGATATATGGTGGAATTATCAGAGGAAAGCAACATTTTGCAGGGGTAAGAGGAGAGGTGAGACAATGCGACCATTGTCCCCGAGAGGTGCGAGAAGAGATGCGACATTGCCTTCTGGGCAAAAAGGAGAGGATGCAACAAAGGGCTGAGGATGCGGCTGAAATTGCTGAGGAGATTTCTGGCAGAAGGGTTAGGAGGGATGATGATAAGGAAGGCACTGAGGATTCTGATCCAGAGCTGACTGAAGCAAGGGAGCGTGAACAAGTCGCTCGAAGGAAATGGGAGGGACCCATGGGATCAGGGACCTACGAAAGTACAGCTGCACGACGTCCTGACATTGGTGCTGCCCCACATACGCAGAGAACAGGTCCCATGGACAGCTATCTCCACAGAAGGTCCCAGGCTACACAACCTAAAATCAAGTCTGCATTGAGAGGGGTCAAAAAATCAGCAGAAGTTGCAGGGCATGCATTTAAAAGTATCTGCAAATGGTTTTTTCATGCAGGTTTCAAGTGAATATTTCCAACCTATGATAGATGCCATAGAAGATGCTGGCCCTGGCTTGAAGGCCCCCTCACGTCGAGACATATACGGGCGTGGCCTTGAGGAGAGGTTGAGGAGCTCCATGATTGGGTTGAAAGTTTCAAGCATATATGGGTGGAGAGAGGATGCACTATCATGTGTGATGGTTGGACTGGTACCACGAAGAAGTCCATGATAAACTTTTTGGTTTATTACATCGAAGGTACAGTATTTGTGAAATCAGTTGATGCATCAAATTATGAAAAGAATGTAAATTATTTGTTTCATTTGATGGATGACATGGTAGAACAAATTGGAGAGGAGAATGTTGTGCAAGTGGTGACTGATAATGAAGCCAGTTACAAGGCTGCAGGGAAGAAATTGATGTAGAAGCGCAGTCATTTATATTGGCTCCCATGTGTAGCACATTATTTTGATCTGATGCTTGAAGACATAGGGAAGGAAAAGCATGTGAAGAAGACAATTGACAAGGCACAAAAAGTCACACAGTATATCTATGGCCATCCTAGGATACTGAATATGTTCAGGGCACATGCCAGTGGAGGGCGAGATATCATCCGTGTAGGCCCAACCAGATTTGCTTCCAATTTTATTTCTTTGGAGTCTTTGCACAGGTATAAGATTGATCTCAATTCTTGATATTTTATCCTTACTAATATGTAACAATATTTGATTCAAATGTCATTTATTTGCACAGGTATAAGAATGAGCTGAAAGTTTTCATGTATCACAATGCCCTGCGGGAATACATCGACAAGGGCAATGTTGATGCTCAGATGGATTATTTGGATGTCTGCCACATCGTGGACGACAAAAAATTCTGGGACAGGGTGTCACGGTACTTGAAAGTAGTCACACCCCTCGTGAAGGTCCTAAGAATGGTGGATGGCGATGAGAAGAATGATATGGGCTATCTGTACGAGGCCATGGGCCGTGCCAAATTGGAGTTGCAGGATTCCCTTCCCAGACATTATGTAAAATGGTGAAAAATTATTGACCAGAGATGGGACAACACATTACACCATGACTTGCATGCAGTTGGTGAGTGATTAATTGTACTGAAATTGGGGTAATGCCTTTATGTTATTTTATATATAACATTTAGTTAATTGTACACAAATGCAGGTTATTTCCTCAACCCTCGATTCATGTACGATGCCGATGCACATGTTGATGGCGAGGTGCTCCAAGGGACTTTAAAAGTCATTGGTC
The DNA here is from genome assembly GCA_022559845.1 of Amorphophallus konjac. Classification (NCBI taxonomy): domain Eukaryota; kingdom Viridiplantae; phylum Streptophyta; class Magnoliopsida; order Alismatales; family Araceae; genus Amorphophallus; species Amorphophallus konjac. The sequence continues at coordinate 73,553 of JAHNEJ010003020.1, forward strand.
GTTTATCGAGGACACCAGCAAAGAGACTCCAGGCTGAAGTAGAGGTTGGCCTTTATTTGATTTTATCAATAACAGGTATAGAATTTATTTAAGTAGTTATGTTAATGTATTACTTTATGTTTGTAGATGAACAATTATAGAATGAGGACTGAGACATATTCTGACCATAGTTTAAAAGGTCTTGAGGTGGTTGTGAGGCACTTTCTGTAAGCCTCATAAGGCGTAAGCCTTAAGGCACAACGAGGCGTAAGCCTTAATAGAGAAGAAAATAATCTTAAAACCATAAAAAATGCTAAAAACAATAGTGATTTTCATGTGTTAATATTATATCAACTCAATGATAAATTCATGTAATTTCAAAAATACTAAATTATGAGCCTGTTGTCTAGTGCAGTTGGTTTGTCACCCTTTCCCATATGGGGGAAGGCCTGAGTTCGAGCTCGATTATCCCCTCCCTGTTAAAAAAATAGTACTTACCAAGAAAAAAAATTGAATTATGTTTTAAGGACAACAAAAGAAACGTAAATTTTGGGAGTACCCTACAACACCTCATTACATCATCTTCTCAAGTGATGCACACGTCTCAATTAAATACTTTGAGGCGGTGAATGCGGTGAGGCGTACCACCTCAATCAAAAAAAGGCATAAGTCTCAAGTAAAAGACATGAGGTGTATGTCTCAAGGTGTTTTTCTAGTGCCTCACCTTGAGGCATAAGCCTTAGTGCCTTGAGGCATCGCCTTTTTAAACAATGATTCTGACTCCCAATTGCAATACGCTGTGAGAAGAGTGAGCTCAGGTACATTTTACTTTTTTGATTTCTTAACTTGAATATGTATTTCTTCAATTTATATGCATTTGTTTATGGTTGGTGGAACAACTGACTGGTGGATAATGGTGAATAATAGAGATTTGGCCAGTTCTGCATTGGCTTTCATTGCAATTAGGGTGCTCAGTCAAACAATATCGGCAAGCCAATGTGAAAGAAATTGGAGCACGTTCAGCCTTATACACTCAAAGGTTCGCAATCGCCTAAAGGCTGAACGGTTAGAAAAATTGGTTTACTGTCATTACAATATGAGACTGAGAATAAAGAACATGAAGATAAGACAATGTTGAGGGACAAACGCGTCGCTGAGGATGGCGGTGCAGAAATTGATGTGGATGCCTTATTTGATGATGATAATCCCTTGCAGACTTGGGTGGAGACACGAGAGCAGGTTGATGAGCCCATATTTGATATTGATGATACAACATGGGCAGAGGGCATACTAGATGAAGATGAGCCAAGAGATCTCGAATTCAGAAGAAAATCAAAGAGGGCCTGAGATACTCATGCGCACCAGAGAAGGGACCCACCTGGGGTTGTTGATGACACTGAGGAGCAGCATGATTTTCAGCCAGCTAGACACTCAGACTCAGATAGCAGGCCAGTCACTCCTAGAATGGGCAAGCCACCTGCATCCTTAAGAAGAAGTACATCAGTGCATGGGCAAACTGAGAGAACAAATGCTGCTGCTCGAGAGGACTCGGCAATTGAGCAGTTGAAACAGATTTATTTGAGGCACACGCCAAGGGGAACATGATTCATGTCAAGGGTGATTGAAGAAAGCACACCGAAACAGGAAAAAGCATCCCTAAAGGCCAAAAGGCGACTGGAGGCTGCAGGTGCTACAGGTGTTGCAGGTGCTACTACTGGCGGTGGGGATGCTGGTTGTCCTTCCTCCTTCCACGCAGACACAGGCAGAGGATACAGTCAGGGTGAGCGAGGGCATGATTCACAGAGTCAATATAGGCATCCATCAGGTTATGGAGGTGGCCAACAGGAGGCAACCATTTATGGGTGGGGTCATGAACCAGCATTCCAGTTCCATCCACATCCGGCCAGTTCCTCTTCTCATCTTCAAGATTCTTATGCTGATACTGGATTCCAATCAAGCCAACCAAACACTCCAAGAGGGATCTAAAGAGGGATGTAGGACTTGGCTACCTCATTGTTTGGTTATAGTGAATATAGACCATACATGCAACCTTCTTATGGGTATGAACATGAAAAGCCAGACGATGAGGGAGAAGATTCTAGTTATTACCCATATTAGTGTCTCTTCATTTAGGTAAAGATCATTTAATTTCTGTAACATTTACTGTGCCTAATTAGGTTTATTGTAATACTTGAACCTACTTTATGCTTAGTATGTACTCAAGAATATTAGTTTAACATGTTCAATGTTTGAATTTCAATGTCTACTTCATGTTTATTACACTTAATCTTATTTCTTTACAATCAAATGCATGCCTAATGAATTTTCTGATTTTTATGTGATTATTAACTTTATATCTATTTATATCTATTTGTTTATGAATTTTTAGGTCCATTTTCAATTTTTTTAAGCTTTTGACTGGGTTTCGGCCGGTTTCAGCCGAAACCGAATCGGTATCGGTTTCGGACTCGGCCGAAATCGAGTCCGAAACCGACACTGCCAACCTTGCCTCCATCCTCCCTTTCCTCTTCATTGAACCATTTACTACTGAGAATCATTCTATGTTATAGCCTCTTACTTTTTCATTATGGCTTTTCTGAACCTATAGATCTAGTGAATTTATTTTAGACACAATGTCCTGAACTGTGATTTAGTGGACACTCCTATTTGCATAAGGAGCCATGTCAAACACTTCGACATGACACAGCAACACAGAGACATGAGTCGATACTCTATTTGAGGATTTGAAAATGAGAACTTCAACAATTACTTAAATTACTTCCATGAATGTTTAATTTTGATAATTGATATTCCACATCCATATACCCTGTCTCCTCGCGCTTTGTTCTAGAACAGTGCTGTGTATGACATGTATGTCTGTGGTGTCAATACATTGAGTTTGTCTCTGCCAAATCATAAGAGGAGATAAAGTCTCATTAATTCTGCATGGTTTTGTTGATCATTGATCACCATTTATTCCCTTGTTTCCATATCCCTCAGGTAGTTTGCAGCTTCAAATATCTTAATCCAATTCAGCTGAGACTTCATCAATTTCTCTCTTCTCATTGAGCATTCATGTGAATTAAGTTATGTTATCCAGGTTTATGACGACATGGAATACTACTAGAATGTGCTATTGGATCGTTGGATGTGTTTTCTAGGTCATTTGGCCACAAAAGGAATATCCTACTGGCCTAGGCATGTCAATTATGCATACAGTGTTGGCTATGTTTCATTTGATGAATTATCATTGCATATAACTTTTCACTGCTCAACTCTAGGAGGATTCCATTACAAATGTGGAGTGACCTTCCAAATTGAAAATTTGGAGTTGATCGCTTCACATCAAATGACAAACTCAATTTTCATATTAGCCATCTCTTTCTGTGATTCTACTGATAAACATCCATTCGAGAATTGCTTACAGGATCTTATCACTTGAATGTTTCTACTAGTTCATAAGTGAAACAGCACAGTAGGCATTAGACGGAAATTGTTTCAACACAAACATGATTTCTCTGATCCGAACAAAGGAGTTTGGTATTCACTTAATGAAACTCGTTATGATGTTTCCTGAAATCTGGTTCTTGTATGACATTATATTAAATACTTAAAATTCAACAAAAATGATTTCATTTCTGGGGAAACAACTCTTTTATACCTGGATTATTTCCTGATAATACTTGTATTCTTTTGGCAAGATTCCAAACATTATGTGCCACACTGAGAAACATAGCTCTTGCTACATCTGCTGCTGAATACATGTGCACTTTCTGTTAAAAAACAATACTAAGTCAATTAATCATCTATAGGACAGGAGGTTGCTGACAGCTAATTATATTTACCTAGACATTTTGATATATCTGACAAGATAAATTTGGATGGTGTTTACTTATTTTCCTTCCAAGTCATCAATATTAACGTACGTTCACAGAAGGCAGCTGAACTAATCCAACTCTGACAGCCAATCACTGATTTATTTTGGGGGATTGGGCAGATCGGCTCTGAAGCTTTTTTGATTTATTGTTTTTTGAATTTTTTCTAAGCCACAACGAGGCTAGTAGCTTGGTTGTATTGGATTGGTTCCAGATCGGCTTGGACCAGGCGACCCAGATCAGCCCATTGGCCCCTGATCCTTCCTTGCATACATTATCACTGATCTTTCTTCTGTGTCTCTTCTTTCTTTAGTAACTGGAAAGTTCAAATGGACTGGAGGAATTCATGGCACTGTATTTTAACTAAATTAATGTCAATATTCAGAAAATGGAGCAAAAAAATGTATTCTAAAAACAGTTTTTGAATTCTGATGGTTGGTGATGAGATTCACATGAAGGCAAGGGCTCCTTGCATTTCTGTGTTTGTTTAGATATTTGGTGCAGACTTCTTGGTTGGAATTGAGAAAGCTGATTAACCAGATTTTAATATTAGCCTCCCCCTCCCACACATTCAAAAAGAAAAGGAAAAAGAATAACTTGGACCACCAACATTATCTGTTATGGCTATATATGAGGATGGTCTAAGATTAGTGCCACCTTAGTTTATGTGCCTTTTTCTTTTGCAATACACATTGTCAGGTGGAAATTATAGTGGCCATTTCATCTTTTTATCCAGGTTTTTCCCCCCCATGGAAAGCGCTTTAACAGAATGATTGATGATAACTTTCCTAATGGCAGGTTTACTAGCTGCAGTAAAAGGTGATGTCAACATGGGTATCTCAGGCACATGGCTTAAAGTTTTGGTGGGATTAAGGAAGCCGCAAAGGTCAAAACTTCTGGAGAAGGATGACAATGTGCGTAAAGTGATACTGCTATTTTTGTGAAATGGCCAGAATTTGCTTTCTTGATCCATATTCCTAAATTTCATGTGGTCTGTCAGCTCTATGATCATACTTGGGTACCGTAACAGGTACTAACACTGGCTTACTTAGTAGTTAGTACTTCTACCGTCAGAGCAGATGTCAGAAAAAAAACTTTATCCGTTAGCTTCTAAGTTGCTTCCAATTTCGAAGTGACCGATACCTTTATCACTATATTGGCAAAAAATGTTACAAAGGAAATTCCTTAGTTTTGTTTATTATGTGGCAATCAGTTGGTTTCTATGATTCTGTCTTATATAGCAAAAGAGAAAATATAACCATTTATGCAAGAAAAGTGAGACAGTAAGCCATCATCTTGGTTGCTTTGTCTAGGGTTACCAATCAAGACATATTTTGCATGGTCTATTGTCTGCTAAACTGTATTTCTTGGCGCATGGAAGTTATATGCTACCTACATAGTGCCTTCACTGCTTATCACTTTACGTTAGACCTTTCCTGCATATTGAAGCTAGTTGTCTGAATCAAGTCGGAGTTGATGTTCTGAAAATGTCTGCTTTCTTGATGTATAAACCGATAGTATGACTGTGATCTAGTTGCCATAGTCTGCATCTTTGGGCAGTGTTTTAAAGTTCATATAGTAAGTTTCATCTCCACTAGGGATCTTTCTGAACTTGTAGTTTGCTAAACTCACAGAAAAAGAGTGCATCTAGTGAGTCTCCACATGTGAAGAAAGACTCTATTGATGTTGGTGACTCTGTTCTGGAGGGAGAGCCTACCACAGGCACTGCTCAGGCAAGTTCCAATTCTACAGCTTCGCCAACTGCCTTGCAGGTTCCCACTCAATCTGAGCAGGAAAGGAAAGAGGAATGGGCTGCAACTGTTATACAAACTGTTTATCGAGCTTTTCTGGTATAAATGCTTTCTCCTTCTTTTTGGTTATAGTATCTCTAAATGTGTCCTTGAAGATAATATTATTTTATTTGGACTTTATTACTGCTTTTATTGCATACACACATCTACAAGACCCTTTGTCGTTTCAGCTTCTTTTGAATGAGTGACATGAGTGTAATAGTTCCTAATGTTTCCCATTGACTGATTAAATTTCTCAGCTTGTTTGGAGCAATGAATTAACTGTTCAGATGATGATGTTTAACCTGTTTTGCCTGTCAGGCTAGACGAGCACTGAGAGCATTGAAAGGACTGGTGAGACTGCAGGCCCTTGTCAGGGGCCATGCTGTGAGAAAGCAGGCTGCCATAACTCTCCGCTGTATGCAAGCATTGGTGAGAGTCCAAGCCCGTGTAAGAGCGAGGCGTGTGAGGACAGCATTGGAGGATCAGTTGGGGCAGCAAAAGATTCAGCAACAACTTGCACATGAGGCTCGTGTTAGAGAGATTGAGGTACACAACTCAGCATGAGGAATATTTGTAGTTGATATGCAATTTTTTGTAAAAAATAATTTTTGGCCGCTGCTATCAGGGATGGCAAACTCGGTTTCGGACTCGGTTTCGGCCGGGTCCGAAACCGATACGACTCGGTATCGGTTTCGGTTTCGGCCGAAACCGGCCGAAACCCACTTAAAAGGTTTAAAAAAAACATATTAATTCTAAAAAATCTGAAAAAAATCATAAAAAATTTAAATAATCACTCAAAATCATGAAAAACAATACACATGTATTTGAGTGTATAAGTTAGTGCAATAACCTTGAAGTAGACAATTACGCATTGAACTTCAAACATTGAACATGTGAAAGTTAAACTAATATTCCATTGTACATTTTTTGATGATAGTGTGTTGATGTTTTGATAATAGCAACTCAATGAGTCACCACATAAGAATGATGATGATAGTGTGAATTGTTGTTGTTGTGTGTGCCCCTTGTGCATTCTTGTGCATTGATGATGAAATAATGTCTTCTGTAAGTCGGTGCATGCTAGCAAGTCTATACATCCATTAGCTGATAACTGAGCAAGTCTATACATACATCCAGCAAGTCTATACATCCATCAAGTCTATACATTCATCAAAGTCTATACATTCTTCAAAGTCTATACATTCTCCATGCATCTTCATAGCAAGTCTATACATCCAGCAAGTCTATACATCCATCAAGTCTATACATTCATCAAAGTCTATAAGTCTATACATTCATCAAAGTCTATACATTCTTCAAAGTCTATACATTCTCCATGCATCTTCATAGCAAGTCTATACATCCAGCAAGTCTATACATTCATCAAAGTGTATAAGTCTATACATTCATCAAAGTCTATACATTCTCCATGCATCTTCATAGCAAGTCTATACATCCAGCAAGTCTATACATCCATCAAGTCTATACATTCATCAAAGTCTATAAGTCTATACATTCTTCGAAGTCTATACATTCTTCAAAGTCTATACATTCTCCATGCATCTTCATAGCAAGTCTATACATCCAGCAAGTCTATACATCCATCAAGTCTATACATTCATCAAAGTCTATAAGTCTATACATTCATCAAAGTCTATACATTCTTCAAAGTCTATACATCCATCAAGTCTATACATTCATCAAAGTCTATACATTCTTCAAAGTCTATACATTCTCCATGCATCTTCATAGCAAGTCTATACATCCAGCAAGTCTATACATCCAGCAAGTCTATACATTCATCAAAGTCTATACATTCTTCAAAGTCTATACATTCTCCATGCATCTTCATAGCAAGTCTATACATCCAGCAAGTCTATACATCCAGCAAGTCTATACATCCATCAAGTCTATACATTCATCAAAGTCTATACATTCTTCAAAGTCTATACATTCTCCATGCATCTTCATAGCAAGTCTATACATTCATCAAAGTCTATACATTCTTCAAAGTCTATACATTCTCCATGCATCTTCATAGCAAGTCTATACACTCTTGGACCAATACATTCTTCAAAGTCTATACATTCTCCATGCATCTTCATAGTAAGTCTATACATCAGCAAGTCTATACATCCATCAAGTCTATACATTCTTCAAAGTCTATACATTCTCCATGCATCTTCATAGCAAGTCTATACATCCATCAAGTCTATACATTCATGAAAGTCTATACATTCTTCAAAGTCTATACATTCTTCAAAGGCTAGCTTGATTAATACATTTTTCAGGATCGAGAGTTGTCTTGTCATTTTTCTCCTATACGATTTTCTGTTGAGCATGAATAAGTTACCTAGTTCCTGAAAAAGCATTACTAGAAGTGGGTCCCAACCTTGTAGTATAGGATTGACTGTTGTCTTGTCATTTTTCTCCTATACCATTGACTGTATAAGTTAGTGCAATAACCTTGAAGTAGACAACTACGTATCGAACTTCAAACATTGAACATGTGAAAGTTAAACTAATATTCCATTGTACATTAATACAAGCAGTACAATAAATCAAATTAGACAAAATGAATGTTACAAAAATTCATTGATTCTTACCTAATATGGATAATAATTACTAGAAGAACCTTCTCCCTCATCGTCTGGCCCTTGATGTCGATACCCATAACTAGGTTGCATGTATGGTCTATATTCACTATAACCAAACAATGAGGTAGCCAAGTCCTGCATCCCTCTTTGGATCCCTCTTGGAGTGTTTGGTTGGCTTGATTCGAATCCAGTATCAACATAGGAATCTTGAGGAAGAGAAGAGTCACTGGTCGGATATGGATGGAACTGAAATGATGGTTCATAATTCTAGGCCCCATAAATAGCTGCTTCCTGTTGGCCACCTTCGTAACCTGGTATACCATATCCTTGCTGACCTTGACTGTATCCACCTGCACCACCTGCACCACCTGCACCACCTGCAGCACTAGTACCACCTGCAGCACCTCCAGGATGATCATCATCATCATCAGACTCATAAGAAACCAGTCGCCTTTTAACCTTTGAGGATGCTTTTTTCTCTTTTGGAGTGCTTTTTTCAATCAACTTTGACACGAGTCCTTTTCCCCTTGGCGTGTGCCTCACATAAATCTGCTTCAACTCCTCAATTGCCGGGTCCTCTCGAGCAGCAGCATTTGCCCTCTCAGTTTGCCCATGCACTGATGTACTTCTTCTTAAGGAGGACATTCTAGGAGTGGACTGGCCTGCTATCTGTATCTGAGTGATGTACTTCTTCTTAAGGAGGACATTCTAGGAGTGACTGGCCTGCTATCTGTATCTGAGTGTCTAGCTGGCTCAAACTCGAACTGCTCCTCAGTGTTATCAACCACCCTAGACTGGTGCGCATGAGTATCTCTGGCCCTCTTTGATTTGCTTCTTAATTCGGGATCTCTTGCCTCATCTTCATCAAGTATGCCCTCTGCCCATCTTCTATCATCAACATCAAAAACGGGCTCATCAACCTGCTCTCGTGTCTCCACCCAAGACTGCAAGGGATTATCATCATCAAATAAGCCATCCACATCAATCTCTGCGGCGGCATCCTCGGCGACGCGTTTGTCTCGCAGCTGTTGTCTCAACCTCATATTCTTTATTCGCAACCTCATATTGTAGTGGCAGTACACTAATTTCTCTAACCGATCAGCCTTTAGCCGATTGCGAACCTTTGAGTGTATAAGGCTGAATGTGCTCCAATTCCTTTCACATTGGCTTGCTGATGTGGTTTGACTCAACACCCTGATTGCAATGAAAGCCAATGCAGAACTGCCCAATTCTCTATTGTTCACCATGATCCACCAGTCAGCTGTTACACCAACCAACCATAAACAAATAAATATAAGATGTAAATAAAAATTAATTAAGGAAGATGTAATTGCAAAGAAAGCACAAAGATGAAGTATACCTGGGCTCACTCTTCCCACTGCGTATTGCAATTGGAAGTCAGAATACGTCCCACTTCTCATTCTATAGGAGGTCATCTACAAAAATTACATAATAGATTAGCATTACTACGTAAGTAAATTCTATACCTCTTATTCATGAAATCAAATAGGCCAACCTCTACTTCCGCCTGAAGCCTATTATCTTGTGTCCTCGATAAACGACCAATGACTTTTAAAGTGCCTTGAAGCACCTCGGCATCAACATGTGCATTGGCATTGTACATTAATCGAGGGTTCAGAAAATAACCTGCATTTGTATATAGTTAATGTATGGTCAATAATATATGAATACAAATAATCACTCACCAGCTGCATGCAAGTCGTGGTGTAATGTGGTGTCCCATCTATGGTCAATAATCTTCCACCACTTTGCATGTTCTTTGGGAAGGGACTCCTGCAACTCCAATTTCGCACGGTCCATGGCCTCGTACAGATATCCCATATCATTCTTGTCATCGCCATCCACCAATCTTAGGACCTTAACGAGGGGGGTGACTACTTTCATGTATCGTGTTACTCTGCCCCAGAATTTGTTGTTGTCCACGATTTGACAGACATCCAAATAATCCATCTGAGCATCAACATTGCCCTTCTCGATGTATTCCCGTAAGGCATTGTGGTACATGAAAGCTTTCAACTCATTCTTATACCTGTGCAAAGAAATAAAATTTGAATCAAATACGGATCATAACTACAAGGATAAAGAAGTAATAATTGAGTTCAATAGTATACCTATGCAGAGACTCCAAAGAAATGAAATTTGAAGCAAATCTAGTTGGCCCTGCACGGATAATATCCCGCCCCCAACTTGCATGCTCCCTGAACATGTTCAATATCCTAGGATGGCCATAAATATATTGGGTAATCTTTTGTGCCCTTTCAACCGTCTTCTTCACATGTTTGTCCTTCCCTATGTCTTCAAGTATGAGATCAAGATAATGTGCTGCGCATGGGATCCAATATAAATGCCTGCGCTTATGCATCAATTTCCTCCCTGCAGCCTTATAACTGGCTTCATTATCAGTCACAACTTGTACAACATTTTCTTCACCAATTTCGTCTACCATGTTGTCCATCAAATGAAACAAATAATTGGCATTTTTTTCAAAATTTGATGCATCTACAGATTTTACAAATACTGTATCTTCGATGCAATACACCAAAAAGTTAATCATGGACTTTTTCGTGGTACCAGTCCAACCATCACACATAATAGTGCATCCTCTCTCCATCCATATATGCTTGAAGCTTTCAACCCACTGATGGAGCTCCTCAACCTCTCCCTCAAGGCCACGCCCGTATATGTCCCGACGTGACGGCGCCTTCAAGCTAGGGCCAGCATCTGCTATGGCATCCAACATAGGTTGAAAATATTCACTTTCAGCAGCATGTGCAGGGACACCTGCATGAAAAAACCATTTACAGATGCTTTTAAATGCACGCCCTGCAACTTCTGCAGATTTTTTGACTCCTCTTAATGCACTTTTGATCTTAGGTTGTGTAGCCTGGGGCCTTCTGTGGAGATAACTATCCATGGGGCCTGCTCTCTGCGTCTGCGGGGGCGGGGCAGCAACATCAGGACGTCGTGCAGCTGTACTGGTGTAGGTCCCTCCTGAACCCATGGGTGCCTTTCCTTTCCTTCGAGCGGCTTCTTCACGCTCCCTTGCTTCAGTCAGCTCCGGATCAGAATCTTCAGTGCCTTCCTCATCATCATCCCTCCTAACCCTTCTGTCAGAAATCTCCTCAGCAATTTCCTCCTCATCCTCAGTCCTTTGTTGCACCCTCTCCTTTTTCCCCAAAAGGCACTGGCGCATCTCCTCTCGCACCTCTCGTGGACAGTGGTCGCATTGTCTCACCTCTCCTCGTACCCCTGTCAAATGTTGCTTGCCTCTGGTAATTCCGCCATACATCTCTCTAGCACAATAATTACATTTAACCTTCCTTCTCTTAGCATCAACTAAGGACATGTGGGCCCACCCCGGATCCTCCTGCCCTTGCTGCTCCTGTATTTGCTGACGTTTAGGCATGATGCTGTATTAAGAAGTTACACAGTCAAAGACAAACAATTGTAAGTACGAAACCCTTAATCACCCTTCATAAAAATATAATCCCAGCATGATCCTACCCCACATTCGTCAATGAAACTTAATTAACCTTCAATTGTGGCTAAGAAACTCGAATTAGACAAAAGGCCCAATTTTTATGAACTAATTAAGTCTTAATTACTAATTAAGCCCTAATTACCCTTCATAAAAATATAATCCCAGCATGATCCCACCCCACATTCATCAATGAAACTTAATTAACCTTCAATTGTGGCTAAGAAACTCGAATTAGACAAAAGCCCCAATTTCTATGACCTAATTAGGGCTTAATTAGCAATTAATTCTTAATCACCCTTGGGAAAAACTAATTACCCGTATGATCCAACCCCAAATTCCTCAATGAATCTTAATTTAACTTCAATTGAGCCTAAGCAAACCAATTTAGACAAAAGCCCCAATTTTTATGACCTAATTAGGGCTTAATTAGCAATTAACCCTTAATCACCCTTGGGAAAAATTAATTACCCGCATGATCCCACCCCAAAATCCTCGATGAACCTTAATTTAACTTCAATTGAGCCTAAGCAAATCAAAATAGACAAAAGCCCCAATTTTTCTAAACTGATTAGGGTTTAATTAGCAATTAACCCTTAAGCCCTTAATCACCCTTGGAAGAAACTTAATAAGCAAGGCTTGCTTACCCCAAATTTTTAACCCAACCAAAAGAACACAACAAAACAATCAAACAAAACCCAATGAAATTAACCTCAAACAAAACAATCAAACCCTTGAAGTTGTGTTGGCTCCCTCTCGGCCTCTCCCTGTCGGACTCGAGCGGTCGGGCCTGTCCACCTCTGCCAACCTTGCTTTCACCCTTGGTCGGAGTCGCTGCCAGCAGGAGCAGCCGCAGCAGGAGCAGCCACAGGCAGCAGGAGCAGCCGCAAGCACAACAGCAGCAGCTCGCCAGCAGCAGCAGCTCGCCAGCAGCACAGCAGCGGCAGCAGCAGACAGCACCCGTGACAGACAGCAGGGGGGAGGGTTTCGGCCGAAACCTGTGGGTAGTGGGGTTTCGGGGGCCAACACAACCCATAAGTTCACGTGTTTCGGCCGAAACCAAACGGTTTCGGCGAAACTAGTATCGGTTTCGCCCGAAACCGATACCCCCCTTTAGTTTCGGATTGCTACAGTGTTTAAGGTGCTTTTCGGATCGGTTATGGCCGAAACCGATACGTTTCGGCTGAAACGTATCGGTTTCAGCCGAAACTTATCGGTTTCGGCCGAAACTGCCAACCATGGCTGCTATTGATCTTCATTTTCATATCTTCTAAGTGATGTGAAGTACCACTAAATCCTACCCACCAAAAGATGGGGAAAATATATGTAAGCAGAATAGAAACAGAAATTGCCATATTTGTCTGATGATAAGTACAAAAAAAAAGATCCCTACAATACATCAATTAGATTTTGCTCGTCGTCCCCTTTTTCTGGTCAGGGCAATAGAGAGATTAATTGACAAATTCATCAGATCATCTGATCTAGTTTGGGACTGATGGTGCTCCAACCCACAGCTTCTGCCTTGAGATCAGGTGGTGGTGGTTGTTTTTCCTTTTTTGTTTTTTTCCAGTGTTTGAGGTGCCTTAACAGGTAACCCCTCAACCCACACACACATTTAATGTTAAGTCATTCCCTGTCTATATATACTTGTACATGCCAATGTTTAAAACATGCCTAGGTGGAGTGACCTTTTTTTTTTAAAGTGGGTGGCACTACTATTGTATTAAAAGTAAAAGAGGGATGTACAAGTGTCACCAATGTGTTCCACACCAAGACCGTGTGACCCGCACTAACCCCCCAACAAAAAAAAAATGAAAGAGTTGAGAATTCACATTACAAAGGAGTTTCATCCACTCTCTCACTCTCACAAATAAAAGAGACCAATCTTTCCAACGCTCTAGCTTCCTCTCTAAAAATTCTGTTGTTCCTTTACCCGCATATTGCTCACAGTGTAGCATGAAGGATAATCCACCAAGTAAGTTTATCCCCTTTTAGGATCTACCTTCTACCCTATTGCCTAATCAGCTGATGCACAACCCTATGCAAACGTATAGCACCATGCATCCTGCCAGTGATCTTTCCCCAAATATCTTGTGAGAAGGGGTATCTTGCAAAAAGGTGATTCAAGGTCTCACCCTTCTCTCCACACAAGCAACATATAGTGGATATATTCTGTATAAAAGGAGCAAGCCTATCGCAGGTCGGCATCCTTCCGAGGGGTATCTTTCAGATCAGAAGTTTCACCTTCAACGGACTCTTGGGAGTCCAAATCTGCGAGACAAGGCGGTGGAGCACCCTTCCGTAGGAAATGAAGGTGTAAGCTAACTTGACTGAGAAGGATTCCTCCTTCTCCCACGTCCACCACCACTGGTCTATCTTGTTGTGGAGCATAGCTAAGAAGGAAACATAGTAGACCCTCTAGCTGGTCCATCTCCTCTGACCTGAGATTCCTCTTGAATGGCGGTGTCTAGATTCCTCCTGATAAATGAATATCAAAGGTCTGAGAGACTGAAGCCAAAGCTGCTATTGAAACTGCATAGAGCCTCAGAAAAGATGCCTCCAGGGTAAAGTCACCACACCATCTGCCTAGGCTGAGAGGCAGGTGCCTAAATTTTGAGGTGGTTATTTTCAGACTTGTTCTTTTGAAAGTTTCTTATGCATGCTTTCTACCAATTGATAATGCTTTAATTGCAGACATCTCACATCGATTATTAACTTTCTATTTTCTTTGAGAGAGGTACCCAATATCCATCAAACACACAACCACCTAAAGGGGATAAAAAACAACAAAAAGAAGAAAATTATATTTTTATCGTGAAGGAAGAAGTGCTGAAATCAGGTAGCATGGGGTTTTCTCTAGTGTCGCTAGATAGGGGATCATAGGGTCCACAACATGTGGGGAGAGAAGGAAAACAGAAAAGGACAGCCACAAAACGTGACAATGAAGGAGAAGATGGTGAGGAGGAGAAGAATGCCGATTATATATTTCATTGAGCCTTTAAGCCCTTCTGTATTGCACTTACCCTCAATGGCTGCAGTAGACAAGACAAAAAATTGGGGTTTGAGATAAATTCTCTCTCTAGCCGTTTCTAGAGAGAGTAGCTCTGGGATTTTGGCTGGCTCGATGTGGGTTGCCAAGGTGAACTGCATCCCTTTGTGAGGTAGGGACCCTTGCCGTTTTCCCCTTGGATCTTCTTTGTCTATGACAACAGTTAGCGGAAGAGGAGGGGGGGGGGTTGGAAGCTGTTTAACTCACGGAATTAAATAATAAAGATAAGGAATAAAATCGTCTTTCAAAATGAAAGAACGGAAACATTCGTTTATTGAACATATGCACACATAAATTAGCCATAGCATGTGTATTACTTATTCTGTGCATTGAGTTTATCATACGATTAGGGTTCGAATACTAGACAATTCCCCACCGACCGCAGTTGATGCTTATTTATATCAGTACGAGTCCGAATATCCTTGATTAACTACCAAAGAAAATTGTCAACCGATATAACATTAGTCATGATGTTGAAGGCATAATCGCAGGCGCCATGTCATACAAAGCTATGTCAGCTGTTGGAAGCATTTGGGAGTTTTAGAAAGTTTCGCAAGCCCATTCGATGTCGTTATGTGGATTGAGGTGCTTAGTGATTTTTGTACCCATCGAGGGTACGCATATTGTTTGTTTGCCATTTGACCTCTCACCAAGGTTTGGTTGAAATTTGTTGACAACCCGGGGGAATCAAGAAGCCAGAATTTGATGACCGTTTGACCCCTGTCTGGGCCTAGGCTTTTATGACCATGGAGGTGCCGATTAAAATTGGGCTAGTCAAAAGACTCCTTTAATAGATGGGGTTGAATCAATTTCGGACTCCGTCGTCGTTTGATCATGCTACTAGAATTTGATGTCCTTTGTCGAGAGCATTCATGCAATTTCGGGAAACCCGTGGGCTCACATAGTCACAAACACGCTTTTATGAATCATTGGAGAAAATACATGGCATTGTAGTAATATCTGTAATCACAGAGTTTTCTCGACAAGTTTTAAGTTGTACAAGACCTCTTTTGCATAGATGAGCAGGGCTTACACACATTTCTCGGACATACCCCAGACGTTTACATGATTACAAGGCTCATAAGGGCCTTTCTGCAAAATTAGAAGGTTGGGGAGGCAAGGCATCATTTCCCCAAAGAAATACATGAATTACATAAATCACATGGGTATTTGTGATGTACATGGGCCAAGAGAGGGATTTTTTTTATGTCATATCCTCACGGCACGAGCACAACACAGCACAAGCACGAACAAAACCCAAGGATGGGCCTTCAGAAGTACTAGCATAAGCACTCTTCTCTCCTGCGCTCTCCCTACATTTTGTGTGTCCCCCTGGGTCCCACTAAGGGGGTATTTATAGAACCCACGGGTAGTTGTAGGTTGATCCGGTCTAAATCCCTCGATTGGGGGTTGGATCCGGTCCAAACCCCCCAATTGGGGGTTGGATCGAGGGATTTAGGGTCTGGTCCAAACCTCTCTTTTGGGGGTTGGATTCGGTCCAAAACCCCCCAATTAGGGGTGGATCCAGTCCAAACCCTCCAATTGGAGGTTGGATCCGTTCCAAATCCCCCAATTGGGGGTGGATCCGATCCAAAAACCCCTCAATGAGGGAAAGAAGAGAGGTTAACCCCTGTAGATGACCTTCCCACTTCTCACCCAACCCATAATTTGGATACTTAGTATAAGTGAGAAGGGGATTTCTTCAAGTTTGGTGCCCTTGCTATGAGGGAATTCTTGGATGTGGGAGTCCACTGTCAAGCGACTTTCATTATTGTTGTTGTCGTTGTTGCAGTAACAACTGTCATTGTTGTTGCAGTGATGTCATTGTTGCTGCAGTGACGACCATCATTGTTGTTGCTGTCCTCATCTTCCTTTGGCACGATCGGACCTTTAGGCTGAGCTCCATCAAAGCTGGTTGCATTGTCGATGGAATAGCTCTCACTTAGAATGAACTCATGTGGTTGGGAGGCATCCGGACAGCCGGCTCGGACATTACCTTCATGGCCTTGAAGAAGGTACCACATTTCCATGCCTTCACGCCACCGTGAGCTTTTTGCCGATCCACCAGGGTCATTTTCACCAATGATTTTTTATCATGGCGTACTTATTGGACGACCAGCCCGTGATACAACCGGCCGGCCTTCATCCCTTAAGTGGGGTTTAATTGGGGGTAACATACCCTTTTGAGGGTTTAACTAGGGTAGAATACCGCTTGTGAAACTTAATTAGGATAAAATCTCATAACCTTGGGCTCCATTCGGTCCGAAGGTCCCAACCTAGGGCATTGACTGGTCAAAATTCCTCTAAGATGGGTTGATCCTGTCCAAAACATCATTTGGGGGTTGGATTCGGTCCAAACCCGCCATGTGGGGTTGGATCCAGCCCAAACGCCCCCATGTGGGGGTTGGATCCAGCCCAAACCCCTCCACTTGGGGGTTGGATCCGGTCCAAACCTCTCATATGGAGGGAAAAGAGGTGGAGGCCTCTATAAAGTCTCATACTGTTCATTTGCTCCACGTGGAAGAAGGGAAAACGACGTTTCCACGTGTGTTTGGTGCTTTTGTGTCTTGTTTGTGGCTCCCTGCACCATTTATTGTGCGGAAGGGATCCATTTTTTCAAGTTTTTGCCCTCCTCACTCATTTTACTCACTATGTGAGTTGCAAAATATTAATCCCTTGCGCACTTTTTTTTGTGGGTACTTTGGTCATTCCGCATACCCGACGGAATTTCCTCGGGGCACGTAAGTGTCACCCGACATTGGGACAGCATAGACTCTGTGTCTTTTCATGTCCGCCACTGGATTTAAATTTCATTTTCCCCTAATTGCTCTGAGGGAAAATAAATTGGTTCAACAAATGCCCCCCACGGGACATCCGTCAGATGTTGCTTGTGTACCTCTATTTTCTTTCCCTCCGACTTACCCGTTGGGATAGGGGGCCCTTATATTTACTTCTGACTTTGCTTGTCAACAAAACAAATATTTTCATTCATTCAATTCTCTCGATACAATGGGGTCTTCTATGTTGGTTGTGATGTCACTTGTGGATCTCGATTGAGCATATATGTCTTTCTACCTCCACCGTTGACTTCTTTTTAATGTGATGAATCTTTCCTTTCTTCTTTTTCTTCTTTGCCCTTGTACTGATATTGTTTACTAACCTCAAATTGAAATTTGTCTTGTAGTAATCTTCCATCATGGCTCGCTTTGGAGGAGACCCAAAATTACGAGAGCTGACCCAAGACTCTGAGGATCGCCATGTCAAGCGGACCAACAAACCAATGCCATCATTTGGGCCGCCCACTATAATAGCCGAAAATTTTGACTCAGTGGACCGCTGATTGTCATGGATCGCCGATGGACTGGCTGGCGAGGCGAGCCCCACCGAGGGTATGGTTGATCTGGCAAGGATCTCTAAAGAGAATGGTATCTATAAGTATGGCAGTTCCGGGGAACATCCTCCGCACTATCCATTGGATCATCATCTCTGTTCTTTCATACAGAGCTATATTTCTTCTAACATGGAAGGCGACGACCCGGATCTTCACTGAGCGGTGTCGTCTTGAGCGGGCGATTTTGTTGGAAAGGGACATCATGCAGGAGACATGCACTCTATTTTGGCCGAGCTATCTTGAAGACTTCATGCGGCAATCACAATTCCCCGATCAGAAGCTCTTGGGCTTTTTCAGCAGCTTTGAGAAGTTCCAAATTTGTACTTCACCTTTGCAACCAGCTGTCTGGAATATGTATGGCCAACACAAGCGTAGCGATTTTGTAGTTGATGGAATGGTGTTGTCACCTTCCGGAACACAATTTGTCGAAGACGGCTATGCTCAGGAATGTTTACTGGACTGGATATTGGGGTTTAAAGCCCCCAGTTAGTATGAAAAATGGTTTGTGATTCCCTCACATAGCTTCCACCAAGGGGCCACCGAATGGGTAAGCGGCATTCTTCACTATTATGGCGAGGTCCTTGAGTTGGTGGGGATTCAGCATGCTGTGACATTAGCTCTGTATTGTTACCCCGAAAATATAGGCCTCTTGCAAGGCTTGGTTGAGCGGTTTAATCCTCGCTGGAATATATTTGCTATTGCTTAGGGCGAGACCGCCTTAGACCTGTGGGCCTTTCATAGGATTTTCGGTCTTTCGATTTGCGGTCGAGCATATGAAGAAGTTTGTTTGGATGACTTGCATTGCAATCACACTTATGGTGACGACAAGTATCATCTTGCTTATTGCATAGGTTTTTGATGAAGGCTTGGAGGGACTTGGTCCGAGCAGGCAAGAAAGATTCTGCTCACACCACCGGGGTGACTTTGAAGGCTTGGGTCCGTCACTTTTATAACAGGCCTTTATGTTATTATAACGAATTTACTGAGCCAAACAAACCCTTGAGTGAATGCACCGAAATAAAACTCAGCTTCGAGCAACACCCTCAGCATATATATGCTGCTCCAAAGAGTTGGAATTCTCGAGAGCTTTTGCCTCTTATTTTACTTGGCTGCTTATCTCGCCTACTGGTTGGCAATCTTTGTTATTCCTCATGGTGAAGAGGGGATCTTTCGGGCAGAGGTGTTCTACCCGACTTGCTTGATGGTCTGTGGTCAGAGGGTCGCACTTGCTCCTATTGCCCTAGCCAATATATATCACAACCTTGGAGCCTTGGCGACATGCTTCTCGCCTCGGGACAAGAACATTTTGATGTCTTCTCATTATGTAGGAGCTTGGGCGGGGCTACTATTCCCAGAATTCTCATATAGATTGGAGGTGGCTAATCCCACGGCGCCATTGATATTTGCCTTTTGCGGCCTTACCGATCAAGACATGTTCAGGCAGTTAGTTGGCGTGTGCCGGGTCTTGTCTTTCTTGCCGACTAATGACAGAACATAGTTGGGATTTGATCATTGCTCATATCTCTTTCGGCCTTTTCTTGTACAAGAGGGAGACCTCGTTATCAGCTGGGTGTCTGCTCATGCAGAATTTTCATCGTATGCTTATATTGAGTGGGTGTACAACATGCGACCTAGTGTATTGGTATTTCGCTGGGGTGGCATAGCAATTTCTGAGCCTTATTACCCACACAGGTTCGCAAGGAATTTCGGCTATGACCAAAGTATTCCTCCCAATTCAAATTTTCCCATGAGCTCGAGACAGTATAAGGGGAAAGATGTGCACCTGATTTCAGCTGCCTGGTGGGACTTCTTCTTTCGGGAAGGAAAGAACTTCTGCCTTATCCCAGAATAGTCCCGCTACGGGTGCTTTGATATTTATTTCGCTAGGTGGTGGTTTAAGCATAGTTGTATATTCAGCTAACCTGTCAATGCCTTGAGGGAAGTGGAGGAGCAGTGCCTGAGGAAGAATGAGCTGCTGCCACTATCTCTTAGCCCCCATTTCGTGAGGTCTTACTTCTCTAGTGCCGCCAGTGCCATAAAACATATAGCGGCCACATGGAAGAAAGAAAAATGTGTTATCCCTGTGGATAAGCATCCATACACCGGGGCTTTCAAGCATTTAAAGAGTGCCACTGTCTAGGCTGTTGCCGCTTCTTCCTCCCAGCGAAGACCCACTTCTAGCTCTCCAGTTACTTATTCATGGTGGGAGCAATTCCGGGTTGAATGTGGCTTGAGGAAGAATGGTTGGTTCAACAGCCTACTGTTTGAGGGTAATTTTGTCAACAAAGCTTTGGGTAAATGGAAGGCCCCCATCATCAATGCCATTGGTTCTGCTGGCCCAGTGGATTACATTTCGCATGTTGAGGTAGCCCATACGCCGAAGGACATATAGAGGCTGTAAAGAAGGCGGCCCGAGTGCTTGTGTTGAAACCCGAGGCCATTGTTTTGAAGCCATTAAGATAGCTTGGGTCTACAGGTAGGGCGTTGTCCTTTACACATCTTTTGTCAGTAGGATTTATGTTATGCCCTAGCTAAGCAATACCTCCTCTCTTTCTCCTTTTTTTTAACAAAGGATATTCACAGTGACCGCGACGTGGCAGCCTCTCCGACAACTGATCATCCAGGCCTGACGCCAGATGAGCCTCCCGTCGCTTTGAAAAGGCCACGGGCAGATGATAACGTGGAGGATGACCGACTCACCTCTGGTCCTAGGATTGAAGAGGCGGCCCCCACCGAGAATCAGGCCGCAAGTATGTGGCTTTTCCCGGCTTTGAAATTTTATTACTCTCCAATGGGTAACCATAATTGTCTCACCCCTTCACTTTTCCTTTTTCAATGCAGGCCCTCCTGAAGTTGCGATGAAAATTATCTTTTCCCTACTCCAGGGGATGTCCCTACACAACAGGAGATGATTGGGCAAGAGATGACCCTTGACGAACTGACGCGTCTCCTTGACGACTACACGCTAGTTACTGATGCATCTCTTTTACCAGAGGTTGAGGGGAACTTCGTGAGGCACTCATCAAGTGTGCTCAAGTGGTTCTTTTCCTCCCTCATTACTTATTTACCTCATAAAAGATGAGGGATTCTTTTTCTCTTCTCTCTTTTCCTTAAATATTTGCTTTACTTTGTAGAAAATCCAGGAGACCACGCTTCGCCTGCATCTCACGATGCTAGGAATCCATATTTTCCCCTGGTATAGAGGGTCCTGATTTTAGTCCTAAGCAAGGCAACTCCCTTCCTATTGCCGGTTGTGATGATCCCCACTTGTCCTCTAGTGAGGGGAGCTCTAGTTCTTCAAGGGGGGAGGGTTGAAGTTCTTCTACTAGCAGAGGATATTCCAGCTCCACCTATGAGAAAGGCTCCACCTCAAGTCTCGGGACTTATCTTGAGAGTGGGGAGGTAAGGGATGGTGCAAGTGAGTACGGCACCTGTTCTCTTTTGCTTCCCTCTTATTTATTTTGTTGCCCCCGTCATCTCATTCCTCCTATTATTCTTTTGTAGATGACACAGCTGAGGGTCAGTCGGCCTCGGTGGGCGTATTTACAGAACTTATCAAATCTGATCTGGGTGCGGGGCTGTCGAACAATGATGATGACTCTAGAGGCGAGTGGCCTTCCCAAAGACGGGGCCACAATTGGAGAGGACCATTTAGCAACAAATATTCCAGCTCCAACTCTGTCGCTTTTCACGACAGGATGTCTGACTTGCACTATCAGTGTGATGGAGTCTCAGGGCAGATATCCATTCAGGGGGGAGATCATATCTTCTATTTGTATTTTCTTCCCCTTTTTGATTATGAATGCTTGATCTTATTGACCTACCTTGATGCAGTTGGAGAGTAGACCGATACACAACAGGATCCGGGTAGCCTAGAAGTCCCTAATGAGGATCTGGCTCCTCGGACCCCCTTAGGGAGCCAAGGCAATGACACTGATATTGATATCGAATCAATATCTCCATTAGCTGCTCCCACCATAGCCTCTCACCTTGGAGGCAGCTTACAAGATGCACTGGAGGACACGAGAGCCCAAGGCTCTATTTCAGACGATGTTATTCCTGTCACTCCTATTGAAGGCGTTGTTGTGGAACCAGGTCTGTAGAATCCCATCCCTCCATTTCACTTGGGAAAGGATTTCTTTGGAATCATCATTTTATTTTGTTGTTGTTCTCCTTTTAGAAGTCACCACAAGCGAGGCACAAGGCGGTCTACTTCCAACCTCTATCTCAATTGACAATGCAATCCTTTTAGGGCTAGAGGAGGGGAGGCCCCAGTAGGGGCAAAGCTCTACTTTAGGTATAAACCTATCCTCCTGTACACAGATGGATTTCACTGTCTTTTCACTTAAGTGCCTCCTAACCTTTGCATTATGCATGCCTTTATTTGCAGATTCCGAAGGCAATGCACCAGTAGGCTCCTCGAGTTTTTTGAGCCTAAACATTGATTGGCTTGTTGCGTCGCAGCCGATAATTCCATTGGCGCCTCTTGAGATAGCCCTCCTGCTTGTTCAGAATCTTCAAATATTGCTCTGCTTGGATCCCCTCCTCAATAGAGGCCATGAGAAGCAGCTTGGAGTGGGCGACAATATTACAACGTTGGCTAGCAGTGTCAACAAAGCGAGCAAGGAGACCGCCCTCTTGGCAAGTCAAAGGACAATCAAGACTGTTCTCAATGTGGTCGTAAAAATTGTACAATTGACATCTATTGGGAACTCTATCTTGAAAAGAATCCTCGTAGTCCAAGAAAAGCGGCTCTACTACGAAGGGAAATGCAACTGTCTTATAGGCCTCTGATGTTTCTATTGGTGGAGGCTTCACTTCCCACCCGCCTATGTTGTCGACTTCAAACATTGAGTGCCTCCAATGGGTCATCTAATGGTATCCCTCCCTTTTCTAGTTTAGGTACTATTGGGATGGCCCTTAGTGCCGCCACCACTGTCTGTACCTTGGGTCATTGACTCTGGAGCTACGGACCATATGATCGGTATACCCACTTCTCTTCTTATTCCTTGTGTTTTGGTTAGGACAAAGTGACCATTATTGATGGTACCCGCGCCACTATGGTCGAGAAGGGGACCATCTATCTTAATGATCACTCAGCCCTTCTGCTTTTCATGTGCCTCATCTTTCTATCAATCTTTTTCCTGTGAGTATCATCACCAAGTCTTTATATTGTTCCTTAACCTTTTTTTCCTACTCATTATGTTTTTCCAGGGCCTAGGGACATAGCAAACGATTGGGACTGCTCGTGAAGCGGGCGGCATCTGTCATTTTGAGCTTGGTGGATTGGTGGCCTTTCAGTCCTCCATTAGTGGGCGTGCTAACCTGCGATTAGAAGATCTTAGGTTATGGTATGGTCGTCTGGATCATGTCTGTAATATCCCGGACCTTTCGGATCCTTTCTTCGTGGGTCCCGGATCTGGTTTTCGGAGTGTCCGGCTCTGTTGTGTCCGAAATTTCGTTTCGGACATCTTTCGTGTTCGGATCGGCGCGATCCGGAGTTGTTTCGGAGACCCGGAGGCGTTCCGCAGCTTTTCCGCGTGTGTTTTCCGATTCCCGGCGTGTGTTTCGGCTTTTTCTTCGGAAGCTGGCTGCGGGCGAACCGGGCGGTTCCCCCAGGCACGAGTGGTACCGTTGCGATCGGTGCGTTCTGAGGATTCCGGAAATGTATCGGATCCTTTCTTCGTGGGTCCCGGATCTGGTTTTCGGAGTGTTCGGCTCCGTTGTGTCCGAAATTTCGTTTCGGACATCTTTCGTGTTCGGATCGGTGCGATCCGGAGTTGTTTCGGAGGCCCGGAGGCGTTCCGCGGCTTTTCCGCGTGTGTTTTCCGATTCCCGGCGTGTGTTTCGGCTTTTTCTTCGGAAGCTCGCTGCGGGCGAACCGGGCGGTTCCCTCAGGCACGAGTGGTACCGTTGCGATCGGTGTGTTCCGAGGATTCCGGAAATGTATTTTTCTATTTTTCGGTATTTTTCCGATGAAGGGGGTGATGCGTTTTGGACGACGTAGGAAGCTGAGTCCCCGCTATATTGGTCCTTTCGCGATTGTGGAGCGCATCGGTGAGGTCGCTTACCGGTTGTAGTTACCTCCTGAGTTGGCGTCGGTGCATGACGTGTTCCACGTCTCGATGTTGCGGAAGTAAATGCCCGATGACTCTCATGTGCTCGAGTTTTCCGTTTGGCCTGAGGTGACTCCAGATCTTTCTCTCCCAAAGTTTCCGATCCGCGTGGAGGATAGGCGAGAGCAGCGCCTGCGGAACAAGGTTATTCCCTTGGTAAAGGTCGTGTGGCAACGACACTCTGGTGGTGAGGCTTCGTGGGAACGTGAGGACGAGATGCGTCAGCAGTTCCCGTACCTGTTTGAGTGAGTCTTCCTCTTCTTTCCCCTTGGGTTGTTCTCAATTTCGAGGACGAAATTCCTTAAGGGGGGAGGGCTGTAATATCCCGGACCTTTCGGATGCTTTCTTCGTGGGTCTCGGATCTGATTTTCGGAGTGTCCGGTTCCGTTGTGTCCGAAATTTCGTTTCGGACATCTTTCGTGTTCGGATCGGCGCGATCCGGAGTTGTTTCTGAGGTCCGGAGGCGTTCCGCGGCTTTTCCGCGTGTGTTTTCCGATTCCCGGCGTGTGTTTCGGCTTTTTCTTCGGAAGCTCGCTGCGGGCGAACCGGGCGGTTCCCCCAGGCACGAGTGGTACCGTTGCGATCGGTGCGTTCCGAGGATTCCGGAAATATTTTTTTCTATTTTCGGTATTTTTCCGAAAAACCGCATTTCCTATATAATCCCATTTCTTTTCTTTTTTCTTTTCCTCTTTCTCTTTCTTCTTCTTCCTCCCTTCTCTCCCGTGCGTTTCCACCGTGACCGCCCCCCTCTTCCGGTGCTAGCCCCGGCGCCATCTCCTTCGGCTGCGGACGCGGCGAGGCGACGGCGTCGTGGCGTAGGCGGCGGTGTGGCGATCGCGGCGGTGTTCGGTGCTCGGTGAGGGCGTGGGGAGTTCGTGAAGCTTCAAGCGATTCTTGAGGATCGGCGGCGATTCGCCACGTTTCGGGCAACCCCGAGGTAGGGTGACGGTCCTCTACCTCTGTGCGTTCCTTTCCCGTGATTTCTAGGCCGACGGGGAGCCGAGAGGGGTTCGTTTGAGCTCGGGACGGGAAATGCATGATTCGGGGTTTGAGCGCCGATTTAGAGTTTTTACCGCGCCATTTGGAGTTTTGGGGGCGTCATTCGATGCTCTAGGGCGTGGGGACGAGCTCCCCCTTTGTTTCCCCATCACCCGGGGGTGATTGGGGCGTGGAATGGAGTTTTCGGCCGTTTCCCGCCGTTCTCGATTTTCCGAGATGATAGCGGTCCACCAGTAACCGCCTTCATTGGTAGCGGTCGGGTGGGGACCGCCTTCACCAGGGTTTTCGACCGTTGGGGCTTGTTCTGTCGGCAGGCGGTCGCGGTCTTGCGACTGACGGCGACTGCTGGTGGCGGTCAGGGGGCGACCGCTTTCACCATGGGGTCCGACACGGTCTTCGAGACGGTTTTTTGACAGTTGGAGTCTGGTCGCGGTCTCCTGGAGACCGCTATCAGGTGAAGACGGTCATCAGGCGACAGCGTTCAGCTTTTCTTGCACCAGGGTGGTCGCGGTCCTAGGAGGTCCGCGACTAGGTGGTAGCGGTCCTGGGTCGACCGCGACCACGGGAGGCGGTCCTCCGGTGACCGCGACTCCCTTTCCTCGCTGATTCGAATCCCGGACGAGCTAGTCTCGATCCCTGTGCTGACCCGTGGTCTGACTGATGCTGGGCATCATGTGGGGGCCACACGTGGGGGTGCCGTGGGGTCCCGGGAGGTGGTGGCTCCGGCTTGTGTCACCGTGCGTCGGTGTTGGTACAAGGAGCGTTTCTCGTACCTGCCATTGCGAAGTTGTTTTCCGTTGACTCGAGAGTCTACTCTTTGTGACCCTCCACTAGTCGTAGCCTGCTTACACGCGAGTGGTCCCGCCTGGGAGTAGGTGGAGAGGCTTACCCTGAGGACGGTTTTAGACTGGTTACCGTCGGGCCCCTCGTCAAATCAGAGTCCAGTGCCAGGGGAAAACCAGTCAGAGGGCCAGACCTAGGACGTGTGGTCTGTGTGTGCACACGTGGTTGGGGACAGTGGACGCACGTCGACGGGCGTGACCCCAGCTAGTCACTTGTTCGTGGTTACTTGTACGGTGTCTGCGCCTCGGGTAGGACCTATCACGTCAGGCGGTTCACCTGCGGCGCGGTGTAAGACGTCAGGGGACGCTACCGGCTGTGCTTCTAGTGGGTGGTACTCCTGTCGAGTACGGAGTGACAGACTGTCAGTCGAGTGTTTCCGACCTTCGGGTTTTACCGGTTCGACCTTTGAACTTTGGTCTTCTCTCCGTGGCACGTGTGTCGGTTTGCGTGCCGTAGGGTCTTGTCTTGTAGAGTACAGGGCTTTCCCTTCCGAGGTACTTTCCTACCGCTAGCGTAGTGGTTTTTCGTTTTACGAGGTAGGGTCCGAGTGATCCCTACTGAGTCTTGTTCCGAGACTCATTCCCTGCGTGTTTTCACCGTGTTTCAGGTGAGGCGCCGCCCCAGGGGAGCGCGTCTGGGGTGCAGCGTGGTGCGGGTGCCCAGAGGTAGTGCCAGAGGTCAGAGCCGGGGTATGTCCCGTGTAGCTGTACTTTTCTTCCTTGTCACTGTACTAGTCGTGGACTATTGTTATTGTTGTTATTTTATATTGTGGACCATGTAAAATGTTAATTTATTTCCTGCTTAATATTATAACTGTTTAATTCCTGCAATTATTTGTGATACTTGTGTAGTCTCCACACCATCCTTTTAACCCTTCCTAGTCTTCGGGCTCGTGGGTGGCGGTGCGAGTCTCGGGTTATCGGGCCTTCCCGGTAATCGGATTCTCAGGTCGTTACAATGTCTCTTTTCAATCAATTCTGTTTTGTTTCGCAAAAAAATTCAATTTGTCTTAGTTGAGTCCCTATAGTGTCAAGTTTGTCATAGCAAAGTATTGTCACACGGCTTTTCCAAATTCCAATACGAGTAGTGCTTTTCCTTTTCAACTTGTGCACTCTGATGTTTGGGGACCATGTCCTATTGCTTCTGTGGATGGTCATCATTATTTCCCCAGTCTTATTGACGATTACTCACATTTTTGTTGATTTATCTTATGCGCTCAATGGAAGAGGTCTCTCGCCTTGTTCCAGTCTTTTGCAAGATGGTTGAAAATTAATTTGACAGGATGGTTAAAATTTTCAGGTCTGATAATGCTCGGGAATATTTCAAGAAGAGTCTCAATTTGTTCATGGAAGATGTTGGCATCATCTATGAGTCTTTGTGTCAATTCACTTTAGCAGAACAATGTTGTTGAGTGCAAAAACTAGCATTTATTTGAGATCGCTCATGCTCTTCTGTTACATCACGACCTCCCCAAGAAATTTTGGGGTGTTGCTATTCTCACCGCCTCCTACCTCATCAACCAGATGCCATTTCACACCTTGGGAAATTGTATTCCTCTTCTTGCGTTGCCCCCTTTTGAGCCTTTATTCCCTTTACCACCTCGTGTATTTGATTGTCTTTGTTTCATCCATTGTCTTACTCTCGGCCACACAAAACTTGATCTCCCATGTTGTTTGCGAGTTACAAGTGTTTTGACCCTCAAACCGGGCGTCGGTATGTCTGATAGGATGTCACATTCTTTGAGTCTCACTCCTATTTTTCTTCCCCTGTTTGTTCTCAGGGGGAGCCACCTTCTACTAGTCCTCCCTTCTTTGGTGTTCCCACACCTCTGTGCTATGATATTCCCCTCCTGGTGTCTTCTTCTCCTTTGCTGGTTGGTCCTACTAATGATATGACTATGCAAGTTCCTATTATCTACTCTGGGGGTACTTGGCATCGGTTGAGGCCCTCTACTGATTCACCATCCCAGGAGTTTGTTGTGCCTTTTGGTCCCTCCTAGGATTTTTCTTCAAATGATACTTTCGCTTCTCTTGACCTTCGTATTGCTCTTAAGAAGGGTGTTCACACTTATACTGAACATCCCATCTCAAACCATGTATGCTACTCTCGTGTTTCCCCCTCTTATTTTACCTTGTTATCTGCTTTCTCTTCATATCGTATTCCCTCTTCTCTTGCTGAGGTTGTGGGAACATGAAAAATATCACGTCGATATATCATATATATATTCTGGGACTATGGAATAAATCCCTAGAATATTATGGAATATGTTCACCAGGTTTTATGGGTTCATGTGCTGGACCTTTCTCCTCCGACCTTAATCGGTGTTAATTATATCCGCTAGATGGCCGAAAACCTTTGATTAACTGCTCATAGATGCCAAACAATCATAAATATATAAATGCACCATTCACACAGGCTTTGCAAACACACTTTCCAGTTTGTAATGGGTTAAAAAGTACTTTAGGTGGGTTTTGGGTTGGTTTGATTTTAGGTCATTTGAGTCGTATTTTGGTCATTTTACATGTTCATGGGTTTTAAAGATCATTTTAGGGTTTAAACCATGTTTTTGTGACTTTGGTAGGTTTTAGAACCATGAGGTATATTTTGGGGGTATTTTATGTCCTAAGGGTATTTTGGTCATTTTTTAGGATTTTTAGGGTTTGGAGGGATATTTTCAAGATTTAACATTTTTTGGGGATTTTTTTTTGTGATTTTAGGGATTTTTTTGCATTAAGAGTATTTTGGTCATTTTGACCACCTTTTAGGGTTTTTGGGGGCTATTTTAGGCATTCTGGAGATTTTTTATACTTTTGGGGATTTTAGGGAGTTTTATGGATTTTTATGGTCTTAGGGGTATTTTCATAATTTTGGGCATCTTTCTAGGGTTTCGGGGCTATTTTGGGTATTCTGGGTATTTTTCATATTTCTTGAGGATTTTTCATGACTTTTGAAGATTTTTATTATGTAAGGGGTATTTTGGTGATCTCGGCTAGGGTATGGCTTGGTTAAGGTCCGTTTGAGGTCAGGAGGACATTTAGGGTATTTCACCCATAGGACCGGCATCACACATTCCACACACACATAACAAGGCACATGAATAAAATATTGATTTTTATTCTTATTCATATAGAAATTACATGACAATTGGGCCAGATCAGTCAAATACATGAAAAGATTGGACTCATCGACTGATTGGCCCCAATTGGGTCACGTAGACTTAACAACCTGCATCAATTGGGCTTGATGTACTTGGTAGTTCAGCCAATTGGCTTTTTGATGTATCAATTGGGCATAATGGACTTAGACGGGCCAATTGGGCATAATAGACTTGGTAGTTCGGACTAATTGGGCTAATTGGGCTTTATCGGGCCTAGGACGAGTCAATTGGACATAATAGACTCAATGGTCTGAGCCAATTGGGCTAATTGGGCCTATGATGAGCCAACTGGATAGAATGGACTCAGTGGCCTGGGCCAATTTGGCTAATTGGGGCTAATTGAGCTTATGACGAGTCAATTGGGCATAATGTACTCGATGGTCCGAGCCAATTGGGCTAATTGGGCCGATGACGAGCCAAATGGGCGTAATGGAGTCAGTGGTCTGAGCCAATTGGGCCTCAATGGGCTTATGACGAGCCTATTAAGCATACTGGACTCAGTGGTCCGAGTCAATTGGGCTAATCGGTCCTAATTGGGCCATTAGATCATGGGTGAGACTTAACCAAATTAGGCCTTAAACCATGACTCTCACCTGAGTGGGGGAGAGAAAGAACGCAGAAATCTTGTTGGGGGTTTTCTCGTTACTCAAATGGTCCCCATAGGGCTATTTATAGGCTCCCAAGGGCTTCGAAAATTCATGCACACCCCCTATTGGGCCATTCTTAGTTGAGTTTAGAAAATATTGTTAACCGCTTTCTCTATTTTTTTTAATCCCATTGGGCTGGTTTTGAGAGTGGGGGCTGATTGAAGATTTTTGCAAGAAAATCCCTTGAAACTTAACCATTTATTTCTCTCTCCTACCCAATGATCCATGACCATATTTTAAGGAAGAGAGATGGAGGCCGTGATGGAGGCCATTAAGGAGACATGGAGGCAGTTCAGGAGGGAGGGAGCCATTGGGCTGCTTTTCACTAGCATATTTTTCTCTCTAAAAGAGGAGAGAGAAAATAGAGGGAGAGTAGAGAGAGAAAGGGCGCAGGTTGGTGGGAGAGGACATTGGACGGTTTTTGTTCCTTAGGGAAATTTTCATAATACCCCTTGCTTCCACCCAAATGAATGGCCATTGGGTGGTTCTCGAGTCTAGGGTTATTTTCATAAAAATCCTTTGGAAAATAGGCACTTGTCCCCACTCCAAACTAATGGCCATTGGGTTGCTTTTGTTTCTTGTGGGTAATTTTCATAAAAATCTTTGAGAAAATTGCCATTTATCCCCATTCATAACCCATCTGGCTGTGTGAGAGAGAGAGAGGTGAGGGGCGCAAGTGATTAATAGGGTGTTTGGGAACACTTGTTTTAAAAAACTATTTCTATCTTAAAAATTATGACATCAATTTTCAACCTAAGTTTTAAAATTGGTGAAAATAAACCACTCTATGTTTGGCAACAACACCATAATTTTTAAATTTTAAGTAAACTTGTTTGTTAGACAAAAAAGTGCAGGCAATATTTTGACGGATGTATCTGCTCTTCCCCATAATCTTGAATGACGAGCCTCTCCCTCTCCCTCTCTTCCCCGTCTTCTTCTTCTTCTTCTCGTCTTCCTCCTCTCCGTGTCTTATTCTCCCTTCTCCCCCTCCCTTCCTCTCCCCCTACTACTACACCTATAAAAAGGAAGTAACAATCGAACTGGCGAAGAGTTCCAGTACAAGCGTTCCTGTAGCGCTAGAGGCCGCCTCTTTTGACTCCCGCCACCCGCGCCGTCCGCCACGGCGACCTCAGCGCGTTGCACGGGGGGCGGCCGTCGAGGCCGCCGGGGGCCTCAGCGAGGCCCCACCATTGATGGGGCCGGTGAGGCGCTGCACCACCTTGTGGAAGGTGGTGCTGTCGGCTTGGACGTAGGTGGTGTAGGGGGCGGCGGGCCCCTGGGTCCCGGCCGACGGTGGCTTCTCCATGAGCAGTCGCAGCGGGATCAAAGACGCTAAGGAGGAAGAACCAGACTAAGGAGACGACCAGGGGGGCCCAAAGCGAGCATGCGAGTAGAACGGAAGGAGCCGAGAGAGAGAGAGAGACAGGGGGAGCGTCGGAGGGGAGAGGAGGGAGGAAGGAGAGGCTGGGAGAGAGAGAGAGTGCTGGAGGGGAGAGGGCCAGGAGAGAGAGAGGGAGCTCCAGAGGGGAGAGGAGGGAGGAAGGAGAGGCCGGGAGAGAGAGAGAGGGAGCGCTTGGAGAAGGGGACCGGGAGAGAGAGAGGTCGTGGCTCTCTTAAAAAAATATGAAAATACTTGTTTTTATTTTGGGGGAAGTTACAACGGCATGGAATTTCATCCTAAAAAATCGTAGAGGCTTACCAAACGTGGTTAAGTAGGTTGTCCATTCCTGATTTTTATTTTGAGAGAAAAAAGAGGTGAAAATTACACCCAAACACCCTATAAGAGTTTTAATTGGACTCTTTGCCTCCTTTTTTCTTCTCAAAATTTATTAGCTTCTCTATTAAATAGGAGGGAGAGAGAAACTATGGGAGAGAGTGAGACACAAACCATCGCCTTGTTGTGCCCCTTGTCCTTTGATGATTATGTGGTGTTTTAATGATAGCAACATAAATGAGTCACCATATTGTTTTGCTAAGAACATCACATTGAATGATAGCAACATGAATGCATATGACTGATTTATTCTGTGGAGAATGCATGAGTGTGTTATATCTGATCTGTTCTGTGGAGAATGTTTGAGTGTGCTAGCTCTGTGGGTCGACCCCCTTCTTAGATGGGTCGACCCCCCTCAAGTCTTTACATCAGATTCTCGTAAGTAGTTCAGATGACGTCAACCCATTGAGTCCACGAGGTTGACGCAGCCTTGAAATGCCTCAGATGGCTTTGAAGATAAGGCTGGATGCGTTGACGCATGGGGTCACTGCGTCGACCCACTGAACTGACCCAGATCTAACTTCACATCAGGGTAAACTGCTGCGTCGACGCTGTCACGCTGTAGCGTCTCTATGCATTTCTGAAGTCTACACATCGTTTAGTTGCACGCCACTGTGTTGAGAAAGTCTACACATCAGATTGCCTTGCTTCATGCATAAGTCTATACATCGGTTGTTCATCACACACAAAAGTCTGAACATCGTTCATGAAGTCTGTACAGCCATTGCTTAAGGCAAGTCTGTACATCGACTAGGCAGCAAGTCTGTACAGCCCAAGTCTGTACATTGCATCATGTTGTTCATGCAGTGTCTTTCAAAGTCTATACATTCATGATTGTTCATTCATCCAAGTCTGTACAGCCTTTTTGCATTGGACTTAAAGTCTATACATTTGGCAAGTCTGTACATCGGACTGTTCATGCATTCATCTCAAGTCTATACATCCGATTGTTCAGCTTGTGGCTAAGTCTGTACAGCGTCTAGTGTTTCTTGCAAAGTCTGTACACTGCATTGGCATCTTTACCTACGTGCTGAACTGAGCAAGTATATACATTCTTAATCTTTACCTACGCTCAGTTCCACCAAGTCTGTACATTGGGCTCTCACTCAAAGTCTGTACAGCGCCATGTTCATATGCTTCCAAGTCTATACTTTGCACTGTAGCTAGAACTGTGCAAGTCCATACATCGCTGCATTGGCCAAGTCTATACAATGCCATTTGTTCATGCATGTTAGCAAGTCTGTACAGCCTGTGTTTACAACACAAAGTCTGTACATCGCATGCTCACACAAACGCCATGTCTATACATTGGCTTTGCTTGCATGAGCTTGAAGTTTATACATTGGCTTGAAGTCTATACATCGTGCTTGCATCAAGTCTGTACAGCCTTTCCTTTGGCAAGTCCACACATCGTGAAGTCTATACATCCATTGCTTCAGTTCAATATCTGCTATGTGCATACATTGCATCGGTGCATTGCTTCCTCTGTGCATATACTGCATCAGTGCATCCATCAGGCATACAGTCTATACACTAATGCATGTGAGGTCCTTTGCTTTCAAAGTCCACACATCTGTTGTCAGCATGTCTATGCATTCGTATTCAATGTACACACTTCACTGCATTGCACATTGCATCTTCAAGTCTGTACATCACTGATTGCATGCATTGGGTTAGCGTCTCATTCAGCGTCTTAACAAAGTCTAGACATCGGTTGGGTTCATAACGCTAAGTCTGTACATTCATTCGGCATGACAGTGCATTCAGTTGTAATGTATATACTTTGCTATCTGCAGTTGAACATGCATTGCACTCTAACTCCATACACTGCTTCATGCATTGCACGAAGTCTGCACACTGTGTTGCTATGCTCATACTGCATGTTACAAAGTCTACACAATGGTGCACACTAAGTCTGCATACTCATTTGGCATGTCTGTACAACCATCTGTAATGCTCATAGTCTACATACGTGAAGTCTGTACATGCTTCAGCGTCACCTTCACGAAGTCTGTACACGCCATAGCATTGCATGCACGAAGTCTATACATGCCATAGCTTTGCATTTACAAAGTGTGTACACGCCACTGGCCTGCACAGCATGTCTATACATTGTCTGGCAGCCTGCACAGCAAATCTATACAGCGTCCAGCAGCCTGCACGCAAAGTCTATACATTACGTCCAGCAGCCTGCACGCCAAGTCTGTACACTGCATACACACTGCATCCTTAATTCTATACACTGCTGCCTTATATGAAGTCTGTACAGCCTGTGCTTTGTTGATCGACTGAACTCTTCTTTAATCCTGCAGGTGTCTGGGCACGTGATCCGAGGTTGGCACTTGGCACGTGATCCAAGAAGCTGAGACACCGCCACGTGGACTAAAGCTTGGGTGGGAATCGTGGAGAGCATACGCCATAGCTGCTGCTGCTATATATAGAAGACTTCTCTATCTGGAGCAAAGAGGTGGTGAGTAGAGAGGCTGATCGACTGAAGGAGAGGATAGCCTGCACGATCCTGTGAGAAAGAAAAGAGAAGCAGAAGAAGCAGAGAAGAAAAAGAGAAAGAGAAGAAGAGCAGAAGAGAAAGAGAGAGATAGAGAGCTCGAGTAGAGAAAGAGAGAGAGATAGTGGATATCTGGCATTTGGATCAAATCCAAGCCAGAGCTGCTCCTTCGAGAGCTATATCATTTGTGCTTTCATTTACAGCTTTCAGTCGTTGATTGTCTTCTTGTTTTTGTTTCATCTTTTATCCTTTCTTCAAACTGTTAGTCAGCGTTTGCAGAGGTGCTGCCTCTGGACGGGTAAGCTGTAATCCCCAGCGGTTGCAGTGGTGGATTCCACTGGACAGCAAGCTGTGTTGCTCAGCGGATTGTATGGCAAGCTGTGATGCCCAGCTGTTCAAGCTGTGAGTCAGCGGAATCCACACTCGGGTTTGAGTGTGGGGTGGATGTAGGTCTGCAGGACCGAACCACCTAAAAATGATTGTGCAGTGGTTTGATCTCTTTGTGGGTTTGCCGCTAGATAAATGCATAGGGTCGATATGGTTTGATTTTCTATATGTGTTCATTTCATTGCTGCGCACACTATATGTTTGACTGTGGTATATAGAGTTCGTTAACATTGTTCCTAAGTCACTAGTTAGTTCATCTATAACCATTTCAGTTGTCTTAATAAATCTGAATTCCGCAATTGCTTATTGGGCTTCTGGTTGTATTAGGAAGAATTTCTTAATTGGGCGAAGTTTTTAAAGGGTATATTCATTCACCCCCCCTCTGAATACATAGCACCGAACCCAACACTTGGTATCAGAGCGGGTCTCTGACCTAACAGATCTAACAATCTGCAGAGGATCCTGCTAGTTTTTGGTGCATTTCAGAGTGGGGCTCTTGAGATCGTGTTTTGCTTCACTGACTTAGTGCTTTGCTTTACTCATTTGGTTTTGGTGCACTTCTGTTGATTGCTTTGTGCTTTGAATCTGTTTGTTATCTGTTTTGATGGCTCATCCACTGATATTCAGAGGTGATGACCTTTGCCCATGGCTGGAAAAATTGCATCGGTATGTAAGGACAACCGATCCTAATCTCTGGAAGATAATAACTCATGGTCCACACAAGTTATCAAAAGATAAATCTAGATGGACTGAGAAGGATAAATTGAAAGACTCTGTCAATACTAGAGCATTAGTGTTAATGAAAGAATCAATTGACAGAGCTCTAATCTCATGTATCTCATCCTGCAGGTCTGCCAAGGAAATCCTGGATAAATTGAAGACTGCTTGCGATAGAGATAATGATCGATGCATGATGGCTCAAGGAAGTGAACCAAGTAGCAATCAAGATGAAGAGCAAGACGATGATCAGGTAAACATCTTCGAAAATTACACCCTGGATGATTGGATTGTTGCATATAATGAACTGCTGGAGTCCTATGATCATTTGAGAAAATAACATAAGAAAATGAAAAAGAAAATTGATAAAAGTGATTCTAATTCATCATGTGAAAAGTGCCCGAAGATAAATGAATTATATGATAAATGTCTTTCTGAGAATCACTTGAATATGAAACAAATGTGCTTATTGAAAAAGGAAAACCAAGAAGGTTTCAATAAAATCTCCGAATTAGAAAGTCAGCTGAAACTGAAAACTAATGAACATTTGATGAATCTGGAAGAGTTGGAAAGGATTAAGGTTGATCTGAAGAAATCGAAAGCTGAGAATGTAGAAATTCTTAGGAAGAATAAAAATCTTGAAGCTGAAATAGAGAAAATCAACAAGGAAGCAATGCATATCTCTTCTGTAGAGTCAAGCTGTGATATGTGCTCAGCTCTAAGAGAACGTAATGAAGATCTTTTTAGTGAGAATGAATGGCTGAATAAGCAAATTGCCTCGTTTAAAGAGGATCACAAAAATCTGATTATTGAGAAAACTAAAGTGGAAGAAAGGGAAGAGGAACTAATTGAGAAACTGGAGTTGATGTCTAGTAATAAAAATTGTGATGAAGAAGTTAAGAAGCTGACCAAACAAAACATTGAACTGAAGACTGAAGTTGAGAAATTGAAATGGTTAAATACTGGCTTGTCTGAAAAACTTCTCACCACAGAAAAGGGAAAAGCTGTCTGTGATGAAGAATCAAAAACCTTGAGTAATCTGGAACAAGAAGTTGAGAAGTATAAAACTGCAAATAAAGTCTTAAGTGAATGTGTCAATTGCAGTGAACAGGAGATAGCTAGTTATGAGCTTCATATAGCATCCTTGGAAAATAAAATTCATGATCTGGAAAACTCAGCATCCAAGTTTGCAAAAACTGAAAGAAAAATAAAAAATGTTGTGAAAAGTGAGGATAAGAATTCAAAAGGGGGAACAAATTGCACTTCTGATGTTAAGGAAATCACTAAAAGCCAGCTATATGCCACCTTTGTGCAAAGCTCAGATGTAGCTGGTACTTTAAAGCAATCCCCAAAACAAAATAAAAATCAGAAATCATCTTCAACATCTGCATTTCAGTTCAAAGCCCAGAAAAATGAAAAGCAAACAAAAACTGTTAAGAATAATCAGAAATTGAAAAAGAAGGGTCATACAAAGAAGGTAAACAATATTTCTGAGTACATCTTGAAATCAGCTAGCTCTGCTGCATGTAATGGGTCAATGCAAAATGCTCATGCTTCATGTACTCATTCTCATGCATCTAGTCAGTCTGTTAGTAATCATGTCGCCAGGAAAACTAAAGTGTCCTGCCATTATTGTGGCAAGATAGGGCATGTAATGGATGATTGCAGACTGTTGATTGAAGATGAGCATGCTGGTGAAGCAATGCATTCTAAGAATTTATCTGATAGAAACCATGCCACTAAGAAATTTGATGCATCCTGTTATTACTGTGGTAGGCGTGGTCATCTAATGAATGCATGTGTTAAAATGAAAGAAGACAACAATGTGAATTCTAGATTTTTCACACATGCTCATGGCCCACATAGATATAAATCTACTTCAGGCCAGCATATTATTTGTTTCACTTGCAACAAGCCTGGGCATAAGGCAGATGAGTGCTGGTCAGGAAATCATTGGGGTAACAATGAATCAAGAAGCAAGCATCTTAGATGCTTTGAATGTGAGAAGCATGGGCATGCAGTCAAGGACTGCTGGTATGCTCAGGGAAATCACTTTAACTCCAAATTTGTCAGATTCCTTGCAAATAGAAATTTTTTGGGTAGAAATAAAGCTGTTTTTAAAGGAAAGACACTTGTATGTTCTGAATGTGGAAAACCTGGCCACCGAGCTTCTGAATGCTGGTGGACAGGTAATGGTAAATCAAAATTTCATGCAAGTAACAGAAATCTTCATGCTAACTCACATGGATTCCATGATTATACAAATGTTCACAAAAAGAATTC
This sequence comes from Amorphophallus konjac, assembly GCA_022559845.1. Classification (NCBI taxonomy): domain Eukaryota; kingdom Viridiplantae; phylum Streptophyta; class Magnoliopsida; order Alismatales; family Araceae; genus Amorphophallus; species Amorphophallus konjac. The sequence goes on from JAHNEJ010003020.1 coordinate 111,165, forward strand.
AAGAGCTGTTACATCATGCAGATACTGTGGAAAATATGGTCATTTCATGGATAGTTGTTACATAATGGATCATGATGATAACATGGCTAAAAGATTGTTCAGAACACCTGTCAGGGCTAATTCAGGACCCAAGACTTCTTGGGTTCCTGCAAGATCAAAGTGATTGCTTTGCTGCAGGTGTGCCTTGGAATGAATAAAGGGGGATTAATAAGCCAAGGCACTCAAGAATGAAACCCCCAGGATTGCATTATTCAGGTCAGTTCTGAAAAACTGTGTTTAAATTTCATCATCTGAAATTATTGAAATGCTTGTTTGATTTCTGATGTCTTCTTCTTGTCTAGCTGATCAGTCTGCATTCCAGACTCAGCTACTGAATTTAATTCTGCATAAATTTGATGTTCTTCTTCTGCCATCTATTGCACTGAGTTTGAATGGGTCATCTAGTGCATATAGTCTGCATGTATATCAATGTACATAGGACTGCTTTGCATGACTATCATTTGCTTGTTGTTGTAGTCTGCATGTATTTCAATGCATATAGGACTTCTTTGCACTGCATATCTTTGCATAACCCTGGTATATCAAATGGTAAGATACTAAAAGGCAGGGAAATCTGCCTGGAGGTTCTTACTATGTGTGAGATGGTCCTTGAGACCAGGCTCTCCGCCAAGTACCAAAGGTCAAGTTTTCATATAGGCAGGGAAAGTTGCATATCATGTTGATTTGTTGATGTTAAACTGAAACTTTCTGAAATATGAATTGAACAATCATGCTTATGGTAATTCTCTTCTGTCTAATTTGCATGAATCATATCTGAATGCAAATTTTGATATCATGTGATGTGCTTTCAATACATTTCATGCATATAGTCAGGGGGAGTCCAACTGTTTTTGATCAATCATATTGATGCTTATGTTTTATCCTTCACATCGTGCACTTAGTCTGGGGGAGCTCAACTTGTCTTGACTAACTATTATGCTGCTCATGCCTTGCTATTGTCATGATGAATCTAGACAGAGGAAGTTTTCTGATCTTCTCATTCACACTCACCTGAAATCCTCCTGTCTAGCTTATTGGATCTTCTAATGCTCTCAGTTTGGTTCAATTAATTTTTCTGCTGTCCTCTCTAAAACAGCTGATCAGTCTGTATTCCAGACTCAGCTACTGTCTGATGATAAACTCTCTTCTAATGCTCTTCTCTATTGGTGATTTACTCTTCCACCAGCTTATGCTTATCCTTCATACATCTTTCAGCTGGTGTGACTGATTTGGTTCTACTGATTGATAAGTTGGTCAGCTAAATTTTTTCTTTTCTGGTCTGAGGAAATTAAGCTGCATGTCATGAAATTGAGTCTGAGAACTTTGTAGAAATTCCTATCATATAGGTTTAAGAATTACCACTGAATCAGACTGATATAAGATTAATGTATTCTCAGATTTGTAATTAAATGAATTGAAAATATCTAAATAATAAGGTTTAATAAACTTTAACCACATGTGTCATGTAAACCTTAGATTCTCTCATCTGATATCTGAAAATTTGAAATCAAGGCTACTTTGGTAGAGATACATAGAGTGAGTGCTGTGGTTAAACATTAACTTGAGAAATGTTGACTAAATGAAAAATTGTGAATTCAGAGCAATGTCTTGGTCACTGAGAAACTGGGTTCTTTATCAATGAAATAAAGTAACTTATGTCATGAGGTGCCATAGTTATCTCTGATGAAAATTTACTGAAAAACCTGACAGAGCAATGGCATGCCTGTGTTGAGTAACTGGGAAGTCTGGCCTCTAATCAAGGTGTCTTCTCATGTAAAAAGACACTTATATTGCTAACTCTGTTCTCTAAGTTGAGAGGCAATGACAGTTATCACACTGAGCAACTGGGTCACTTCACCTGAGACGTGTTGTGCCTCATGTAAAAAGGTGTTGATCAACCTAAATTGCTCAGGAAAAATATAATGTGCTTCAAATGAAAAATATTGAAAATTCTGTCAACTCATATTCTTGGAAAAAGTGTTTAACATCAATACTAATATGTGTAACTCTTAAAAGAGTCATTGAGATCATGTGTGTAAGATAAAGATGATTGATTTTGAGTGTTATCTGAATATTTGGTTCACCTTTATTAAAACTTGGATTCAGATATGAGTATTGAGTTTAATTTGACAAATTTGGTATACATCATAATTAAATCAGATTGGTTAAGTTGCCACTTCATAACCCTTTATGATAGAAGAGTCTATACTTCTCAAGACTTATTGAAGTGGTGCAAGCATTAAAATCCCTCATGATCAGATTCTTTCCAGATAGCCTGATCAACATAAATCTTGATATTGATTATTCATTGAGATGTCTTGTGATGATTGTTATATACTCTTGCCTTTCTATCATCAATCACTTTACTCTCCACACTGTTGGAATCTTCCATCTTGTTTTGCAATAAGTTCTGGTTCTGTGGACTTTTCACCTGTTTCATTCTGTTCATGCATATGTGAGGTGCCACAACCAGAGTTTAGATTGCTTGTAATGGCAGATTTCAGATTGATTTATTGGATAACCAGAGTTCATTCCTGTGCTTCAGGGGGAGTTATGGGTCATCTGCTTTTAAGGGGAGAGTAGTACATCTTGCATGTTGATAGGGGGAGAGTTGTTTCATTGTCATAAGGGAGAACCTCATTTTAATGAACCATGATTCATTCTCTGACTTTGTGTGCTGAATTTTGTCTCTCAAACCATTTCCTCTCTTTTTGATTATGTCAAAGGGGGAGAATAGTTTGACGTGTGACTCATTATGTTGTCATCATCAAAAAGGGGGAGATTGTTGTGCCCCTTGTGCTTTGATGATTATGTGGTGTTTTAATGATAGCAACATAAATGAGTCACCATATTGTTTTGTTAAGAACATCACATTGAATGATAGCAACATGAATGCATATGACTGATTTATTCTGTGGAGAATGCATGAGTGTGTTATATCTGATCTGTTCTGTGGATAATGCTTGAGTGTGCTAGCTCTGTGGGTCGACCCCCTTCTTAGATGGGTCGACCCCCCTCAAGTCTTTACATCAGATTCTCGTAAGTAGTTCAGATGGCGTCAACCCATTGAGTCCACGAGGTTGACGCAGCCTTGAAATGCCTCAGATGGCTTTGAAGATAAGGCTGGATGCGTTGACGCATGGGGTCACTGCGTCGACCCACTGAACTGACCCAGATCTAACTTCACATCAGGGTAAACTGCTGCGTCGACGCTGTCACGCTGTAGCGTCTCTATGCATTTCTGAAGTCTACACATCGTTTAGTTGCACGCCACTGTGTTGAGAAAGTCTACACATCAGATTGCCTTGCTTCATGCATAAGTCTATACATCGGTTGTTCATCACACACAAAAGTCTGAACATCGTTCATGAAGTCTGTACAACCATTGCTTAAGGCAAGTTTGTACATCGACTAGGCAGCAAGTCTGTACAGCCCAAGTCTGTACATTGCATCATGTTGTTCATGCAGTGTCTTTCAAAGTCTATACATTCATGATTGTTCATTCATCCAAGTCTGTACAGCCTTTTTGCATTGGACTTAAAGTCTATACATTTGGCAAGTCTGTACATCGGACTGTTCATGCATTCATCTCAAGTCTATACATCCGATTGTTCAGCTTGTGGCTAAGTCTATACAGCGTCTAGTGTTTCTTGCAAAGTCTGTACACTGCATTGGCATCTTTACCTACGTGCTGAACTGAGCAAGTCTATACATTCTTAATCTTTATCTACGCTCAGTTCCACTAAGTCTGTACATTGGGCTCTCACTCAAAGTCTGTACAGCGCCATGTTCATATGCTTCCAAGTCTATACTTTGCACTGTAGCTAGAACTGTGCAAGTCCATACATCGCTGCATTGGCCAAGTCTATACAATGCCATTTGTTCATGCATGTTAGCAAGTCTGTACAGCCTGTGTTTACAACACAAAGTCTGTACATCGCATGCTCACACAAACGCCAAGTCTATACATTGGCTTTGCTTGCATGAGCTTGAAGTTTATACATTGGCTTGAAGTCTATACATCGTGCTTGCATCAAGTCTGTACAGCCTTTTCTTTGGCAAGTCCACACATCGTGAAGTCTATACATCCATTGCTTCAGTTCAATATCTGCTATGTGCATACATTGTATCGGTGCATTGCTTCCTCTGTGCATATACTGCATCAGTGCATCCATCAGGCATACAGTCTATACACTAATGCATGTGAGGTCCTTTGCTTTCAAAGTCCACACATCTGTTGTCAGCATGTCTATGCATTCGTATTCAATGTACACACTTCACTACATTGCACATTGCATCTTCAAGTCTGTACATCACTGATTGCATGCATTGGGTTAGCGTCTCATTCAGCGTCTTAACAAAGTCTAGACATCGGTTGGGTTCATAACGCTAAGTCTGTACATTCATTCGGCATGACAGTGCATTTAGTTGTAATGTATATACTTTGCTATCTGCAGTTGAACATGCATTGCACTCTAACTCCATACACTGCTTCATGCATTGCACGAAGTCTGCACACTGTGTTGCTATGCTCATACTGCATGTTACAAAGTCTACACAATGGTGCACACTAAGTCTGCATACTCATTTGGCATGTCTGTACAACCATCTGTAATGCTCATAGTCTGCATACGTGAAGTCTGTACATGCTTCAGCGTCACATTCACGAAGTCTGTACACGCCATAGCATTGCATGCACGAAGTCTATATATGCCATAGCTTTGCATTTACAAAGTGTGTACACGCCACAGGCCTGCACAGCATGTCTATACATTGTCTGGCAGCCTGCACAGCAAGTCTATACAGCGTCCAGCAGCCTGCACGCAAAGTCTATACATTGCGTCCAGCAGCCTGCACGCCAAGTCTGTACACTGCATACACACTGCATCCTTAAGTCTATACACTGCTGCCTTATATGAAGTCTGTACAGCTTGTGCTTTGTTGATCGACTAAACTCTTCTTTAATTCTGCAGGTGTCTGGGCACGTGATCCGAGGTTGGCACTTGGCACGTGATCCAAGAAGCTGAGACACCGCCACGTGGACTAAAGCTTGGGTGGGAATCGTGGAGAGCATACGCCATAGCTGCTGCTGCTATATATAGAAGACTTCTCTATCTGGAGCAAAGAGGTGGTGAGTAGAGAGGCTGATCGACTGAAGGAGAGGATAGCCTGCACGATCCTGTGAGAAAGAAAAGAGAAGCAGAAGAAGCAGAGAAGAAAAAGAGAAAGAGAAGAAGAGCAGAAGAGAAAGAGAGAGATAGAGAGCTCGAGTAGAGAAAGAGAGAGAGATAGTGGATATCTGGCATTTGGATCAAATCCAAGCCAGAGCTGCTCCTTCGAGAGCTATATCATTTGTGCTTTCATTTACAGCTTTCAGTCGCTGATTGTCTTCTTGTTTTTGTTTCATCTTTTATCCTTTCTTCAAGCTGTTAGTCAGCGTTTGCAGAGGTGCTGCCTCTGGACGGGTAAGCTGTAATCCCCAGCGGTTGCAGTGGTGGATTCCACTGGACAGCAAGCTGTGTTGCTCAGCGGATTGTATGGCAAGCTGTGATGCCCAGCTGTTCAAGCTGTGAGTCAGCGGAATCCACACTCGGGTTTGAGTGTGGGGTGGATGTAGGTCTGCAGGACCAAACCACCTAAAAATGATTGTGCAGTGGTTTGATCTCTGTGGGTTTGCCGCTAGATGAATGCATAGGGTCGATATGGTTTGATTTTCTATATGTGTTCATTTCATTGCTGCGCACACTATATGTTTGACTGTGGTATTGAGAGTTCGTTAACATTGTTCCTAAGTCACTAGTTAGTTCATCTATAACCATTTCAGTTGTCTTAATAAATCTGAATTCCGCAATTGTTTATTGGGCTTCTGGTTGTATTAGGAAGAATTTCTTAATTGGGCGAAGTTTTTAAAGGGTATATTCATTCACCCCCCCTCTGAATACATAGCACCGAACCCAACACGCCCTCCTCTCTTATTCTGCTCTGCCTTTTTTTTTTGACTTGGTTAGAACACACACACACACACACACACACAGAGAGAGAGAGAGAGAGAGAGAGAGAGAGAGAGAGAGAGAGAGAGAGAGAGAGAGAGAGAGAGAGTATGGAAGAGCCATCAGGCAGTTTTCTTCTTTCTACCCTCCTCCTCTGTTTTAGTTAATACCAACTATTAAATAGGAGATAGAAAATAAAGAGGGGATTTAGAAGAGAGAGAGAAATGCTGGGTATTTTGAGCCTGAGATGGTCTCCTTCTGGTTATTCCTTTGAAAACTTAAATCTCCCATAAAAGGAGGTCCACCGGCTCAGAGAGGCGGGCCATCAGATGCTTCTCTTTTCTCTCAGCATTTAATTACCCTCATAAAGAGAATAATTACCCTGTCCATAAGGAGGGTAAGAGAGAATCTGGGAGAGGGCGCAGGAATCAAGAGCAATTAAGAGACTTCCTCCCTTAATTTTTTTCTTCTTAAATATCCATAAGTCCCCTCTTGTTAATTACAGGGAGGGAAAGGATATAGGGGAGGGAAAGAGAGAATAGGAGAAGGGAGCGGCAGCAGCATTTAGAGTCCTAATCGGACTCTTATTCCCTCCTTTTCCTTCTGAAAAACTATTAAATCTCCTTATAAATAGGAAGGACACTTAGGAGAGAGAATATGGGAAAGAGAAAGGAAAGCGTGCAGGAATTAAGAGGGGCCTGGATCGGACTCTTTCCCATGTTAGAGTCCTACTCGGACCCTTCTTTTTGTTTTCTTTATTTTTCTTTATGCATCTCTTGCCCCCTCTCTCTACTTTTGGGTTTTAGCAGGGGACCTCAGAAGGAATACTCGCAGGCGAGGACTCCCTCCTTTTTTTTTTTCTTTTGGTTTTAAACCCCTCTGCCCTTTTCTCTGGCGCAGCAGCATTGCTTCTCTCATGTCACGGCAGCAGCAAGAACAGCCTTTCCTCCTGGTGCAGCAGCGCAATAGCCCCTCCTCCAGGTGCAGCGGCAGCAACATACCTGCCTCCTCTCCCTAGCGCAGCAGCAGCAGGGTCATCTCCCCTTCTTCAGCAAGAGGCTTGGTTGAGAAAGGACTAAAGCAATATTCTTTGCCCTATATCAAGGTATGCCTAATACACTTTATGTAAACTTCACAAGCCCATGTGTGCTGTGCTCCGGGCATCTCAAATGTTTGATAGATTGTCCAGCACATCTATATGTTCCCCTTGCACCTTAGGTGCTTGATACAATGCCCAGCTTACCTATGTGCATTCAGTGCACTCTCTGTGTTTGGCAGAATGCTCAAACACGAGTCCAACAATTTTTACCCCCCAACAGCTGTGAAAGATCCCAAGTGGGTATAGTTAATGAATGAGGAAATGGCAACTTTACAAAAAAATGGTACATGGGACTTGGTGGACCTTCCTGCTGGTCAGAGCTTGGTGGGATCCAAATGGGTCTACACTATCAAATACAAGGCTGATGGGACCATTGAGTGCTACAAGGCGTGTCTTGTTGCCATTGTTTTCAAGGCGTTGCCCAGGCGATAAGGCGCTTAGGCGGACAACCCATTAAGGCACTTGCATGGCTGTCTTGCTGCACATAAGCCACGTTGATCTCGCCTAGTTTGCCTTGGCGGGACATCCACTCTTTATTTTGAGGTCTGTTTTAGTATTTGGGCAAAAGTTGAGATGTAATTTTGAAAAAATTGACAAATGATATGTCAAGATTGGAAAGAGAAGATAAGACTTCAATTTTCCTTTCTCATTTCTCTCGGATTCTTCTCTCTGTCGGTTCCTCTTCCCTCTGAATGACAACAATTCATTTTTGCATGGTGCATTTCTTGAAATTAGTACCATTTGTGTCTCTTTTTGATAATTCACAAGTGGAAACTTATGAAATTATTATGTTGATGCACTTATAATTTACCCAGAAATGTGTTATATTTATGTTTCCTTTTAATATAGAGAAATATAGAGAAATGAGAGAAAATAGACTCAGGTGGTTTGGACATGTGTTTCGTCGCCCTAACTCAGCGTCGGTTAAAAGATGTGACCGAATCTTAGTGGATGTTAGTAAAAGAGTTCGGGGATGGTGCGATATTTTTAGGAAGGACATTAGTTTCTTCAGTTTAAATATGAATATAGCACTTGATAGAAATCTTTGGTGGAACAAGATTCATGTAGCCGACCCCAAATAATTGGGATAAGGCTCTGATGATAATGATGATGATGATGATTTAATATAGAGAATAACTATTTGAATACCAAATTTTATATTATAATTTTTATATTGATAGATAGGTATTCACAAATTCTTATTAGTTTTCTCCTTATTAATTTGTTATTGTTTGCCATTTGTTATGTTTTTGTCTTTTAAAATATAGGTATATGCTGAAGATTTGTGGATATCAAATTTTGTATTAACTAAAGATAGAACCTATATATAGAAAATGTATAGTAGTAGTTCTCATGCAATATACTTAGTTATATAAGCTAAGCTAGGTTTCGTCTAGGCACCTTGCCTTGTCGCCTAAGCAGTAAGGCAGTGGGCCACTGCGTTGGTCGCCTTGGACACCGTGACAACCATGCTTGTTGTCAAGTTTACACAAACCTATGGCATTGACTATTTTGAGACCTTTGTTACTATGACACAGTTTAAATCTGTGCGGGTTGCCTTGGCCCTTGTGGTTCAGTTCTCATGGTATATCCATTGGCTTGATGTTAAAATTGCATTCTTGAATGGTAACTTGTAGGAAGAGGTTTACATGTACAGAACTTGATGTAAGGGGGAGAGTGTGCAAGTTGAAAAAGGCTCTCTATGGTCTGAAACAATCACCGAGGGCTTGGTTTGATAGATTTCGGATGGCCATGCTCCAGTTTGGCTATACTTGGGGCAATTCTGATGACACCTTCTTTACTAAGTGGCAGGATGGTAAGGTGGTGGTTTTTGTGTATGTTGATGACATGATCATCACAGGAGACAACAAAACAAAAATCAGCAAGCTCAAGGACAGTTTTGCCCAACAATTTGAAATCATGGACTAGAGTGAATTACAATACTTTCTTGGCATTGAGGTTGCTCAGTCTCAGAAGGGTATATACGTTTGTTAGAGGAAATATGCACTTGATCTGTTGAAAGAGACTGGAAAATTAGGGTGTAAACCGTTGATACACTAGTTGGAGTTAATCATGGTCTTTGTGACATAGAGGGTGATGTCTTGTCTGAGGTAGGAAAAGGGGAGTATCAACGGCTGGTTGGCCAACTACTTTATCTTGGCTTCATGTCCTGATCTAACTTATGCAGTAAGTGTAGTGAGCCAATTTATGCATGCTCCCTGAGCACCTTGATGGGGATATCAAAGCAAGGCCACTAACATTTTTTGTTTGCATTTATATTGACAAACAGAGCCAAAAGGAAGAGAAGAATAGTGCTAAACTGGCCTCGCCTCCAGGAATCCATCGGCCTCAATATATCTATTCTCAACTATCCAAATACAGCAAGTACCACTACCAAAATACAGCAAGGAGGTGCCTACAATAGGTCACCATGAAAAGGAAAGTTTCAGCCCAAAGCAATCAAAAAGGGCTCTGTACATAAATTAGAAATGATAAAAGGATCTATACAGAAACTGAAATTGACTATAAACAGAGTATCCGCTGTCACCCCCCCCTCAAATTGATGCGGGGAATCTCGAAGCATCAATTTGTCTATCAAGAAGCCATGTCGGGTAGATGTGAGAGCCTTTGTGAAAATATCAGCAGTCTGATCCCGGGACTGGATATAAGGAAGAGAAACAATCTGACGATCAAATGCATCTCGGATATAGTGACAGTCAATCTCAATATGCTTGGTACGTTCATGAAAGACTGGATTCTCAGCAATCTTGATGGCACTGGTATTATCACAATGAAGTGGGGTAGCAGTAGAGAAAGGAAGACCCAATTCAGCAAGGAAACCCCGGAGCCATGTAATCTCAGAACAAGCAGCAGACATTGCTCGATATTCAGCCTCTGTGGAAGATTTAGATATGCGGCCTTGTTTTTTACATTTCCAAGAAATCAAACTTTGACCCAAGAAAACACACCATCCTGTAGTAGAGCGCCGAGTTGTGGGACAACCTGCCCAATCAGCATCGGCAAAAGCATTCAACTGAAGAGGAGATCTGACCGGGAAAAACAATCCACGACGAGAACTGCCCTTAAGATAGCGGAGGATACGGTGGACAGCTGTAAGATGTAAGTGCCGTGGAGAGCTCATGAACTGACTCACATAATTCACTGCATAGGAGATGTCAGGGCGAGTAAAACTAAGATAAATTAGACTGCCCACAAGTCGACGATAACTAGTTGGATCTTGAAGAAGAGAGCCATCATCCGGGCGGAGTTTGAGATTGACCTCTATTGGAGTAGCAACAGGAGTGCAGTCATCTAATCTTGCAAGGGTGAGCAAATCTCGCAAGTATTTATGCTGATTTAGATAAATTCCATCATTGGTGCGATAAGCTTCCACCCCAAGAAAATAACTAAGATGTCCAAGATCTTTCATTTGAAAAGACTATTGCAAGAGATTTTTTAGGACTTGTATCCCATCCGAATCATTCCCGGTGATCAAAATATCGTCAACATAAATAGCAACCACAACAATCTTGTCAGAAACCCGCCTCATAAACAAAGAGAAGTCATGAGTACTCTGCTGAAAATCGGCTTGCAGAATGGTGGTACGGAGTTTTGTAAACCAGGCCCTGGGTGCCTGCTTGAGCCCATACAACGAGCGCTTCAGCTTGCATACCAAGTCAGAGGAAGGGAGATGTAGACCCGGAGGAGGCTTCATGAAAACTTCCTCATGCAAGTCCCCATGAAGAAATGCATTCTTCACGTCCATTTGAAAAATCGGCCAAGAAGAAGAGGCAGCTAGAGCAATAATAGTGCGCACTGTAGTCATCTTCACAACATGAGCAAATGTATCAAGATAATCAATGCCATACTCTTGTTTATTTCCCAAGGCTACAAGTCTTGCTTTATATCGTTCTAGGGAACCATCCGATTTGAGTTTCACAGTATACACCCACTTACAGCCAATGGGCTTGACACCAAGAGGACAAGGAATAAGATCCCATGTATCATTGCTATCTAAGGCTCTCAACTCCTCTTCCATAGCTTGCTGCCAGCAATCATACTTGGCTGCTTGTGAGTATGCAGTGGGAATAGGAACAGAAGAAAGTGTAGACAAGAAAGAAACATAGGGAAAACCATAACGGGTCGAAGGATGGGAAACACGTTCAGATCTTCGAAGTGGCGGATGAGAGGTATCCTCATTAGAAGGTACTAGATGAGATGGAGGAGTGCCATCAGATTGTGCTGGAGGAGCCAAAGGAGTAGCAACTTTGTCTCTTCTTTTATAGACCAAGCCAGGCTTGAAACGAGCAATGGACAAGATAGGTGGAGGATCATCAAAATGGTGTAAAATAGAAGAAGACACGGAAGGAGATAAAGAAGGATGAGTAGCATAAAAGAAGTGAAGATCAAGAAAAGTGACATTGCGGGAAACCCGAACTTTCTTACCTTGGGGATCATAGCACCGAAAACCCTTCTGTTGGATAGCATATCCCAAGAAAACACACATGACAGATTGGGCTGAAAGTTTATGACGTTCAAGGGGAGGAAGGTGGACAAAACAAATACAACCAAATGTGTGAAGGAGTTTATAATCTGGCTGTTCCTGAAAGATACGAAAATATGGACTGTCATTCCCAAGTTTGGGAGAAATTTGTCGATTAATTAGATAGACAGCAGTCCGAACAGCTTCATCCCAAAAAGTGGGAGGAACAGAAGCATCAATAAGTAATGTACGAGCAATATCCAAAATATGTCGATGTTTCCGTTCGGCTATCCCATTTTGTTGCGGATTGTGAGGACATGATCGTTGGGAAGATATCCCTTTCATTTGAAGATATTCGTGAAACACATTAGACATGTATTCGCCCCCTGAATCGGATCGAAAACTTTAATATGGCTGTCAAATTGAGTTTCAATCATGGAGACAAATGTCTTAAAAGTAGAAAATACTTCAGACTTGGCACGCAAGAAATATACCCACGTGAAACGACTGAAGTCATCAATAAAGGTAACGAAATATCGATGTCCAGAGGACGATATAATCGGTGCCATGCCCCAAACGTCAGAATGAACAAGTTGGAAAGGAGATGTGGATACATGTGTACTAGAAGAAAAGGGAAGAACTTTACTTTTGCCTTTGCAACAACTAATACATGGAACTTGCCTTGGAACAACCGAATGGCTGTCAAGTAAACCGGATTTAAACATCAAAGAAAGCTTCTCAGAATGAGGATGACCAAGGCGACGATGCCATAAGGTCCATTTATTGGAACAGTCAACAAAAGAAGGAAAAGCAAAAGATTCTTGAATGGCTTGGTCCACATAGAAGAGACGCCCGTGCTTACTGCCCTTCCCGATCACCTTCCCAGTTTTCAGATCCTGAACAAAGCAGCCAGAAGGATGAAAAAGAGCACAACAATTATTATCCACTAATTGACCAACGGAGATCAGATTAGCAGAAAGTTGAGGTACTAAGAAAACGTCAGAACTTGAGAAGGAAGTGGACTGAACAGTCCCAACTCTAGTGATATTAAGGCTTTTCCCATCTGCAATATGAACTTTAGACGATCCGAAATATGGTGAGATAGAAGAGAACAACTGAGGGGAAGATGTCATATGATTAGAGACCGCGGAATCAAGGTACCAAGATGTGGAGGGGTTTCTACCTGAAATACCCATAGCAGATAGTGCTGCTTGAATCATTGTTTGAATAGTTTCAAGAGTCACCACAGATGCAACCAGTGGGCTGATTGCTTGCAGCAGGTACAGAATTAGTAGAAGAACCATCACCGATAGCTGTATGATAAGCTTTAGGGCCTTTATTTTGGGGACGACGCCGGCACTCAATGATGATATGTCCCTCTTTCTTACAATATCGGCAATACTTGTTCTTACAGCCCTTAGCCAAATGTCCAAATTTCTGACAGGAGTAACACTTAACAGATTGCATATTACGGATAGAAGGTTGGCTTCCAGCAGCAAAGGCAACATCAATAATGTGATTTTATTTTTCCTCATTCTTCTTGGAAAGAATGCGCTGTTCTTCACGAATAATTTCTCGAAAACACTCATCTAACAGTGGAACAGGTTTTCTATTCATTAGGTTCCCTCTCACCGTTTCAAAGTCGGGCCGCAACTTCATTAAAAACTGATCACGCATGTTGTTGGCTTGTAACTCTTGTATCCCCTTGAAAGCTTCCTTAGGTACCTTTGCATAGACAATGGAATTATACTCAAGCCACAAGTTCATAAAACCGGAATAATACTCTTGGACAGACTTGATTCCCTGAGTATATTCATTGATTTCAATGCCCAAATTATATTTTCTTGAGTCATCATCCTGATGATATAGATTTTTCAGGAATTCCCACATGCTAGCTGCAGTCTTATGCATACGAAGGTTGATCCCAATCTGTGGTTCAACCGTGCTAATAATCCAACTCATGAGTTTTGCATTATTTTTGTTCCACACCTTATGTTTCTCCACATCAGTGTTCTGAGGTTTTGCTTCAGTCCCATCCACATATCCCCACAGGTCTTGTCCCATAATAAAACATCTCAGATTGAACTCCCACAGAAAATAATTTTTCCCATTGAAACATACTGGAATCACAATAGTTTTGGACTGGGTATCCATTGAGATCCACGCAAGGGCAGTAATCCACAAAGAAAGCAGACAAAACCTTCAAGATCTATTCCCAGAAAAGAGCAACTTACAGAAATGGCCAAGATGTACTTTAGAACCCCTAAAAGATGCGGCTTGTACCGAACACCCTACTGGATGAGGTCGCCTGCCCAGGAATTCCTCCAGAAGAAACCCTAGATGGGTTCACAGCACTAAGAAGTCCTCTAGATGAGGACGCTGGCTTCAGAAGAACCCTTCAAGGTCGCAGCTGGCAACAGGAACATGTGCGGGCAGGTGCTGGCTGGGTGTCACGGCCACACGAGCAGGAGGGCGACCTCGACGGCCTCGCGGGGAAGGCGGCTGATGTGGCAGGAAGCAGAGAGACCAGCGGTCTCTGGAGCTGCAGGGGGAGATCCAGATGGACTGGCTGGAGCAGCGGCGGCTAGGGCGACCCAGGCTCTGATACCATGACAAGCAGAGCCAAAAGGAAGAGAAGAATAGTGCTAAACTGGCCTCGCCTCCAGGAATCCATCGGCCTCAATATATCTATTCTCAACTATCCAAATACAGCAAGTACCACTACCAAAATACAGCAAGGAGGTGCCCACAATAGGTCACCATGAAAAGGAAAGTTTCAGCCCAAAGCAATCAAAAAGGGCTCTGTACATAAAATAGAAATGATAAAAGGATATATACAGAAATAGAAATTGACTATAAACAGAGTATCCGCTGTCATATATCCGTGAGCCAATTGGGTTTTAATTGTAAGGCAATTATAAGCCAATGAATTAATCTTTAGGAATTAGTGGGTTTCTTTGCAAAAGGCCACTTAGGCCCGGCGGGACCCCCACCCTCTCTCTCTCATTGGGCCACCTAGCTTCTCTAGGGCCCATAGGGGTGGTCCATGGTCCAAGGTAGACTAGCCACCCTTCTTGACCACTAAGAGGGGGGCACCCCCCTCTCTTGTCCCTATGTGGGGATTATTATATCCCCCCCCCTTTTAGCATTTTTTTATGTTTGTATTAATTTGACCACATGGGAGAATAATCTCCTATCCCCTAATTGCCCCTCCCAAACCCTAGATCTGAGGTTAGTTAGGTCTTTTAGTTAGAGTTTTATAACCCTTGTATTTCAGAATTATTCAAAAATTAATGCAAAAGAATTCAGAAAATTGTGGAGCTTGTGCCTTGGGCGCCCCTCCCCTCTCCCCCTTCTTGCAGCTGTGAGAGTTGCAGCATTCTCCAAGGTGTGAAGCCTTGATTCTGGGAGTGATTCCCACCTCTATCACCTCTACTGGATGCGACATCCAGCCATTGCCGCCGCCGCCTCCGTTCGTGCCGCCATCGAGCCGCCACAACCCGGTCTTCAACCTGCTGTCCAGGATTTCGAGATCCAAGACAGAAGCTTAAAGATTAGGTTGGTTCTCCCAATCCAGCCGTCTGATCGACCTCCAATTTTGAGGGTTTGTTCCCCCTGTCGTCCCCCATTTCCAGTTAAATTTTCATGTCAATCAGCCTTCGTTTGCCCCCCTTCCAAGTCAATTCTTTCCAACCCTGACAATCTGCCCATCAGCAGATCTGCGGGATAGTATCCTGTTCTTTTATTTTTCTCATCCTTTAAACCATCTCAGAAAAATCCCAAAATATTTGTGCGTGATCCTCACTTCCCCCCCTTTCACCCATAA
This sequence comes from Amorphophallus konjac, assembly GCA_022559845.1. Lineage (NCBI taxonomy): Eukaryota > Viridiplantae > Streptophyta > Magnoliopsida > Alismatales > Araceae > Amorphophallus > Amorphophallus konjac. The sequence continues at coordinate 126,602 of JAHNEJ010003020.1, forward strand.
AATTTCCAAAGTCCAGATCCACCAAATTCCCCTCGGTCAAAATTCGTTTTCAGGCAGATCCCAATCTGTCCTGACTGTTCTGAAATCTGAGCCAGAACAACTTCGGAGCACAGAGTTTTGTATTTTAAATCAGACCGTTGGATGGACGTGAAATTCACCTATGTTGTAGATCTTTAAGTCTACTTTCCAACGGCGCCCATCTCGCCTCGATCTGACACCGGATCTGGGCGTGGTGATCATTCTCGTGGAGTCGCGCAGATATGTCCCGAGACAGGACTGCAAAACAGAGTTGGGAGTTAATTCTCCCATAAATCCCCGGCTCCGATCCAGCTATTGCCGCTCCAGGGGATCGACCAGGGACCCCCCAGCATTGTCCCAGCCAGCCGCCGCAGCAAGGAGACGCCCGGACGCCGCCGTCCCAGCAGCCGGACCCGCTTGCTGTCCTGTGGGCCCGAGCAAAACCGAACTGAACCGGCAATCCGCCGCCATCCCGAGTGCTTCACGGACGTGTCGCCCGTCAACCCAAGTTCGATACTCCTGGGTCCCACGTGTAGCCCTTTACCTCCCTGCGTAGAGTGGGCAATAAATCATTTCTGTAATTATTGTTAATTATTCATACCGGGAGTACGAGTCTTGGCCGGGGTCGCCTTCCCCACGCCCGGAGCGTGAAGGTACATTCGCCTCCCTATTTGTCTCATTTGCTTATTTCGTATTTATTTTTTTATGCCGCTGCTTGAGTGATAGGATAATTAGCTCGTTCAATTTAGTCACCGCTGCGAAAGTGAGTGCGAGACCCGTCCCGTGACTCAATCCGAGCATGAGTAAGTAGACCACCCTGACTTATTGCCGATTTCTCAACCACGCACATCCGCACGCTTCCCTCGCTAGGGACGAGTCGTGAGCTCGCCTAGAGTCTCAGATTCGAGTCCAAATTGGCGTCGAGTCGCATCCCGTCCCGCATCAAATTGGTATCAGAGTCAGTTGAGTCTAGGGTAGTCGGTCCAAAGCGTCGCATTGTCTTCCCATACCCGGTATATTAAAAGGTGTCTCAGGAACGATAGGTTACACCTATTGGGAAGGTAGCACATTTGCGTGAGTGCGATCTTCGGATCGAGCCTCCGCCACGTACCGGATATTGCTTTGTAGTCGAGTCTGCATTCCAACTTTGCATTGTTGTTTTAGGGTCGTGTCTAGTCTATCGTCTAAGCCCATTCGAGAGTCAGTTTGTCTTGTCACTTTGTGTCTACATGTCCATCCCATAAGTTCCACCGTGTCCCATGGATTCCCAATTGCCCACGTCATATGAATGGTGGCGCGACACCCAAGGATGGGGAATCCAACCCCTCCATCGCCGTAGGCCCGAAGCCTCAGACTTTTATGGCTCCAAAGTCCCGAGCGACTACCTAAAGTGGGAAGCCGCAATGGACAAATACTTTGAGTGTTACACTGTCCGATGCCATGCAAGTCGTCTTTGCCACAAAACGGCTTTTTCACGAAGCCGTCGAAAAATGGAGAAGCATCGAATGCTTGAGGGAGATTAGGAGGCAATGACCCATCGAGTCATGGTGCCAAATGAAGGACGAGCTCAGAAAGATCTACCTGCCTCGCCCAGTCACCTCCAACCAGCCCCACCCAGTCACCTCCCACCAGCAAGGCCACAGTCGGAGGCCAAGGGTCCCGCACGTAGAAGAGCCTAGACCCAAGACTAGGCCGAGAGACGATGAGCGAGTCCACCACGATACCCTTACTCCAACCCGCATCTTTGCCGACCTCTTGAAAATGTTTTCGGACCGGTTGGATAGGAGGGATAGGATGTGGACTCAAATTGATAGACTCCTGCCCGAGCCTAAGGAGGTCGAAGCCAGTAGTCTTAACCCGACGCCATCTATGGAGTCCCCAGGTCCTCTCACCATCATAGAGGACGTCCTCTCCCCACCCGAGGGAGACCCTTTACCACAGCCATCATCCCTAGATCCCCATTCGGAGCTAATCATCAGGGAACCTCTAGTGAGTTGGTTAAGGAAGGGTTTATTTCCAGATGTCACGATCCCTTACTACCCTTCCGTCGAGCCAGACTTACAGGTAGTGTCCACCACTTCTTGCACCACCTTCCAGTCCTCTTACTTTGTGGACACCATGGATGATCTACTTAAGGGATTAGGTTGGCAAATGGAGCTGACCTGCATGTTGGCTCTTAGGTCCGATCCACCTAGGTGCATGAGCTTCATATACCCATCCTTGGGTTCTATTACTTCCGTCTACATAGTGGGTCCATACACCAGTGAGCTCATTTTGCTCTTACCCCTACTTGACGAGCTCCATCATTTCCCACCCCATGACCCCTTCTCTCCCATAGGGAAATCCGCACATCTTAAAGAGCCGGCAACCTCTTTGATCCCCTCCGTTGACAAGGAGCTAGCCTACATTGGGGACCTTTACCCGGGGCCGAAAAGGAGCTACATCACCGGGTCCCTTGCCTTTCTTGATCCTTTTGACCCCTCCTCATGGGAACCCATAGATCTCCTAGTCCTCCAAGAGTCCTACCAACTTACCCAGTTCCCCGTGCAGTCAACTGTCCCTAGCATGCCAGTCTCTCCCGAGCCATCTGTTGAGCTATCACTCATTACTGTCTTACCACCATCCACATCCTATGTTGATGTAGTATGGTCTGACTTCTGCCACTTCCATGAGAGACGTCATCTTGATCTCATCTTCCTCGTGATCCATGCCAAGTCTTTAGATGACTCCCCCGTATTCCACCTCCTCGTCCTCAAACACTTCAAAACCCGAGGACGAATCTTTTTGAACCAGTGGAGATTGGCGTGGGTCGAGATCCAGAACATCGGATTATGGGTCAAGTTGCTTCTATTCATGATGTACATGGGTGATGTTTGGGAATCACACCGAGTCATGTTATTTTTTTCATTCAAGTAAGTCCCTAGTCGTCGGTCTAGGAAGTCAATAGCTCTAATCCCATCCCCCATGCATGCACGAGTGTTTGAGTCTAGACATACATTTGTCGAGTGCATAGTGAGTCTGCATACGTCGAGTCGATTCGGTCTAATGCAAGCTCGCAGGTGTCAGTCCCTTTCGAGTGTGAGGCAAGTCGGATCTCATGCGTACGTTGTGGACTTGCCTGACGAATATGGGAACAGCTCTACCTTCAAAGTCTCGGATCTAGTCACCTACAGAGACCCAACGGTGATTCCTAGTGAGTCTTTGAGTCGTCTCCTCCCTTTTGAGAGTGACCCCACCACGGAGTGTCCACCACTAGCCTCATTCCCACAGCAGCGTGAGCATATAGAACATATACGGGGTGAGCAGGTGACGATTACCAGGAGTGGAACGTACCCGCGCTACCTGGTACGGTGGAGAGTACGGCCCATAGCTGATGACACGTGGATCACCCGAGTAGAGATATAGATCTGCAGGAGCAACACATGAGCAGCCGCCCCCTTACTCGACGGGGTCGAGTTTCTCCCACCCGTGGAGAATTGATGGGGACATCAAAGCAAGGCCACTAACATTTTTTGTTTGCATTTATATCCTTGAGTCTATTGGGTTTTAATTGTAAGGCAATTATAAGCCAATGGGTTAGTCCTTAGAAATTAGTGGGTTTCTTTACAAAAGACCACTTAGGCCCGGCGGGACCCCCATCCTCTCTCTCATTGGGCCACCTAGTTTCTCTAGGGCCCATAGGGGTGGTCCATGGTCCAAGGTAGACTAGCCACCCTTCTTGACCACCAAGAGGGGGGCGCCCCCCCTCTCTTGTCCCCATGTGGGGATTATTATATCCCCCCCTTTTAGCATTTTTTTTATGTTTGTATTAATTTGACCACATGGGAGAATAATCTCCTATCCCCTAATTGCCCCTCCCTAACCCTAGATTTGAGGTTAGTTAGGTCTTTTAGTTAGAGTTTTATAACCCTTGTATTTCAGAATTATTCAAAAATTAATGCAAAAGAATTCAGAAAATTGTGGAGCTTATGCCTTGGGCGCCCCTCCCCTCTCTCCCCCTTCTTGCAGTTGTGAGAGTTGCAGCATTCTCCAAGGTGTGAAGCCTTGATTCTGGGAGTGATTCCCGCCTCTATCACCTCTGCTGGATGCGACTTCTAGCCACCGCCGCCGCCGCCTCCGTTCGTGCCGCCATCGAGTCGCCACAACCTGGTCTTCAACCTGCTATCCAGGATTTCGAGATCCAAGACAGAAGCTTAAAGATTAGGTTGGTTCTCTCAATCCAGCCGTCTGATCGACCTCAAATTTTGAGGGTTTGTTCCCCCTGTCGTCCCCCATCTCCAGTTAAATTTTCATGTCAATCAGCTTTCGTTTGCCCCCCTTCCCAGCCAATTCTTTCCACCCCTGACAGTCTGCCCATCAGCAGATCTGTGGGATAGTATCCTGTTCTTTTATTTTTCCCACCCTTTAAACCATCTCAGAAAAATCTCAAAATATTTGTGCGTGATCCTCACTTCCCCCCCTTTCACCCATAAAATTTCCAAAGTCCAGATCCACCAAATTCCCCTCGGTCAAAATTCGTTTTCAGGCAGATCCTAATATGTCCTGCCTGTTCTGAAATCTGAGCCGGAAACAACTTTGGAGCACAGAGTTTTGTATTTTAAATTAGACCGTTGGATGGATGTGAAATCCACCTATGTTATAGATCTTTAATTCTACTTTCCAACGGCGCCGATCTCGCCTCGATCCGACACCGGATCTGGGCGTGGTGATCATTCTCGTGGAGTCGCGCAGATCTATCCCGAGACAGGACTGCAGAACAGAGTTGGGAGTTAATTCTCCCATAAATCCCCGGCTCCGATCCAGCGACTGCCGCTCCAGGGGATCGACCAGAGACCCCCCAGCATCGTCCCAGCCAGCTGCCGCAGCAAGGAGACGCCCGGACGCCGCCGTCCCAGCAGCCGGACCCGCTTGCTGTCCTGTGGGTCCGAGCAGAACCAAACCGAATCGGCAATCCACCGCCATCCCGAGTGCTTCACGGACGTGCCGCCCGTCAACCCAAGTTCGATACTCTTGGGTCCCAAGTGTAGCCCTTTACCTCCCTGCGTGGAGTGGGTAATAAATCATTTCTGTAATTATTATTAATTATTCATACCGGGAGTACGAGTCTTGGCCGGGGTCGCCTTCTCCACGCCTAGAGCGTGGAGGTACATTTGCCTCTCTATTTGTCTCATTTGCTTATTTCGTATTTATTTTTTTATGCCGCTGCTTGAGTGATAGGATAATTAGCTAGCTCAATTTTAGTCACTGTTGCGAGAGTGAGTGCGAGATCCGTCCCGTGACTCAATCCGAGCACGAGAGTGAGTAGACCACCCTGACTCATTGCCGGTTTCTCAACCGCGCACATCCGCACGCTTCCCTCGCTAGGGACGAGTCGCGAGCTCGCCTAGAGTCTCAGGTTCTAGTCCAAATTGGCGTCGAGTCGCATCTCGTCCCGCATCACACCTCATATGAGGGCTGTTGATCAGATTCTTAGGTACATCAAGTCCTATCCTAGCAGAGGCATCTTGTTTTCTTAGACCTAGCACTTAAAGTATTGAGGCCTTCTTTGATGTTGGTTGGGCTGGATCATGTAATGATTGTAGGTCTACAATAGGGTATTGTTTGTTTCGAGGCGGAAATTTAGTGGTTGGAGAAGCAAAAAGCAGACGGTGTTCGCTAGATCCAACGCTGAGGTGGAGTACAGGGTTATGACTTATAGTGTCATAGAGATGATATGGCTGAAACTTCTGTTACAGGATCTTGGAGTATAAGTCCATCATTCGATGTGGTTATATTGTGACAAGGCAACCATCAACATTGCAAAGAATCCAGTTCAACACGACAGAACTAAGCACATCGAAATTGACTGTCACTTCATTCGGGAGAATTGGACTCAAGGCAAATCTATCTTCCGTATGCCAAGTCGCAGAATCAAGTGGCTAATGTGTTCACAAATTGATAGACTGTGGCCCACTTTAACTCCAGCTTGAACAAGCTGAGCATAAATATCAGTTTCCAATCATTTTTGTTAGTTCTCTTGCTGGTTAGGTTGATTAGTCTTTTGCCCTCTGCTAAGATGTATTTTTGTGCATGTAATTTCCACTTAAAACCTAATCGTTTAAGGATTTGAGGGCCTGCGGTTGAGCATTAGGAAGCCACAGGTTACTTCCCGTGGAATGCCTCTCTCTCCGTTCTTCCTCACTTCCTTCCTCCCCTCTCTCTAGAAATTTTTCAGTTCTCAATGGGCCAGGTAAGATCTAAATAAGCAGGGCCCAGTCTGGCTCTTTAATAATGCCTGCGTACCAAGCCTGGATCTTGCCGGAGAAGTTTGTAGAGGCCTAGTCTCATCCCAGACTGGCTTGGACCAAATAAAAAAAATCCAGTCTAGTCCTAGTCCAAAATATTCCTACTAGGGAGAAGGTTTTTGTTGAGCTAAGTGGTCATGTAGACAAGGATAGAGGTTGCCAGAGAATTTAGGGAGGCTTTAACTTTGGTGATAGAAATGGTACAGGTGATGCCATTTTTGACTTTGCCATTGCCTGTAGTTTAATAATTGCAATCACTTACTTAAAAGGAGAATGAGCATTTATATCTTGTAAAAGTGGAATAAATAGCTAATAGACTATCTTTTCATTATGAATATTGATCGGTTCTTAAGTAAAGTTGCAAAGTTATTCCTGAAGAGAATTTAGCCCCTTAATGTAGCATTTTAGTAATGGATGCTTACATTAAAAAATGGAAGTGGCATAATGGATGACTGTCTTAAGATGAAATTATGAAATTTGAAAAGAGGTGATATATGCATTCAAGAACCATCTCTTGAAAGGAGAAGCATGGAATTCGGAAGATGAAGTAACCACAATATGGTATAAAATGGCTAGTGTGAAGAACCTTTGTAAACCAAAAAAAAACAAAATGTTTCAAACAAGTTTCATTTCAACTATTAATTAACATTCTCAATTAATTAATGATGCCATGTATTTGATGAAATGTAAAATCATAAAAAAAAAAAAAATTAGATATGACTTTTGTCTGAGTTCCAAGGGCTCACTTAATGGATTGTCTTTATTATTTTATAGAACGCTTATGTCTGAGTTCCAAGAGAGCTCATTTAATGGATTTTAGGAAGAAAGGGGTCTTCATATGATATGTTGATGTGATTAGAAATATATATGGGGGAGTATATATTAGTGTGAACATTATTGCTGGAGAAACTTGTGAATTTCTTGTTACTATATGATTACATTAAGGGTCAGATTAAGTTCATACATCTTTACTTGAGTTGTATATGATGTGATTAAATATTTACTAACCATTTGAGGATGATATTATTCTAAGAGCAATGCTATGGTGCCATACTTTTTACCACTCCTTTTGCCAAACTTAGCTCAGCCGTCCGATCATGAGGGGAGAGCAGGGCTCTCATCAGCATTACCTAAGAGGTACTGGTGAAATGTGCTTTTTGGATGACATCTTGATCCAGAGAAAGGTATTTGTAATATGACCAAATAATAGAAAACAGAAAAAATCAGTTCGAAATTGTTAGAATCGGCTGGATCCAGATGAGTCCAATGGGAATAGGATTGGATATTGTTTTGGACTTGCCCTTGTTATGATGTCAGACAGGGGGATCCATTGTCTCCATATCTATTTACTATTGTCATGGAAGGATTCACATACCTTATGAATAAAGCAGTGCAAAGAGGTGATATCCGATGCCCTTCAGCAGGTTCTTTGCAAGTTTCCCACATCACCTTTGCAGATGATCTTATTCTTTTTCTGAATGATGAACCAAATTCTATTGGTCATGTGGGACCCCTGCTCCGAAGATTTGCTGCTATGTCTGGTCTGAAACTAAATTCAGAGAAGAGCAGAGTTTATCTTGGTGAGGCTGTGCAGGATCAGCATATTGTCATCAGTCAGATTGGAGTTATTAAAGGAGAGCTTCCAGTACCATATCTTGGTCTTCCACTCCTTTCTAATTCTATTAGAAAATCCAACTGCTATCCTATTGTGGAGAAGATCAAAAGGAAGATGGATGCTTGGAAGAACAGATTGCTTTCCAGATCTGGCAGACTGGAACTAATAAGGTCTGTACTCTCTTCTTACTCCATTTATTGGACTACTGCATTCCATCTTCCAGCAGGGCTTATTCAGGACATTGAAAGAATATTGCGCAATTTCTACTGGAATGGCCATTCTTCAAAACCAGCTAATCATATGGTATCTTGGAACCATATCTGCAAGCCAAAAACAGAAGGGGGACTGGGAATAAAAAACCTGAAAGAATGGAACCAGGCTTCAGGAGGCAAGTTGCTGTGGGACATACTCTTAAATAAAAAGTCCTTATGGAATGATTGGATCAGAAACAAGTATTTAGCAGATAAAAGCATTTGGGATTATAAAATCCAGCCTTATTTCTCATCAGCTTGGAAGTGTATTTTGAAGGCCAGAAGTGTAATCCGCAGCAACATAACTTACATAATCTCTGATGGTCAACATATAATCTTTGGACAGATCCTTGGATAAATGGTTACAACATTAATCAAATGTATGGTGACTATATTAGGCAGGATTTCATGCTTGGAAAAAGTGCTAAAGTGTGTCTGCTGATTTCAGAAGGGCAATGGAATCTTCACACTGCCCTGTCTGCAGAAATGGAGGAACTTTGGCAGCTTATTGAAGCAGTACCTATTCACATTGAAGGCTCGGATACAATTAGATGGCATAACCATGTGGGGGAAATGAAAACTAATATAATCTGGCAAGACATTCGTCAAAAAGGTTCTGATTTTGGTTTCTATGAATGGGTTTGGAAAAACCCAACCACACAAAATGCATCTCATTGCACATGGCAAGCTACACTTAATAAACTACCCACATCCGAGAATTTGCAAAAGAAAGGATTCTATCTGCCAAGCATGTGTGTTCTATGCATGAAGGGAATAGACTATCAAGACCACATTTTCTTTGAATGTGCATTCTCAAGTTGGGTATGGAAACACGTGCTCATTCATTTTGACCTTTCTAGGCAACCGAAGACTGGAGTGGCCCAAGAATTGCAGCAGCTACAAATTGAATTCCCGAAATCAGGGCAATTGGTTATCTTCGCTAGACTTCTTTTTCGCATTACAATTTGGAAGATATGGAAGGAACGTTGTGGAAGAATTTTTGAAGGCACCCATACCATGAAAACTAACATCTTAATAGACATCCTTGATGATGCTAGAAGGGTCATAGAAGCTCAGGGTCATAAATTATTGACTGTTAGAGAAAAAAACATCTTTAAAAGATTCATTCTTTTTTCTTAATTAGCTCTGAGACCACAACCTGTGTGGCCCTGAGCATGCTAGTTCTGATTTTCAGACTTTTGATGTACAGCTTGGTTATTTATTAATACATAGTTCATTACTTATCAAAAAAAAGGAGAATCAGCTGGAATAAATCACTGGCTGACATGAGGAACGGGGCAGGACTTTCAGTTTGGGTCAATTTGAAATTGGTAATGAGTCTCAGATCAGCTGAATTGAAACTCCGTTGGCCAGCATATTGGGTCTGACTGGCCCAAGCAGTCATTCTTTCCACACATTTAGGCAAATGAAGCCCTAGCTGTGGAAGACATCACAGGGGCAGCAATGACGACGGCTATAGGATGGCATCATAGTGAGGCAGAAAATTACATTATGGATGCAGCGGTGGCAAGAACAGAGAAGAGCAGCAATGACTCTGGAGGGACAAACTTGCCCAACTGCACCACCACTTCAACCAAGAGCTTGCTGATGGGGACTGCATGGTTTGCGGAGGATGTGGTGGCACATGGAATTAACGCTGATGACAATGAAGATGAGAAAGCAGCAAAGAGCTCACCATATGAGGGTCTCCATTATGGCAGGACATCTCTTTTTGATACTTTGTTATGGCGGGAGAGGAGAGGAAATGAATTACCTATTACGATCAACAATTCAATTGTCCAATATATTTTAAAAAGTGGTTGGTACCACAAAATTATATTAAAATAAAAAGGGGATGTACAAGTATAGTCAAGGCTTTCCAAAAAAACTCCCTTCACAAAAACTGCACATCAAGATGATGTGGCACCCACAAACCCCCCAATAAGGCCAAAAAAGAATTAAGTGGATCCACATTACATAAAGTCGTTGCCTATTCTTTCACTTTGCTCATGATGAAAAAGGCAACTCTATCAGCCACCCTTGCTTTCCTCTTGAAGATCCTTCCATTTCTTTTTCCCCATAATGCCCAGAGTGTAGCGTGAAGGATAAGCCACCAGATTAGCCTATCACCCTTCAGACTCCACCGCCTATGCCATTGATGCAAAAGTTGTTGCACATTGTCGTAGGAGAATGTGGCTCCTGACACTACTCAATGCCTGTGTCCATACATCTTTAGAGAAGGAACAAAGTGTGAAGAGGTGATCCATAGCCGCCGCCTCCTCACCACAAAGGGCACAAAAGGCACAAAGTGTCGGGATTCCTTGCATGAAATGAGCCAACCTGTCACAATTAGGTAGGTGGCCTGAGAGATCCTCCAAACCAGCAACTTAACTTTAAGGGGGCTCCTAGGCTTCCAAATCTGAGATGCCAATCCATGCCTCAAACCTCCGTCTGAAATAACCTCATAAGCTGAGGAGATGTATTTTGACATGGAATGTTTGCCTCAAACCTCTGTTTCCCAGCTATTTGCTCCACTTGTCCTTCCATGAAGATTTGGTGGTTATCTTTTTTACATGGAATAATATGTATATTTTTAGGCACATGTGATCTTTCTGCACTGGGATCATTTTCATTAAGAGCAGATGTATTTTGACATGTGATTAGATTTAATCTTTGTGCTGTATGCTTTTTTGGTAGGATTCTGATTAATCTTGTCAACTTCTGTAGGAAGGCTGGTGTGACAGTGTTGGGTCTGTAGAAGATATTCAAGCAAAGTTACTGAAGAGGCAAGAAGCTGCAGCCAAACGTGAAAGAGCCATGGCATATGCCTTGTCACATCAGGTGAATATAACAAGCAGCATTACCTGGTCGATCAAATGTTTGATTTCTATGATCATTGATTTCAGAGGCGAATAAATCTAAGTCCAGCTGCTGAATGGGCAAAAGATGGGGGCAGCCCATTGCTTGCCATCTCTTATGAGATGTCCGAGATCTCTCCGAGATCTCTGTCTCTCCAAAGGTCGCGAGAAACGAAGCCCCCAAGACCGAGATCTTCTCCCCCCTGGTTTCTTGTTTCCTCTCTCCCTGTCTCTCTCTACCTCGGCCCCTTGAGCTCTCTCTCTCCTCAGTCTCTCTCTGTTTCTCCCTCTTCCTCTCCCCCGGACTCTCTCTATCTCTCCCTTTGCGACTCTCTCTCTCTGTCTCTCTCCCCCCCCATCTCCCCCTTCGCTCTATCTAAGAGAGAGGGAGACGGGGGGGGGGGGAGACAGAGATACATGTATCATTTTTTATGTATAATTCAGTTTGTGATTCATGTACCATTTTATGTATCTCTTTTTGGTGTAACTTTTGATGTATATTGACATTGGTGCATGTGAATGGATTTGTTATTGTTATCATTACTCTTTATTTTGCAAAATTAAGTTGTCAATTAGATAAACTTGTAAAATTGAGTGGTTAGTAGAAAAAAATTAGCATTTTCTTAGAAATAAACTACATATATAAAAAAATTTCCGGAATCACTGAACACGATCACCCTAGATTTTTTTTGAGATCTCTTCTCTTCCGCCTCTCCGAGACGGAACCGATATTTGAGATGGAAAACCTTGGGGCATCCATTACCTAGATTGTCCCACTACACAGTGCCAACCATTCTTCTCTGTGGCAGCCCAATTGCAATTATATCTGGAGTGAAGGAAACACAAACCAGCTTTATGTCATTTCCAGCAGTACCAAATGCAGCTGCATAATCTGCAGATTCATTACCTGCCCTGTTAGCATGTGAGACATTGGCATCTGCAAACTTTATCAATGATCTCATATTGTTATAGACTGATACTCTAACAATCCAATGTACTTAATCTTGACCTTGAATCATATTTACAGCATTGGTGGAATTATATTGAATCAGCACACTTTTATGAAGCTGAAACATTCCCATGGGAGCTATTCCTCCATTTACCTCAGACAGTGCCAGAAACCACCATGTGTTGTTATATCTTAGGGCTCCATCAATTTCAATCCAGTCTTTCCAAGGGGTTCCCATCTCACTGCTTAGGGTTCAAATCACAGCTAAGGAACCATTTCTTCGTCAAGTGCACCTCATCTCTGACATGTCCTCAACTTGTTAATCAACTTAAGCATCATTAGATGCTCACACTTGATTTTCCATAGCATCTCCATTTCACAGTAATCATGTTCCGAGTATATCAATCAAGTTATGATCTGCTGTGTCTGAGCAGAACAGACTACTGCAGGTTATTTGGTATGTCAGATTGCTAAATAATTTTCAACTGGCAATTATAGCGTACTGCAAGATTCAATAAATAAATGTTTATGGCCTCTTTCTTTTCATGTTTCACACACATGGGAGATTTATTATTTAGTATGGTCTGCCTCTCCGGCTACTTGTATCTTTCCCAAGCAAGGGATTCTCATAAACCATTTAACTTTAGCTATTCATGACACTTTCCATCATTTTCCGAAAAGGAAGAAGATTCTGACTTCTTTTCAGAGAATATTTTAAGCAGCCATAAAGGAGACTGCTCGAGTTAGAAAATGCTCATACTGTTAACAATCTTAAGGATTTGATTTTTATGTTTAATTTAAACATGACCAGCTAAGATAATTCTACCGGTTGTTGATAATGATTGTGGTGCTCATTTTCCTAGTTTTGCTCGACTCTTTTGGAGAATTTAGTAGAGTCCTTCATACGTAAAACTTTGAAAGCTCAAAGTATTTAAAAGCTGACCGAACTGTTTTCATGGCCAATTCTTTTTGAAACCATTTGTAATCTGGTGTGCAGCAAGGCAATGCTTAGGTGGGCACCTAGGTGCCGCCTGGGCATTCAGGCAGAATCTGTCCCAAACGCAAATGAGGTGGGTCGTACTGCTTAAGCCCAATCTGTTTACTGTTAATTGGATCTGTTAGAAGATCTCCATTCGAATGCCCGATCCCATTAGATCCCCCAACCACACCTTGAGTCTTTGAACCCATTCACCAGAGTGGATTTAATGTTTCGGCAGTTTGCTGCCAATTGCACCCAAGCATTGCCACTTTCCTCCCTGTACAGCTGCCCGCATGTGAGCCAGTTGATCGACGTCTGCCGTGTCCTCCCTCTCCATGGTGGCCTCCTAATTTTCTTATGTATGGGGGTAGAGGTGACTCTGATGGCATAGCGCAACTTCTGGTGACTCCAGCGGCACAACACCTTTACTTTCTGACTCTCTGGCAGTGCACATCCACGTTGGTGGACCCTACAACCCCATCTATGACATCCATGGTTGAGAATGAGGTGACAATAGATGATGATCCCCAAACACCTCGTGATTGTCAGTCCTCACAAATGACCCCTCCCCACCCCCCTTGATGAGTCTTCTCCTCCCCCAACCCCCAAGTGTGCCTCCTGGCAACTCTCAATTCTGTCTTTCCCATCTTGCCCTCCTGGGAACTGACTGTAAGCCCCCCTACGCTTTGATTTTTCTTGTACATTTGTACAGGTTTTATCCATCCTGTCCAGATAGTGATGAAGTCTCTAGGTAGCACTTATTGCATGAAAATGAATAGATAAGGTGCTTGGATCACCTTGTTTGGGTCCTCTAGCTATTTAAAATTGTGCAATTAATCCACAAATTTTGGCAACATGTGATCTCTGCAATAGCCCTTTTGGCATCTGGTTTAGGTTGATGGCCATCACCCGATGGCCATCACCCACAGTTGCAGTGGGTTTAGTGACTTGTGAGGATTAGAATAGTAGGACAGATAATATGGAACATAAATTAAAAGATGCACACAGGGGAAGCTTTTGCCAGGAAGAGGAAGAAACTAATATCGACTATATAAAGAGGAACATGATACAACTCTGAGTTGTGATGTATATAGCCATTTACATCAAGTTTTATATCCCAAGCAAGGCTTCAAAACCGGTTTTAGGAACCAAAGCGGTCCAGGCCTGTTCTGATCCTGGTCCCAGCTTTCAGGCCTGTTTTGGCCCAAACTGGTTGGTTCTGGTCAAAAACAGGTCACCAGAACCTGACCAGTCCTGGCCGGTTCTGGTCCAAACCAGCCAGTTTTTTAAACCATGATCCCTAGTAAAAAGAAAAATACAACTAGAGTCACTATCTGAGCTCTGAAGCTTGTGGACCTCTGTAACTTTGAAGCAAACCAGGGGACTCCTTTCCGTACTGCACCTGTCTCTCATACAAAAAACTGAAGAGTGACCATGAGTCCACAAAACCTATATGAAGTTTGTCTAGCGCACTAGAACCAAAGAATCTGAAAGCTAAGTCAAGCATCTTCAGGTAAATTTATTATGGTAGAATAAACGCTACTGAAAGAAGCAAGCAACTGTAACTGTGCTACAGGAAGGTAACTGCTGCTATCTTCTGCCTGTGCTGCTTTGCTGGGATCTCGCAATTGCTTGCTTCTGATGGTATTCCTGTGTATCTGAACTACAGGAAGGCTTCCTTCTTTGCTTAGTTGATTTCCTCTCTGGCATCTATGGTGACTTCTGTTTGTAGTCTAGTTATATACTCTGGCAGGTCGTCCAACCCTTTCCTCTTGAAACAACATCCATGTTCGTTGATATTGCCTACAGCGGGGACGTATCATGTACGATTGAAGATTGCCCACAGCATGCTCATATAACCACGCTTTACGGCTATAATTGCTGATTCTGAGCCTACACTCTTCTTAGTGGTCTGCTCTACTTCTGTTGTGGATCTAGGTTTAACTTAGTTGATCATTCAGCAAACTCGTCTCATTGGTCAGCTTCAGCAAATTTGATAGATGCCTCGGTTGGCTTAATTAGTGTTTCTAACTCTTGTGTGCTGTTGTCTCATTTGGCACTATTCTTGAGTGGGTTTTAGACTCTCGAGGCTTCTTACCACATGACATTTCATGGTGCCTATATTGATTGATCATGTTCCTGTTCCACTGCACCTTCAAATGTACACTGATGATGTCACACCTATTCATGTCACATAAAGTGGCACCAACTCTGCAATTCACTTCTCCTGGACGCATCACTCTTTCACTAGTCCCCCACATTCTTCAGCTTTGTGCGAATCTTGTTTCTACTAGATGGATTATTGATTGTGGTCATATGGTTTCCTTCACTTTTCATCATGCTGTATGCAAGATCTGCATAAAAACTGGAGGATTGGGACTGGTCGCTAAGTGGCTAGGTACTACTGCTTGGATCATCTTCATCTGCCTCTGTTATCTGCCTCCTCTTTTCCCTTATGTAGTTTTGTAGCTTTGTCTTTTCTGCTGCCGAGCTTTTGCATCGCAGATTTGGGCATATTTCTGCATCCTGTCTGAAGACCCTACTTCAGTTTGGCGCTGTAACATCCCAATTTTAGGAAGCCCAAAAATATATTGGATTTCCATGATAAGAGCCCAAGTATTAATTGGATTTTCATAAGAGCCCAATAAGTTGGCCCACTTAGTTTGAGCCTATTAAGCCTTATTAATTTGATTAAATGAATAATTGACTTATTAATTATGTAACGTTGTGTAGGAATGTCCAAATAGGGCGAAATTTGAACTCACTGGAAAGATAATTAAATTATCTACAAGTTTCATGTTGAGCACTTTTTCAAATTTTGTCGTTTGTAGGCCAAATACAGTACAAAATGAAATTTAATTGAATTGAGAAGTTTACTGAAATTATGACATTGCCCCTCATAAATGCATGCAAGGGGGCTTTCTAGAGAATTTGGTTGGCTTGCGCAGAGGGTTTGCTTTGGTGGTGGAGGCTTTGGACAGTTGGGTGGATTAGCTTACAATGAGCATTTCTTGCTCATTGAGTCAATAGTGAGGCTATTTAAACCCACTCTCTCTCTTCTCTCATTTCTCTTCTTTCCTTAAGCAGCAAGAAAATGTGAGTGAGAAGAAGAAAAAGAAGAAGAAGGCAAACATAAGAAGAGAAGGAAGAGGATAAGGAGAATCTAAGAAGAAGAGGGGGAGAAGAGAAGGCAATGACCTTCCTTGAGAGCTTGCGGATTTAGAAGACAAGAACGGGTAAGTTTTATTTTGCAAATTTTATTTATTAAGAAAAAAATAATTACATAAATAAATTATTTTATTGTGTTTAGGAGTAGGGACGTTGTCCCCAACACTTGGGGAACGATAAAAAGTTGAGCGGAAATCGCTATAGAAGCTCAATGGAAATTTTAGAGTTTGTTTGGAGACTTCATCTTAAAGTAAACATGTGATAAACCGAGCCCATGTTAATTGTTATTTGTGTTTATTTGATTCTATTTTGATCTTTAGAAACTAAATTTGTGAATGTAAGGGCTGTACAAATTATTTGGGGATGTTTTGGTTAAAATTTAACTAAAATGATAGTGTTGGTAGGGTTTGGTTGCATGTAGTCCCCAAGATAATTATGCATGGTTTGAGCCTGAAATTTTACATATTGAATTTATATGTATGCGATCTAATTATTTATGATTAATTTTCCCATTTACTATTAACCAGAGTTGATGTGCCGCCAAATTGTTTATTCGACCAAAGTAAATTTATTCAGTTAAAAGTCAGCAAAGAAATTAATATGAAATTAAGCATATAGATAGTGCCATCATAAGGGAAGTGTGGGGGCGACCTCGTAGCAAGTGTGTTGTGGGAATTAAGCCAATTGCTTGAGAAAGAATAGACTTGTGTGAAAATCCGGAAGCCAGACTATGATTTGGTGGATGGTGAGATTTTGACTCTTGATCCTACGTAGTTGATCAAGATTGACAAGCCCATGCATTTAGGCATTTTGTCAAGATGCCTTTCGTATAGGTGCCATAGGAAAGTTTGTGTAACCCCTTATGTTGTGGTTTGGATGTATGTCTGAAGTGTGAAAATGAGATTACTCTTAAAAAATTGTTAATGAGCTTCATATTAAATCAAATATATAGACAATGCCATCTCAAAGGGGTGTAGATGACCCTGTAGTAAGCGTCTGGTACAGGTAGTTAATTCGATGCCTGAATACGACAAACTTTTGTGAAAAGTCGGACAATGCCTTTCGTCTGGATGCTAAGGTATGTGTGTGTGTCTCTTATGTCGTGACTTTGACGCATGTCCGATACGAGTAATTAACTTGCACATAATGTGGGTTTAGTCAATTCGTTAATTGACCTAAATAATCTGAAAGCACATATTAATATGATCTGAAGTTGTGAAACCTACACCTATGATTTATTATGTTTAGCACATATGAATATGATTTGATATGATATGCAGACTATTTGTAAATCAGATCATTTGATAATCTAATGGGATTGTGAATTTGAAGCATATACTGATATGTAGAATGTTTGAACTGTTCCGTTATTTACGTTCCCTTGGTTTATGTTATATGTTTAGAACATGTGGGGATATATGTTTAGTTTAAAATTATCATATGAAATTTGCCAAATTATTATATGATAGGCATGTTATCAGTTTCGATGCCTACTAAGTCTTAGGGCTCACATGCGATTTAACCATTTTTTAGGAAATTAGTAAGTGTGAATTTTGGCTCCGACAAGGAGTGAGTCGGAGAGAGATCTTGGAAGAAATTTTGGATTCTATTGTATAAGGATAAATAGGTTTAGTTTTCTTTTGCATAATGAATTTAAATGTGACTTTTGGATTGAGAGATGTACAATACTTTAGGTGATGTAAATTATGTGTTTATGTTCATGGAAATAATATGATTGTGCTTGTTGGAATTATAGATGGTTTGGCCTTTAGTGCTTTGCAGATTTCCCGGCTAACAATGTTTCAGTTTCAAACCGTGATGTCCCCGGACCGGACGAGATCCAAGGGAGGGGGCGCCACAGGCGTTCCTGGTCCTAGTGCATTTATCACCCCGGTTCTCTATGGGAGACCCTATGACATCTATATATATTCGGCCATTATCCTCGCTAATAATGTTGAACATTCAAGAAGGTCCCACTCTTCCTAATACGGACATTTCTTAGGTGTGCCTGATGTTTCTGTCAAATGCTGCTTTTTTCCTTTTTGCTCGTTTCCTTGCCAATTACACATCTTTTCTTAAACCTAGGTTTTTTCAGGATACCCACATGAAAAATAGTTACCTATCTCATTATTTTGTCATTTGCTGCAGTTTCCTGCTGTCCTATTCTTTGATTTCACATTTGTGATCACATTTTTTAATTGTCGAACACCTATTTATGTTTTTTTGGCTATAAATGTAGATGTACCCTTGCAGAGATTCTTTTCTTTTATCAAGTTGTTCATAGATAAATCATCGTTATTTGCATTTCCTGTGCAGTGGCAGGCGGGTTCAAGGCAGCAGGCAGCACCAGCTGGTTTTGAACCAGACAAAAATAACTGGGGGTGGAACTGGTTGGAGAGATGGATGGCTGTTCGTCCATGGGAAAATCGTTTCCTTGACATAAACTTGAAAGATGGAGTGAAGATCCACGAGATTGGATCAGCAGATAAGAAGGCAGCCAAGATACAGACCAAGCCGAGTGGCAGAGAACCTGTGTCAACTACTCGCTCAAATATTCAACATCATAAATTGGGGCCTTCCCAATCTGACGCAAGTGGTTCTTCATCTGGCAAATCTGCAGGTTTTCTGCCAATATCTGCCATGCCATCGGGCAAGTTAAAAGCAAAGACATCAGAGGAGGTGGTTGGTGATGTGGACTCAAAAACTTCTGGGATGGGGTTTCGGTCCCAAAGTAATCCAAAAGAGAGGCTGATCCGACAAACTTCCCAGGCAAACAAGCGATTGTCATTACCAAGTGGCGGTGAGTTTATTGTAAATTCCATCTTGAATGTTTGCCTGAACTTTGAAGGATGACTGCTTCTGGTATTACTTCATTTTGCTGTTGTTTCTTGGGAGAGGTTCTAGGTCTTTATGATCCCTTCCAGTCGGTGATGGAAATATTATTGCTATAGGTATCCACTTGCAATGCATAATTTTCACAAGTATTCGCTGCAGTATATTAACCACACCTTAAATGTCTCTACAATGAGGCACCTTTTGCAGTACCCCTCTCCTTAATTCTTCTTTGGCCTTGTTGTGGTCATTCCTCTCCGTGATACTGTCAGAGTGGTAACTTTGATGCCCAGACTTACTGTCTGGCCAGGTCGGAAGCTTGTTTTTCTACATGCATACTAGAATCGGAAAAAAAAAAGCAAGTTCTTTTTCTTGCTAAGTTGTTCTATTACATTTTTGGATAAGCACCTGCAATCATTTCGTAGTATGCTATTGTATGATTGGTAACGACGGTGCGTTGCAGATGGACATACCGTAGATGGGACTGCATCTAACAGGAGAGCTAATCCACAGAAGTCCATCAAGGGGACAACTGGATCAAAAGCAATGCAACGTCCAGACCCTGTGGATCCCAATCCAAGTAATATAGAGTTGCAGGCATGATAGATCCGTTCTATGGTTTTCTGATATGTGGTTGGGGCAAGAGGATCGCATTTCGTTGCAGGGTCCGGTATGTATAGTCCATTTGTTATGGTGCAAAGGAGTCCAACCTCTCTATAAGTGGCTCGCCGTGGTATTTCTCTGTTCTTTTCCTTCTCTAGGATGTCTAAGCATTTCTTATCCAATCGGATGCGGTCTGTTTTGTTTGTATGTGTTTACTCTTTTTCGTTGAAATTGAGCTGAAGTTGGTCTGGAACTGATTTGTGGGCTGAAACAGTGAGGTTAGTGGTGCCGCCTGAAAGTGGGTGCGGGGACGGATGGATGATTGGGACGCTGAACGGATGGCACGGCCAAGCGTCTGCCTTGGAGGTCACTCGTCTTTCACTACTATCAATATGAAATGGTGGTAGGAGCATCTCTGCCTCTGGTTGATCCCTTTGACATATCCCCAGTTAATCCTTATTCCAATTTAAGAAATTCCAAGTTGGCGCTTTTAAGTGGAATGTGAAGTCGTGCTTGGCGCAGCTTCTAATTGGGAGCACTCTTGGGCTTCCACAAGTTCTAACTTGCCTCTTTTTTTTTTTTTTTTGAAGTGGAAAATGGTTGACCCTGAGAATCATTTATACGGTTTTAGGGTTAGTTTTTAGTTTCCAAACCAAAAGTTTCAAACCTAGCTTTCTAGATGGAAGCAAAAGTGAAGTTGTTAGAGGTCGGTTCTCAAAATCAATTATACTCCCTCAAATTTTATTTTTCAGGTAGAACATTGTGACCTACAAGGATCTCCAACGAAAAGTTTTACTAAACATACCTTAATAAAAGAAACACGTAGATGACTTCAAAGATTTGATGTTCCCCATCAAAATGACTCGGCTGAACCCTGTGGGCGTTGAAAAGCACCTTCAAGGAGGTTCAACATGCCTTCAAGAGCAAGCTAGTGCTCTCACTTTGGATTGCTGCGTCGAACCTTCGTTCTACCTGAATCATATCTTTTATTACTGGGTTCTCACCCTCCTGCTTATAATGAAATGTATGGTCGGTTGACGGAGTCATTAGAGTTAAGATGTTTTGAGAGATGGGTGAGTTTGATTATTCGAGTGGCTGTGTGGGCTCAAAAGCAATGCGTGGGGTCGGGAACGAAGGAACCACGTGCAATCACGTGTCTTCTGCAACGTTCATGCAACTGAGTGTAACTCTCTCTTCGTCAGCTGTCTAATAAAAAGAAAAAGGTGTGCAGATCTTGTCATTTACTCTAGCGCCAGTGCTACGTCGCCCTCAAATTACAATCCTGGCGCTCAGCGTAAGATCAACTTATGTTGCAGTGACAAATAAAGGGCATACATAAACAAGAACGACCCTCCAACCGGTGTTTTTTTTTTAAAAAAAATCTTCAACCGGTGGTAGGGCATCCCATGACCACCGTCCTCCAATTACAATCCTCGTCCAAGTTTTATAGAAAAAAAATACTAAAATGGTCAGATTTTTTTTTAAAAAAATATCCAATAGACAGTTTTATGAACTTAATATCCATAAGGGGCAAAAGGCACAACTTTTTTCTAACATACTATCAAAAATGCCCCCAATGGTTCTGTAGAATATATGGTACAATTTTTAACATATCAAATTAAGGTAAAAAGAGAGCACGATTATTACATTGATTGGGGGTCAAAATATAGATTTGGATACAAAATTGATAACATATAGATTTAGATTAAGAAAATTGATATGTGAGACACCTGAGGGTACTATTGGTAGTTTTTGAATAAATGTCCTTTTAAGTTAGTTTAATTTTAGAATATCTCTATTAGATATTTTAAAATTTTTTTGCTCTTTTCAATATTTTTTTTCAATTTTATGTTGCGTGCTTTAGTTGGAGATTAATACTTACTTCCACACACCATCACAGCATTGGTCTTACTAGGATCACATGGGATAGGGGTGTGTGTATGGCACGCATTATTCTTAGTTGAGACGCAGACAGGCTTCGCCATGCCTAACCTGTTAGACAGCCTTATCCATGAGCCTAAAGTGGGTGGGGTATTGAGTTCTTCCAAATTCCAACAATTTTGAGCACTTTATGATTTTGGACTATTAAACAGCGGAATCTTAACAAAAGGAATTATAGAAATTTAGTGTCAAGTCCTTTTGCTTCTGAACTGGATCTACTCGGCCAACCGCAGTGACAAGGGCGGACCGAATGAAATCAGAAACAAATTACACAATCGAGGGAAGTAGAATGTCAAGAAAATATTCACTAAATAAGAGCAATATCCAGGATCATTTAAATGGCATAGGAAAACATACAACAATTAGATTTATCCTTATGCCCAGTAATGCCTCATATAAATACCCCTTAAGGGGGCTTAAGGAGGATATGTGTGTGGAGGTGAAATGGGGTTAGCATGAGGGAGGGAGACAAAAGAAGAAGGTGTCGAGAGGTCAGTGGGAGAGGATGGAGACTTGGGGGTCTCTCTGGCGACTCTAGGAGGTTCTACTGGTAGATCTGAAAGTGATGTTGATCGGCGGTAAGCGGTCGGTGTGCGAAGGGTGCGGCTTTACACCGGTGGATGTGTTCGACTGTGTCTTGCACGGGGTGGGCATGTACACGGAGATGTCCCATGTATGTGTAATGTCCGCGGCTCATGGATAGGTGCATCCCAAGCCGGGAGTAAGTTCATAGTATGTGTATGCATGTGTGTGAAAGAGAGAAGAGAGAGATTGCAACACATGTACAACTTGCGGTAGTTCGCTCTCTCTCGTTCTCTCTGCCCTTCTCATTCCTAGTTCTCTCTCACTGTAAGTTGGACGAGGACAACGAGGATAGCACGTCGATCGTGAGATTACGCTTCACGTAGAGGTCGCGGAGTTATATACTCCAGTGGCGGGATTGGTAATGACTCTGGAGAATCATCACCATTGTCTTGGGGACTTGAAGGGTGGACCCAGTGGATAGACTCACATGCAACCTACTCTCGACTCCGCTCGAGCACGTCGACTCCACCATCAACTGTGTGCATTTTGTGCGTGCATTTTGTTTTGTTGGTACACGTATCATCTTTGGGTTTCATAGGCACATACGATATTCTGCTTCTGCTGACACGATGATGATGGTACGCATGTTTGCCACTTCCACTAACAAGGTATAATCTTGTAATTTGTTTAAATATGATTTTTGTAATCGTATATTGACTCGAGGGGTTATCAACAAATGGTATTAGAGACGATGGTTTGTCCCGATTATGTGGATTTAATGTAAACGAGAGATTATGGCGTGTTGGTCAACTGTCCCGATGTCCTCTCATACCCACAAAATGTTGTGACTTGGGACGTCAAGAGTGACGACGACAATGGATAGTGGTCCTTATTTCTGGAGAAATGGTTCTATTCCGAACACGTGGACGGCGAGTTCCATGTGGAAAATCGTGACTCCACGGCACTGTATGAAAGTCCAAGAGTACTATGAGTATCTCATTGGGGTTCCAACTACAACGGCTCACCGGTTGGCGTTGCCACCATCACAACTACCGTACTAGTGGCAGCAATGGACATGCCTGTGACTTCGCTATATTTTTCATGGGAGCAATCGAATAGACCCTCTGGTTGCTCATATTGGGATTGTGATGGCAGTAGATGCCGACACACTGAGTGTAGCAGTTGCAATGGCGATGGCCGGCATAGCAAGTATCGACTGTCACTGTCATTCTCACAACTGCAATAATAGTAGCAGTGATAGACTTGTCTGGTACTTCATCTGGGATATCTGCGGGAGCGATCTAGGTAGGCCGTCTAGCTGTACGCACCGGTGTTGTGACAGCAATGGATGTTGACACGATGGGTTTAGTGGCTTCTACGGTAGTGGCATGTGCAGCAACTAGTGTCTCGTGTGCATCAACATGTCAAATTAAAGGTAATTAAAGGTGAGTGATGGCATGTGTAACAACCCAAGATCTGAATACCAAATCAGACCCAATACCATTCGGATCCTGCGCCACCACCCACGAGTTGGGAAGCTCGGAAGGGTTATTTGGGGTGTTGTGATTATGTATTGAAATTCTAAACAATACTAAGAAATAAATTTACAAAACTAATCCACTATTCTGGCATAAATAAAATTACATTTTATAACAATATAACATAACTATATAGTCCAGTCCACAAGTACAATCAACAAGAAAAGAAACGTACACTGCCACGGGACATACCCCAGCACTGGCGAGCTAGCTACTAAAAGTCCTCAAACTGAGACACACAACCTCAAGGAGAAGCGTTGTACTTGAAAAAAAGTAGGGAGTAAGCCTCATCTCATTGGCTCAGTAGGGGTCCTGTAGATCTCCACCACAACGAAAACGGTAAGCAGTAACAACAGTAGCTGTCACGTCCCGAACCGATAGCAGTGAAAATTTGCTCGGAACGTGGCAGCGAAACGGTCGTGACAATCAGAGCAAACCATAAGACCAAGAATGGATAGAAACATAATCTCATTGAAAATCTAAATATAAGTTCCTTTCCAATTTGACTCAGATTACCAGACTTAATAAAAGAAAATTACAAGAGACTCAACTAGTTAGACTAGACACGAGAATGCAATGTTCATCTAAGTTGCCGGAGTTCTCTTCACTCTTGCCCTTGCCAATCCTGATTACATTTATCTTCATTATTATCTGAAAAATATGAGAAAAACACTAGGTGAACGAAAGCGTAGTAAGTCTTAAATCTCTGGAACCAAGCTATCTTTAAGTGATTAATAACTTAACATGAATATGCATGCCATAATAAAGCAGATAATAACCAGAACTACGGTTGGCTAGGGGTGAGCATTATTCGGGTTCAACCCGAAAACCAAACCGAACCGAACGATTTGGTTCGGTTTGGTTTGGGTTGAAATTTAAAAAAAATTGGTTTGGATTCAAACCGAACCGTATTAAAAAATTTGGTTTGGTTTGGTTTTGAAGTTTAAGAAACCGAACAAAACCAAACCAAACCGAATAACCCGAATTTAAGAATATTTTTTTCAAATTAATATAAATGTATATGTAACTATAAATTCGAATTTAAAAGTCCAATTCCCACCATTCTAATGGGGTTTCCGACTTTATGAAATAGGTTTCAAATCACCTTCTATTTTACTGTAACCGCACTTCTTAATTTCTTATGTGAAAATATTATGGAGCTTGTTCTTACAAGTTACAACTTTGTATGTTATTTTTTTAATATTTACTTTATTTGGTAAAAATTCTTTTACCCTACCTTTCTCTAATGTTGTTTGAATCCAATCTAATTTATAAAATGGGAGGTGAATATGGTTCAAACCGAACCAAACCGAATTAATTCGGTTTGGTTTGGTTTGGTTTCAAACTAGTTTGGTTTGGTTTGGTTCGGGTTGAAGCCTTAATTCGGTACGGTTTGGTTTGAGAAAAATTCTCTTCAAACCAAACCAAACCAAACCGTGCTCACCTCTACGGTTGGCAAGAGACATGACAAAAATCAAGAGATAAATTTCCAAGAGAACATGTTTCAAAAAGGACAATATTGAAAAAGTGATATCATGTAATCCGATAACAAGATAAGGTACTCATATTCACGAGAGCATATCATGAGAACATTGTTGCGGAATTGGCCATACACAATAATTTCAATATCAAGGTTATCCATTCCGGGCCGTGTCAAGTATCACATGTCAATTGAGTCATATCAATTGTGTAAATCTCATAGATCAATCTTACTTTTCATTTGGTGCAATACCACACCTGATCAATCATAGTACCGGTATATGTCTGGGGTTTGCCTCACCCCTGGGATAAGAGCCAGACCCCTTTCACTTTATGTTCTAGCATTGAGTATCATTTTGGACCCATGGCCCCATGTAAGTTCTAGATAAATTCCACGTCAATTAATGGCCAATAGAATTCCAAGAACCAAGCTTCTAGTAAGATGGTTTAGAGAATCAAGAATTTTGAGACACCAAGGATATAGACAAGGATATAGACATGACTTAAGAGGAAATACCAATAACCCACGGAACGCAAGAATTTGAGACAATTGGCGTCCACACAGTCGCCGTGAATTTAAAGAATTTGCGTCCACTACTGACGTTGCCAATTCTTTGAACAGTGTAGGCATGAGTAATTCTCATCACTCTCATGGATGCTAATTCAAGAATTTACGTCAAACACACTGACACTAATTAGGAATTTGCGACGACTGCTCCAGTCACCAATTTCATAGCTTCTGGACAGTGTCAGGACTACAGTGTCAGGACTCTCACAGAATACCCAAGTCTGGGCGCTCCATGACTGCTAGGTGTCATGTTTCTTAAGAGTGACATGACCAAAACATGTTTTAAGGTTTTTAGGGTACAACCAACCCAGTGATGGAAGAGGGAATCCTTCGATGTCGGGGTCTTACGGAGGCCTTAGAGAAAGAATTTTTAATCCAGCGAGAGGGATTCCCGACGGAGGGTCATTCCTTCCCCAAGAATTAAGGTGTATCACGTAGGAAACAATGAAACAGGGACTATGTCTCGGCCTTGAGACCATAGTGCCAATAATTCACAGTCAGTGGATGAAAATCGATCAAAACATTACTAGAAGAATTCGCGTCAGGAACAGTAGCCGTCAATTCTTAAAATAGCGTCTACTACACAAGACGTTAATTTCTTTAAATAACCATTTTTCTAAAATTGAATAGTAAATAATGTCAAAGGGGCAGACACATATTAATATATGTCTCTGTAGAGAGGCACAAAATCTTTAAATACGCGTCTGGCTCATGGATGTTAATTCCTTTAATTTTCAAATTATTCAGTAATAAATAATCAATTCGCGTCTAGAAGGCTGACGTATATTAATCTGCGTCCCTTTGGAAAGGCGCAGATTTCTGTAATACACGTCAACTACGAAGATGCAAATTTCAAAGCACTCAATGGTTTTGATCTAAATCAGAGGAACGGTTAACTATTTTAGGTGACATGAACAGTAGCACTTTTAGAAAAAAGGAGATTTTTCAAAGTAAGGACATGAAAATTACGAGGAATTTACAAGGATCATGAAAACATGCTGATATCAATTTTTATTAATCTAGATCATGGCTTATTAAATTTTAAACTTTAGGATGCAATTTAGAAAATAACAAAAGTTTGTGTCTTGACAGCAGACGCATATTAATTCGCGTCTGGGGGTCTGACGCAGATTCAAGAATCAAATCTGCGTCTGCGTGGAAAGATGCAGATTAATACGCGACTACTGCACTCGTCGCTAATTCTTTTTCATGCAGAAATAAAACCCGATCGCAATAAGAATCAAAATTTACTTTTAATACACGATGGAACATGGCTAAGAGGGTCCATGAATGAAGAAGACATGCATCACTAGCTAGCATGATATTTAATTAGATTTTTGATTGAGAGAATGCCTACATTAAGATGATTAAAGGACGAAGAACCCAAAACTCTCCCAACAACCCACGAACAGCCCACGGCCGATCACAGATGATCACGGACGACTCCTCTCGAACGCATGACGCCCCTTCATAGCAGTAGGATTCTGCTGCACTCAAGGGTCTTATTTATAGATTCTAACCCACTAGAATCCTAGTATATAATTACGTTTCGATTACTTAGAGTCCTAACGAGTTAACGTCGATCTCTAAAACCCATCCTTACCCAAACAGTAGCCGCCGCCTCCTTAACAGCTGACCAAACCCTTTTAGGTTTAAGTTTTCTTAACCATCGTTGGATTATGTAGAATTAAACCGTTAAACTTTCATTAAGGCCCACTTAAGCCCATTTTTATTAATGGTTTTAAAGCCCATTACGTTCCATCTTAATTATTATCAAGCTTTGCTTTTTTTTATTCTTTCAAATTTTATTCTCCATAAATATTAGACAGTTATTATTATTATTCATTCTTTTTTTTTCTAGGTTACTACAGTATTAGCAATAATAACATAACAGCGACGGCCGGAACAAGAAGAATAGTAAACAGAGGAACTACGGAGCCTCTACGCTACCCCGACTCTCGCGGTTGGAACAACCGGTCCTCGTTGATGGGAACTCTAACAAGGCCACGCGGCCAAACACACAACCTCCACTCTCGGGAGGACATCTAGACACTAGTAACCCTCGATCTCGAGGTAGGACTAGGAAAAGAGCCATGCCCTCTACACAGGGAGACTCCAGCCCATCTATCGGAAGGGCCATTGACAACACTGTTGGTAACTCAACCTTATCGGCATAGGGTCTGCCACTCAAGTATACACAACATGGCCAGATGCGTCCACTGATGTCTTCTACTGCACCAAGGCCTCATATGCGTGCACACTACTCACACCTGATCTCAGGAGGAGCAGAGGAGACACACACACACCCCACACCCTGGGACTGGCTAGGATTCGTGCCTCTGCACCCAACAGCACAGCCGTGTCCTACATCCTGACACGGGGTACGCGTCACTGTACCCAACAGTAACGTACACTTATCCTAACCAAGGTACATGCGCTCAGACGATCTCGCCTCTACAAGGAGCGTTGTACACACAAGGCGATCTCGCCGAGTTCAATCATGACTTGCCTTCCAGGCAGCGAAACTATAAAGCATTATCTTCTGCATTCTCATGGAAATCCCGAGAACATGCGCACACACGCGCCCGAACTACAGGAAACCTCGGAACAACGTTACCAGCTACTGATGAACCATCTAGGGGCGGATGATGGAAACTCGGGAACATCGGCCCACTAACTCGTACGAGAATGTTTAGCCATGATCATAGAACTCATGCGAGAATACCTTCCATAGTCACGAAACTCTCGCGGGGACAGTCGTCAGTTATAGCCCAATTACAGAGGAATGACTATCCACACTACATAAATCACATAGGCATGGCCCACTCTAATCATACGGGAATGGCAGGACACACGGAATCACACGGACACACATTCGGCAAAGCCACGTCCAACACGGACACCTCGGCAAATGAACACGGTGAAACATAGCACCCCTGGGCTCAAGGGGACTGGGCGGCCAAACCCCTGGCCGCCCAGAGGCTGGGTGGCCAAGGATGGGCAGCCACATCCTTGGCCACCCAACCCTCTGGGCAGCCAAGCCCTTAGCCGCCCACCCTGGGCACTCTGAGGCCTGGGCGGCCACCAGTCTGGCCGCCCAATCAAGCTAGAACAATAGGTTGGGTGGCCACAGTAGTGGCCGCCTCCACTCCCTGGGCAGCCACCCCCTTGCCGCCCAGACAGTGGGCTACAGATACAAAAAGGAGCAAGGCGGCTAGGCTCCCTTCCACCTGCAATCCTGGGAGGACCAGGCCACTGGCCGCCCAACCCTAGATGCAACGACGACCCCCGTGGCAACCTCCGGTCGGGTTTCATAGAAAACTACCGAACTCCACGCGGAGTTCAATACCATGCCCCATTTGTCATGGGACGAAGGGCAAAATAGGGGGAATCAATCCCCGTGCATTCCTACATCTGAGAAACCGCATTCAAACCATAAATCAAGGCCATCTGTCACTTGACCTCGAACATGAACATTCCCCAAAACATGAAATACTCCTGCACTCGGCCTCACCGTGGCATGGAATCATGGGGAAAACACACGAGAAGAGCAGGGATCCATCCCCCTACCTTTTCGAAGCCTCAAACCACCGGAACCTTGTAGAAATGCCGATCCTCCCCACAGTCGACTCCTACGACCGTAACCGCTCCCACCTTGCCATTCCCCACACTCCTCGCCTTCATCCTCGCCGCATGCCGCCGCCGTCGCTCTACCCCGGACCTTCCCATCGCCGTCGGTGGCCGGAGGTGAGAAAAGGAGACGGAAAGAGAGACAGGAGAGTGAGAGTGAGGGTGAGACGCGAGCAAGAGGGATAATAGAATGGAGGGGGAGAGAGAAGAGTTGAAATAGGGTTTTTAATTTTTATTTTATTATATTTTTTCTATTCCATTTAGAAAATTCACACGAACTCCGAAAAACTTGAAAAAATATATTCTGACCCAGAAAAATTTCATGAAAAAGTAAGGCCGCTCCACGTGCCACCACGGACCCAATATAATCCACATAAACACAATCCAAGGGTCCGAAGATCCAATATTAAAGTCTGAAACCCATACGAACATAATCTGCAACTCGCGAAAACATGATCCGAGACCCAAGGATGTTACAGTCCTTGCCCCTTATAAAAATTTCATCCTCAAAATTTAGGGCAATGCACATAACTCATGGGAAAGAACTCACCCAACGGGTAAGACCTCGCGATCACCGCACAACCACTCTACTCACTACACAACATTATCTGAGGAACACTGCCAGATCAATATAGCCAATAAGGCCCTCTCACTCTATCACGACGATTCGCGCCGATCCCAGACCGATCGGGGTACACAAAACTGACAAATCTGGCATCACCTTAGCTTCTTTGAAACTCTCAAGGGCACGAACAATGTCCGATACACTCCGCATGCAGAGAAAACACATGATCCTCAATAGGGGAAACCATACTTAGCCACCTATATAAGACATCAGCTTCTTCAGCTGTTCAACATTGAGTACTCCTTACAAGGAGCACAATCACACTTCATCCCCAAATGACAACCTCACCGCCAATCTCGATTAGCTACAACTCTTCCGTAAGCTCCTCATGGCCAGCGACACACACTCCAGAGCCGAATGCCTCAAATGCTCATCGAACAACATTGGTCCCAAAACCAATGTTTCCTCGGTCACCATCGACACTCGTAGAACACACTACGATCAACGTCTGGGACTTCACAGTCCGAAATCTATAGCACACAACAACCAACTCATTGAGCACACACATCGGCCATAGAAAATCATCTGCCAGCCACCGGTCACACATCAACCGGAAGTCCTCTGACCACATTCCTCTCCTGCTTCTCTGTAGGGCCACCAACCAGTTCCTCCGAACACTGACCATACATCGCTTGACACCATCTTGGTCCTCCCTGGCCATCTGGCCATTTCTAGCTTCTCGAGAGGGGAAAGAACAACGAGGTCACTCACATGAACCTCGAACTCCTCAATCAAACTAATCCTGGGCACGCCGCCTCAACCTCCTTTCCTAATGGCGAGGCCCCCATCTCACAATCACACTTCGGGGGATTCTTTCGTTGAGGAGATAGCTGTTCTGCATTACAACCCTTTCCAATTAAACAAGGATGCCCGTACGTGGTGGAAGGTCACCTCGGCTCATCTGCATAATGCACAACTTACTTGGGAGGAGTTTCTTGAGCTCTTCTGCGAAAGTATTTCTCGGAGCATGTTCGCGAGAGGAAGGCGGCGGAATTTGCCTCCCTTCGGCAAGGCATGATGTCCGTGGCCGAGTACGAGCTACAATTCTCCAGGCTGGTGCCATATGCTCCACATCTTGTTGCCACGGAGCTTCTCAAAGTCAATCGCTTTATGGACAGTTTAAGGTCCGTCTTTGTTAAGCAACTTGGGCCACAAAATATCCGCACATACACGGAGATGGTCCATAGAGCCCACTTATGTGAAAGGACCTTTGAGAAGGTTGAGAAGTTCCAAGGTAAGGGAGAAGAATTAGGCTGGAAGTAGGACAAGAGGGGAAGGAAGGAAGAAAAATTCAACATCACGGGAACTTACAAGTCCCGCGACAACAAGAAGAGGTCCCATAATGGTAACGGGAACGGCAAGAACAAGCGGGTAAAAGAAGAGGAGAAGCAAGTCATGGCAGCTTGCTCATTTTGTGAGAAGTTCAGTCATTCGACCGAAGAATGCTGGAAGCGTCTCGGCGCATGCTTACGTTGTGGCAGCCGGGAGCACCGAATGCCCGATTACCCACTCATAAAGGAACAACCTTCAAAGAATAATGGAGGACATAGGCAACAAGGTCGTCTCAATGCTGTCATGGGTGATGAACCTACGAGGGATGGTAACGTGGGTGAAGGTACTATCCTAACCTATTTCGCATCCGATTTTGTCTGATTTGATATCCGGAGCTGTTGACTGTAAGTAATGCGCCCTCCACAAACTCGTGCAATGAATTTGGGGATCAATTTTTTTTAAGTGGCGGAGGGTGTAGCAACCCTGGATTTTATCTAGTAATTTTTTGAGATTTTTCAGAAATTAAATAGAATATTTAAATATTTAATAAGTATTAAATAGGCTTAAGTGGGCTTAACCATTCAAAGCCATTGATTTAAAAATCCAGCTACTAATTAGACAAATAGGGCCACTTAAAATGGGCCTTAAACCCTAAAACCTAAGCTTTTGGCCCAAGCCTAAATCCTAAAAACGTAATAGGGTAATTTTCTCTAATTAAAGTAGATAAATAAGGAAAATTAGGGGATAATTAGGAGGGAGTTTGAATTAAATTTAAATTCTAGCGCCCAGACAAGTGGCGGTCTATTGCGAGACCGCAACCTCGTGGTGGCAGTCCTGGCATGACCGCTATCTAGTTCCATAAATAGAAGGAATTAAACCCAAGAAAGTCTGGATTTTTATCCTCCCAATTGCCAAGGATCGATGTGATCTGGCATGGGAACTTACCTAAGGACTCTTAGGGATCGACTCTACCTCCAATAAGGACTCTATTTCGATCTAGTCCCTAAGCCCTAGGTCTTTCCCTATAAATAGGACCGAGTTTCGACCTGCGCGAATCCTAATTTTGGATCGCGTGTTTAGACATGCCACTTTTGACATTACTGTGAGTAAATCTCATATTACGTCATGATGCCCCAAAGTGACTCGCACATTTGAGTTATTTTGGTGATTTCCTATTTTTTTGGTATTTTTCCCATTTTTAGAAATGTTTCGAAAAAAAGTCTTAAACGCGGCAGGCTAGAGGGACGCCTTCTTTAAAAGGTGTCACCCACCCAAGACGCCTTCTTTCAAGCTCAGGCTCGACATGACAGCGGCGCCATAAATTCAAAATAAAACACGTCTTGCTGACCCGACGCCTTTTTAAAAAGACAAGAAAATAGCTCGCATTCAATCTGTCGACGTCCTTTGTCGTTGAAATTATGGGCGGATGTGGGCACGTCTTGGACATTGGATGCGTTTAAAGATCGTGGAACCCGCTCGCATTCAACCTGTCGATGGCCATTATCTCCGTATTAATGGGCAAATGTGGGTGCGTCCTGTACATTGGACGCGTTTAAATAACGCGTCCAGGTTGTGAGATGCGGCTAATTAAATAAATCATTTTTTAATAAATGACTGTGTCAGGTCAGCGGGACACGTTCACATGAACGCGTTCTAGACCTAAGACGCGTCCATCACAAGTTTGCCTATAAATAGAAGACCCCCTCCCACGAACCAAGGGCTTCGAAATCTTAGAAGGGAGAGGGGAAACACTGCCACGTCGATGTCTCAGGCCGCGAGTTCTCCCGAGAAGGCTCCGCCCGATTTCTGAAGTGTTCGCATGCGCGAGGGAAGATCATTCCATCCCTTCATCCGCCCACGTCGTGCTCAAGCTGTTGAAGTCCCCCTCGAAGCCCGCCTCCGACGTCACCAATTCACTTTTTCTCACCCCGTCTTTCTTTCTCATTTATTCTTCTAGTCTTTGCATGCATCATCTATCTGTTGTAGTCATCTTATAAGTGCAACTCTTGCATAAATCTTCATTCATCATATCATTTATCTACCCTTTGCATCCTAAAAGGGGTTTAAAACAACACCGACCATGTGTGCTTTGTTCATGGATTCATTATTTTTGTCACGAGGGACTGGTGCTATACTATCTTTGTTCTGATCCATTTTCTGTTTATTTCATTTTTTGCAAGGGTAACCAGAAGGAAAAGCCCTCTTCGTCGGCCAGTCGAAGGAGGAGGAAGGAGTCCACATGATCTCCCATCTCTGAGGCATCTCGCGATCACTTCTTTCTCTATTTTGGGGTCCTTGACCCCTGGCGATCACATAACCACACACACGCCCTCACGCGTGCATTTTCTTTGTTTCATTTCTGCTAAATCCCGCGGAGAACAACTTCTCGCGGAGATTTCATTCATGCAATTTCTATTCCCATCATTTCATTTCTACTAAATCCCGCAGAGAATAATTTCTCACGGAGGTTTCATTCACGCAATTTCATTCTGTCATTTCAATTTCTGTTAAATCCCACGGAGAATAATTTCTCGCGGAGGTTTCATCCACGCAATTTCATTCTGTCATTTCAATTTTTGTTAAATCCCGGGGAGAGTAATTTCTCGCGTAGGTTTCATTCTATCATTTCAATTTCTGTTAAATCCCACGGAGAGTAATCTCTCGCGGAGGTTTCATTCTGTCATTTCAATTTCTGTTAAATCTCGGGGAGGTTTCATTCTGTCATTTCAATTTCTGTTAAATCCCGCAGAGAGTAACATCTCGCGGAGGTTTCATTCTGTCATGTCATTTTCTGTTAAAACCCGCGGTGAGTAACATCCCGCTGCAGTCTGTTATTATGCCATTTCCATTCCGCGCATTTCCCCGTCATCTACAACCCCAGTGGAGGCCCAACCCTCTCCGAGGTCCATCTCCCCGCGTCTCGGCGCGACCCCGCGTCCCTCGCGTCTCCCTCTGTCGTGACGTCGTCCACAGCGTGGTTCAAAGGTGTAGTATCGTTATTTCAAGTTCATCCTTTAGGGTTATTTGTTTCCTTTAGTATCTTCTAACTTCCTACTAAATCCCATGCTAGGAGATCAAGCCGTCGAGGAGTTAAAAGGTCTTGAAGTCACTGTTTCTACGCAGAATGCGCAGGAATGGGAGCTCTCTTCCGGCAACAAATTCAAAGTTTAGGGACAATACCAGAGGTAGGTTATCTCATGATTGGCTTAAACCACTTGCTAGGAGTAAAAGCCCTCTAGCCTTGCTCGATTCCATGTATGATACACGGAGAATTTCATGTTTTTCTATGACTGCGCAATAGGATTTTTACTGCATGCTGTCCATGTAACCTTAAACAAAATTTAATAACTTTCTGATCCTTACCCACGTTTTCATGCTGTAATTTCATGATAGCAAGCTTTCCCTGCTCGTTTTCTATTAGTTCTATCATTATATGCCTTAGAAATAGGCTCTACACGTAGGATGTTGCTTCTATCTGATGCAGGCATAAGGTGGTCCTGCAGAGACCGTTTCTTTCAAGTGGCGGTCCTCAACGAACCGCTATTTAGTTTCTGTAACTAGCTCAAACCCAGTTTATGTCCTATTATATATGATAGTAAGCATGCCTTATTTCGTTTATTTCTGTCCCTGATCATGTCATGACTTCATAGTTAGTGTTAGCCTGTGCTAAAAACTTATTTTTCATGTATGTTAATTTCATGCCAAACCTTATAGTTTTGTACTTAAAGGAAATTTTCATGACTTAAGTTTACTTGGATTTATGTTTTGGCGCATTCCCTTCTCACCTTATTTCTATTTTGTTACTTCACATATAGTGCATACGCCGGTACGTTTGCTATTAGATCACTTACACTTGATAGGAACACCTCTTGAACTTGATGGTGGGGACACCACCGGGCCCACTACTCGGAGCCGACGCCGCACTGCCCCGACTGCACCGAGCTTGTGGCTCGGAGACTCACTCGAAGACTCGGCATCCTGAGTAGATACTTGTCTATATTTGTACGTCTTTGAGTATTTGTACGTGTGTAAAATACATGTTTTACTACATGTATTTACTTTTGTTTTATTAGGCTAGTCATAGTCAAAAGCTATTGTATTGTATATTTTCTTAAACCCAAGAGTCAAAGTTAGGTTGGTAGGTTTTGTTTTATTAGGCTTGGGTATAGATGCAATTAAGAGAGCTTGAGGGTATTGTTGTTATGACTTTTCCTATATAAGGAAGGCCAATGGTGTGTTGTTCGTATGATGAATAGAATGAAGATTACTTCCTACGTGAGAGAGTTTCCACTCCTCTTGTTTCCCTTCCCGCTTTCTCACTTGTGAGATTTGAGTGTCGTCCTGTGAGAGACCGTCCGGCGTGAGGCCGAGCTGCGCGAGACAGCCACTATCCTGTCCCGTCCGTGCCGTCGGAGTGCCGTCGATCTATTTTCCACATCGTCGCCGCGTCAAATTTGGTATCAAAGCCCAACAAACGGCGCCTCCGTCGATCCCGGCGTTCCCGTCATCTCCTCTTTTTTTTTTATTTGCGGGAAGTGAAAAAGAAAAGAAAAGAAAAAGAGAGAAAGCAGAAGCTCACGGTTGAGAGAGAAGTGAGAGAAAAAAATGAAATATCATAAGTGTTCTTCTCTCGGGAGAGAAGAAAATAGAAAAGAAAAATAGAAAAAAAAAGTGTTCACGCCCCCGCTCTACATCATCGCCCGTGCCGGGATTTGAATCCCGGCACACCGCAATGGGTCAGACGCGCCCCACCGTCAGCCACCGCGTCCGGCCGCCTGCGAGCGCCGCTCGCTGCCGCGCTCCGCGCCCTCGCCCATGCCCGACGCCGCGCACCTCGTAGCGCCCGCCCGCGCCCGAGCGCTCGCGCGCCCGCACAGCTGCCGGCACCCGCCCGCCTGCGTGCGCGCACGGCCGGCCCGCACTCGCCCCTGCTCGCTCGGGCCTGCTGTCGCACCCGCGTGCCCAAGCCTCGTGCACCCGCTACCACAGCAATGTCCCCCCTTACTCAACGGAGTCGAATTCCAGCTACCCCGGGAGGGTTGGTGGGGACACCACCGGGTCCACTATCGGGCCCACTACTCGGAGCCGACGCCGCACCGCCCCGACTGCACCGAGCTTGTGGCTCGGAGACTCACTCAAAGACTCGACATCCTGAGTAGATACTTGTGTGTATTTGTACATCTTTGAGTATTTGTACGTGTGTAAAATACATGTTTTACTACATGTATTTACTTTTGTTTTATTAGGCTAGTCATAGTCAAAAGCTATTGTATTGTACATTTTCTTAAACCCAAGAGTCAAAGTTAGGTTGGTAGGTTTTATTTTATTAGGCTTGGGTATAGATGCAATTAAGAGAGCTTGAGGGTATTGTTGTTATGACTTTTCCTATATAAGGAATGCCAAGGGTGTGTTGTTCGTATGATGAATAGAATGGAGATTGCTTCCAACGTGAGAGAGTTTTCACTCCTCTTGTTTCCCTTCCCTCTTTCTCACTTGTGAGATTTGAGTGTCACCCGGTGAGAGACCGTCCGGCGTGAGGCCGAGCTGCGCGAGGCAGCCACTATCCCGTCCCGTCCGTGCTGTCGGAGTGCCGTCGATCTATTTTCCACATCGCCGCCGCGTCACTTGAAACCCTCTCCGTCGGATATTCCTTCTGCCAGACTAGGTGATCTTGTTTCAAGGCCTCCGTAAGACTCCGCGAGCCTGGGATTCCCACTAGGATGCCGAGTTGGTTGTACCCTAAAAACCCAAAAGTCTAGAGAGCACTTCGTGTTTTCTGCGTTTTCTGTGAACTGTCTTGATAGCGGCCAGGAGGAGACCGCTACCTGAAGATAGCAGTTGGCCCGTGATCGCTACCGGGTGTAGACACGCCATTCCTGACGTCTCCTGAGAAAGTCTCATATTACTATACGACGCCCCGCGACGGCTTACGCATTTTGAATCGCTCGAGTGCTTCCTTTTCTTGAGTCTTCTTCCGCCCTTTTCAGCATCCGGAATCGTCTCGTTGCAACATTCGGACGGCATCAACACCATTCAGACACGCCAAACAAATTCCGGAACCAGGAAGGGTGCCTGTTGGGGAGCTGTCGACGCCTTTTCAGCGGACCCCGGGGGGGGGGGGGGGTCTTAATGGAGGCGTCCAGGAGTATCTTAATGGAGGCGTCCAGACTCCTGGACGCCTCCATTACTTTAATTTATTTATTAAAACAAAAAAATACTTAAAAAATGATATATTAATGGAGGCGTCCAGGCCCCTGGACGCCTCCATGAAAATAAAAATATAAAATGCCAGTTGGCATAAAAAATAAAATAAAATAAATAAAAAAATATATTTTCTTGGAGGCGTCCAGGCCCCTGGACGCCTTCATCAACTCACTCACGGGGCCCCGGCCACCGATCGACGGTTTGTCGTGTGTGAAAGAATCCAAATTGTGGAGACGTCCAGCCGTCTGGACACGCCCATTTCCAAATCACGGGTCGCCCCTCCAAAACCACGCGTTGTGTTAAACCGCGTGCGACTTTTGGTGGAGTTCGGTGAGACTTATGGAGGCGTCCGGGACCCTGGACGCCTCCATAAAAATATTTGGAAAAAATGAATAAAAATAGAATAAAATATCTTTTTTACCCTGATGGAGGTGTCCAGGGTCCTGGACGCCTCCACCCTCCGGAGCCCTATAAATAGAGCCCCCCCCCCCTCAGTTCTGAGGGAGCTTCTAAGAGATCCGATAGGCTGCCAGATCCCAGAGGCTACCGGAGTCATTTCTAACCCGTGGGGTCTTTTGTAGGTGGAGGTTCCGCTGGCTTCTCGGGTGCCCACGCTCACGTGAGGAAAGTCGTCTTCATCCACCGCGCTTCCACGTCGTCCCTATGCTGCCGGAGCTCCGCCGGATTTCACCATCGGCACATCCAATATGCCAATCCTTTCCTTTTCTCGTAGTTCTTTTGAATTCATCATCTCGCATCCTCTATCCCCTTTCATAAGGGCGCCCCTTCTTATATACTTCTTGCATCCATCATCTCATTTTCCTCCCACTCGAGTCCGAGAGGGATTTAAAAGACAACACCAACCAGGTGTGTGTCTTGCAATCATTTCGTTATTTTTGTCGCAAGGATTTGAATACTACACCTTCATCTTTCTAATCCACTTGTTACTTGTTTGTCGTTGTTTTGCAAGGGTACCCAAGGAAAGCCCTCTCCGTCGGCCGGCCGAAGGGGGAGGAAGAAGCAACCCGCCATCTCCCGCTCTTGAGGTAGGTGTGAGCGACGTCACGCGGTTCGGGGAGCAAAGGAGACGCGGAGCGCGCGGGCTCCTCTTTTTTGCTGCAACATAGAAATAAGAGAAGAGAGAAGGGGCCACCACGGGAGATTGCTCCGGCGGGGCGAGCGGGACAAATGTAATATAGCAAGATATGGGGGTTAAACGGCCATAGCGGGAAGTGACTCGCCGCGGCCTCGAGAATATGAGCAGATAAGAATATAACAGAATATAAGGAGAATATAAAGAGCGTGAATTTAAACGGCCATTGGGGAAGTGACTCGCCGCGGCCTCGAGAATATGAATAGATAAGAATATAATATATAAGAACGGGAATTTAAACGGCCATTGGGGAAGTGACTCGCCGCGGCCTCGAGAATATGAATAGATAAGAATATAACATATAAGAACGGGAATTTAAACGGCCATTGGAGAAGTGACTCGCCGCGGCCTCGAGAATATGAGAAGAATATAACAGAATATAAAGAGAATGTAAGAACGGGAATTTAAACGGCCATTGGGGAAGTGACTCGCCGCGGCCTCGAAAACAAGATGTGATCGCCAGGGGCCAAAAGACCCCAAAATAAAGAAAGTGATCGCGCCTACCTCAAGAGCGGGAGATGGCGGGTTGCTTCTTCCTCCCCCTTCGGCCGGCCGACGGAGAAGGCTTTCCTTGGGTACCCTTGCAAAACAACGACAAACAAGTAACGAGTGGATTAGAAAGATGAAGGTGTAGTATTCAAATCCTTGCGATAAAAATAACGAAATGATGGCAAGACACACACCTGGTTGGTGTTGTCTTTTAAACCCCTCTCGGACTTGAGTAAGAGGAAAATAAGATGATGGATGCAAGAAGTATGTAAGAAGAGGCGCCCTTATGAAGGGGGATAGATGATGCGAGATGATGAATGCAAAAGAACTACGAAGAAAAGGAAAGGATTAGCTTATTGGATGTGCCGATGGTGAAATCCGGCGGAGCTCCGGCAGCGTAGGGACGACGTGGAAGCGCGGTGGATGAAGACGACATTCCTCTCGCGAGCGTGGGCACCCGAGAAGCCGGTGGAACCTCCACCTACAAAAGACCCCACGGGTTAGAAATGACTCCGGTAGCCTCTGGGCTCCGGTAGCCTATCGGATCTCTTAGAAGCTCCCTCAGAACTGAGGGGGTGGTCCTCTATTTATAGGGCTCCGGAGGGTGGAGGCGTCCAGGACCCTGGACACCTCCATCAGGGCCGAACTAATATTTTATTCTATGTTTATATATTTTTTCAGAATATTTTTGTGGAGGCGTCCAGGGCCCCGGATGCCTCCAACAGGTCCACCGAACCCCACCGACGGCCGCACGCGGTTTGGCACAACGCGTGGTTTCTTGAGCGGCGCCTCGTGATTTTGAAATGGGCGCGTCCAACTGTCTGGACATCTCTATAATTTAGATTTTTTCACACACGACAAATCGTCGTTCGGTGGGCGGCGCCCGTGAGGGAGTTGATGGAGGCGTCCAGGGTCCTGGACGCCTCCAATAAAATATATTTTTATTTTTATTTTGTTTTTCGATGCCATAGCTGGCATTTTAATTTTTTATATTTTTGTTTTTATGGAGGCGTCCAGGGGCCTGGACGCCTCCATTAATATATTATTTTTTATTTGATTTTGTTCTTTGAAAAAGAAATTAAAAGAATGGGGGCGTCCAGGGGCCTGGACGCCCCCATTAAGACCCACCCGGGTCCTCGGTTCAGGCGTTGGCGACCGTCCGGCAGACACCCTTCCTGGTTTCGGAACCTCTGATGCGTCCGACTAGTGTTGATGCCGTCCGAATGCCGTGACGAGACGATTCCGGATGCTGAGAAGGGCGGAAGAAGACTCAAGAAAAGGAAGCACTCGAGCGATTCAAAATGCGTAAGCCGTCGCGGGGCGTCGTATAGTAATATGAGACTTTCTCAGGAGACGTCAGGAATGGCGTGTCTACAGCTGCCCCGCCTTGGCGTCTGCTTTGCAAGGGAGTGACACGTAGTGGAATGGTATCGAAGTGGAGTGAAATGAAGTGGGAGCGGACTGATAAGTTGATGCCAAGGTGTGATGAGACACGCTTTTGACGTTACTGTTTGGAATCTTTCCTAAAGTTTCAATGAGCCGACCTTGAAGGAGGTCTTTCGAATTTTGACGATTTGCTTGGACGGAGATCAAATAAGGGAGGGTGAGATGTGCGCTCAGGCACGAAACAAAAAGAGACCAACTTCTCGGTGTGGAAGTACTTGGGTCATAAACCTGCAGGTTTCACCTTTGGTGAGCGGTTACCAGCCAATGTGGAAGTGCTGCGGCCAAGGTGGGTCAAACAAGGTAAACAGTAAAGGAATATCTGTGGGTCTGTCCAAACAAGGGTCTTCTTTGGAAGAGCAGCGTAGGGCCGCTTCAAGGAAACTCAGTATTTCATTCGGAATGAAATATCTCATATTTGTAAGAATTGGAGCACAACGGCTTTCGCAATCGAATCACTTGAATGATCTTCCGCAATAAATCAAAGTCATATATGAATGCATCTTGGGCTTAAAGAAAAATTTAAAACAAACTAAAATAGAAAATAGCCAAGGATAATATTGTCAACTTGTTAAGAATGGGTCAGGATACCTATCCAGTGAGCTGACACTGGGCTGGGGCCCGTTTATCCGCGCACCAACTCACTGAATGGAACCGTCGTCCCCATGCTACCACAAGTTAACGGCCTATCCGTACAACCCAAATTCTTCTGGGATCATCACTGTTTTTGTTGAAGGGGAACTCAAATCCCAGATTCGTTCGGGTCGCAAGGTCCTTGACATGTTCTAGTAGCGTAGGTATCATATACTACGATGCATGACATGGTGGGACCAACCATTGAAAGGTGGGACAGGAGATAGGACAAAGGCATCCGTTAGTAAAACCTGCACAGGCCAGCATGGATTAATAACATCAGAAAGTAACAGAATCGTAACAGAATCGCACCACAATGGAAAGGAGATCTAGCCAAAATCCTGACACTGACCGCTGATGTGACATGTTCCGTCCTGTAGCGCCCTACCCTTCCTATAAGAACTCCCCTTAGGCTAGTTCATTCAAAAGTATCAAGGTGGGTTTTGGAAGCTCAGGAGAGGAAAGAGAGGAGAATCTGGAGATTTCAGGATGGAAGGAGAGTCTTCCCGCGTTATGAAGAGGAGCAGGCCTAGCAGCGAGATCAGGCGACTCTCCGACCTCGAGGGTCATTTGAGTGGGACGATCATGTCGCATATGGTAAACTGATTCTTTTCAAATTTCTCCACGTGAACCTTCTTCTTACTTCCTTCCTTTCTTCTTCTTTCTTTTCTCTTCCAGCCATATCCATTCTTCCCGGGCTCGAGGAAGTTTTCCAAACTGCCATGGCTTTCAAAGTTAACTTCCAACATCTCCATTGGCATGAGGGCCATACTCTCGAAGTGGCATCTGCAGGGGCTCCTTATTCACGCCAAACACTATGAGAAGATTCGTATGGACTGGGCGGCTATGGGCGCACTAGTGGAGATCTGGCATCCCCAGACCCACACTTTTATCTTCCCAACCTTCGAGGTGACCATCCTCCTTGAGGAGGTGGAACTTCTGCTCGGATTGAAGAAATTCAAGAGTGATGGGAAGGTGAAGGCTATGCGGATGCTGACACGGGGGACTTCTGAAAGCGTCCTTGGAAGCTTCATGCCACCCGACGCAGCCCGAAAGGTCCGTACTCAAAAGGGGATCGATCTCCAAAAGCTCGCGGAGTGGGTCATGGACGCCCTGAGAGGGTCACCAGACGATGACTA
The DNA here is from genome assembly GCA_022559845.1 of Amorphophallus konjac. Taxonomy (NCBI): domain Eukaryota; kingdom Viridiplantae; phylum Streptophyta; class Magnoliopsida; order Alismatales; family Araceae; genus Amorphophallus; species Amorphophallus konjac. The sequence continues at coordinate 168,798 of JAHNEJ010003020.1, forward strand.
TTTGGAGGGAATCATGAAGGGGTTCACCATTTGTCTGGCGGGTGCTCTCTTGTTTCCTTATACCGACAACATGGTGGAGGAAGACCAACTAAGTGCCATTCGTGGGATCTGGAGTGGAAAGAGGGTAGGACCCGCCGTCCTTGCCTATCTTTACAGCGGTCTTACTGCCTCGAGCATGGGTAAGCCTCCATTTGGTTGCGCACTTGTCTTGAATTGCTGGCTGGATTTGCATTTCAAATTCGACCACCGTGAGGGAATGCCAACTGCTCCGAAGCTTTTCCAACAAAGCCCGCTTCACCACATAGCCGACGTGTTAGGCTTTGGTGGCACTGTAGCGAACCGTGTTCCGTGGCTGAAGAAATGTGAAGACTGGCGGTCTCACTTTCGCACCGTGACACAAGGCTTCTTTACTTGCGCACCGGCATGTTTGCTTTCGCTTGATCTCCTCATGAGGCCTTCTTGTGAAGTTGATCTCCAACTGATTGGTGCGACCGAGTTTGTCCTTTACAACGCGTATCGGTGCTGCCTCCAGATCGGCATTCCACGTCATTCGTTCCCACTACCAACTGGCATCGTTCCTTTGAAGAAGAGAGAGTTGGGCACTGAAGCGGATGCGAAGGAAGCGAAGGCCGTCAAAGCACCCTGGAAGACAAGTGTTGCGGGAAAGGCCTTAGCGCACGTGGGGGAAGAGTGCGAGTTGTGGAGGGCTTATGTAACCGAACTGGGGAAGTTAAGGCCTAAGGCGCCTAAACCCCTGATGTAGCTCATTCTGCTTCTTTGATGGAATAAAATCTGGCATAGATGTTTTGGACCCCCGTCCCCTTAATTATTATTATCTTTTTTTGTGGTTTTTCTTTTTCTTTGTGTTTTTTCTTTTGTTTGGACTATATACACACTCTTATCTTTTTTTTATTATTATATATTTTTGAAATTTTTATTATGGGGGCGTCCAAGGGCCTGGACGCCCCTAATTTTTTTATTTTTAATTTTTTTAGTTTTTTTGTTTTGGGGGCGTCCAGGGTCCTGGACGCCCCTAATTTTTTATTTTTTATTTTTTTGGTTTTTTGTTTTGGGGGCGTCCAGTGTCCTGGACGCCCCTAAGTTTTTGAATTTTTGAAAAAAAATAAAAAAAAGGTGGGGGCGTCCAGGTGCCTGGAAGCCCCAAAAAAGGTGGATTTTATATATATGGGGGGGGCTCCCCCCTTTGCTCATTTACTGTTCATTCAAACGACCCAGTCAATCCAGACGACCCATTCTTCGTCCCAATGGAGCAAGGAGGCCCGAGCCAGGGTGGAGAGAAGCGCAAACGACGGGCTCGTCGTCCGAGGAGGCTGAGGGACGATGCCGAGGAGGCTGCTGCGGCGGAGGAGATTGCCGCGGAGGAGGAGGCTCCTCCTTTGGCCGTGGAGGCTGCAGTGGATGCTGACGACGCGGGAGAGGACGAGCACGATCCGGTAAGCCCCTTAGACTTCCATTCTATTGGTTCACTGGGCTAAAAGGGCGGACGAGAGGCTGTGTGGAGAATGCCGGGGGTGAGGGAAGGAGGCGTCCAGGGGCCTGGACGCCTCCATATTTTCTTCTTTTTTTCTTTTTTATTTATTTATTTACGTAAATAATAAAAATAGAAAAAATAAGGAGGCGTCCTGGGCATGGGACGCCTCCATGATAATATATATATTTATTTATTTATTTATTTTTTGGTTTTTGGTTTTTTCTAAAAATAAAATGAAGAAAATAAAAAGGAGGCGTCCAAGGAGTTGGACGCCTCCAAAAAAAACATAAATACTTTTTTTAAAAAAAAATAAAAATAACTAAGTAGCATATACAATGTTATTGTTTATTACTATCCATGATGCTGATGTGTTCTTTTGTTTGTTTTGTGGTGTGCAGGGCGTGATGAAGGGCCGGATCAGCTGGTCCCTAGTGGTGGCAGCATACCGTGGGCTGCCAGACTTTCAGAGGGCGCGTGTGGACGCCATGGGCTTTGGAGCTTTCCTTAGGATCGAGCCCTTTCGGCTCAACCTTCCTCTTATCCAGGCACTGAGGGAGCGGTGGCACGCGCCGAGCCGGGCGTTTCTGATGCCTTGGGGGCACATGGTGCCGTCACTGGAGGACGTGGCTCGGATCACCGGGCTACGGGTGGACGGAGAGGCGGTGAGCGGGGTCACCTACCCCGACTATCGAGAGAGTGCCCTGGACCTGCTGTGGTTAGAGACGAGCGTGACTGACAGGGACAGCAGGGTAGTTGGCCGAGTGGAGATCATGAAGGCGCTCGGATTCGTTGACCCGCGCCAGCGGGTTAGCGAGACTGGAGCGGAGTTTCTGGCATGACTGGAGGGAGATGCCCGTACAGCTTTCACCCAGGACCCGAGCGAGCGGCAGCTGGTGGATCTAGACCTCCGGAGGTTCCTCTTCTTTTTCCTGGGCCGCCTTCTACTGGGGACGAAGGGGGATGGCATCCACTGTCGCTTCCTCGGGATCCTGGCGGATCTTGACAGAGTGGGGCACTACGCGTGGGGAGCAGCTCTACTTGCCCATTTGATTGTTGATCTCTCCCAGACTTCAGAGAGGGAGACGACAGTCAGCGGCTTCGCACCTTTTCTCCAGGTACACAATTTATTTATGCATTTTACCGTAGTTAAATATGCAATTATTCGTGCTAATGATGTATGATGGATGCAGGTGTGGAGCTACTACTACTTCCCGATGGGAAGAGCCAGACAGGGGAATAGGAGAGCGGTTCCTCTAGCGCGACAGTGGAGGCCGGTTGTGGTAGCGGCACCACACAGCTACCAGCTGGCGTCACTTCGTCGGGAGCTGAGCGAGTATCCCGAGGCCATGGTATGATGCGTATGATTTTTTGTGTTTTTTATGCATGTGACTGAATGGTAACTATCATGATGTATGTATGGTGATGCAGGTGGTGTGGAGACCCTACCTGGGCATGGGCGACGCTGGCCAGCCTTGGGTTGTAGCGGGTCTTCCTCGTTTCAGGCGGGACGTGTGGGTCCATTGCCTGAACGAGATCGAGCCGCTTCGGCTGAGGCTGGTTATGAGGACATTGGGGCTAGCCCAGGAGTGGGTTGATGTAGATGAGTCGGCCCGCATCGGGCGGAAGACCAAGGGGAAGGCGAAGATTGTGGACTGGCGTACGCGCTTCGCAGCACAGTACTAGGACTGGCAGCAGGGCGGGGCCCCAGTGGTGTCCCATGTACAGGACAGTACTGATTACCTGAGACGGTACCGGGCTACGTACGGGGACCGCCTCTTCCTTGGTGGTATGGCAGGGGTAAGTGGAATGAAAATATTTCACCCTTCTATATGTATATGCATGTGGCACTAACTTATGTGTAATGCAGGATGCTCGTGACAACATGATCGCCGACCTGCGGGCCCAGTTGGCGGACGCCAGGCGGCAGTTGGTGGCCATCCGACAGGAGTTGGAGATCCTGGTGAGTTTATGCGACGCATTTTTTTGTGACCTGGATTTTTGATACTTGGCCTCTAACTGTCGTTTGCTCTGTGTTTCAGCGGGCCCACCAGGCAGCAGCAGCCGGGACGGCTGGTGGAGCGGGTTCCAGTTCATGGGGCCCTCCTCCGGAGATTTCTGCGCCTCAGGAGCAGCTGGCCTATGCGGTGGCTCGGGCTGAGGAGGCCGAGCGTGACCGCGAGGCTCGAGTGAGTGCTTGCTTGGCCCTGACCTTCTTCTAGCTGCTTTCCTTCCATCACTGCTCTCTCACGGTGCATGCGTGTTTGGACAGGTGGCCGAGATTCGGGAGGCCTTGGCCCGTGCTGTTCGTGCCGAGCAGGAGCGCGACGCTCGGGTGGCAGAGCGTGACGCCCGGATTGTGGAGCTGGAGGAGGAGCGTCGACGGGAGGCTGAGGAGCTCCCTCGTGACGTGCTGGATCTGCGGATCGCCCTCGAGCTGTCGAGGAGGGAGGCGGTGAGAGAGAGAGAGGAGAGGGAGAGAGAGGGAGGACAGGAGGGTGGAGCGACTGCGAGACTGGGATGAGAGGAGGGATCTGGAGGCCCAGCTGTTGGAGCTCCGATTGAGTCTCGACACGGCGGAGGGGAGGCTTCGGGAGAGCGAGGAGCGGTACCAGAGGGCGAAGGAACGCGGGGCGCGACTTCGTCAGTCTGGTTCTTTTTCCATGGGCAGCTATCTGGTTTCGTCGGCCGAGGAGCGTCGTCGCGCCTTCGAGGCTGGATTGCCACCTCAGGGCGAGGCGAGCACGGCTTCTCAGGGTTCGCAGAGGCCCCCTAGGGATCCCCGGTAGAGAAGGGAGGAGAGAGATGACCAGGAGGGTTGTAGCGAGAGTTAGAGAGTTACTTGTACACGTCACCCTTCTCACTGTATGATGTACTTTGACTATTATATGAAATGGATTTCGTGTGGCGTGCCCTTTTCTTTCCCGCACTTTCTTTTGCACCACGTTGTTTACGCTTCACGAGACTTTTGCCCTGGACAGAAGGGAACTACTTTGCACGGGGGGATTATGTTCCTTTCTCCCTTTTTGGGCGCGTCCAGGCGCGAGGACGCGTCATAATCCTTGAATTCAAATTTAAAGCGTCGGGTGGCCTTTCTTCTCCCGTGCCTTACCCGCAAACGAGCCCGCCTTCCGCCGAAACTCGCTTGCCCCCTTTTTCATCTTCCTCCTCTTTTGATCGATGGAGTTCGGTGGGCCCGACCATGGTGAAGGTGGAGAGGGACGAGGAACTCCTCGCCCGAGGAGGGATACGCAAGAACACGGAACGGCGTCCATGGAGGAGGAAGGGCCGCTTCGGGCCCCCGAGGGACCCGAGGGGCCCGATGTCGCGGAGGGAGGTGAACACGGTCTGGTAGGTCCTCCGATCTCTTCCTCTTTTGATCCATTTTGAGTATTGAAGCGAGCCGCGCGAGGGGGGAAAGGGTTCGGCGAGTGTTGCACTCAAATGATGGACGCGTCCTAGATAGGGGACGCGTTCTTTGTAATGATGCGAGGTCCTTCTTTATTGGTGCAGGACATGGCGAGGACCCTGGGCCTGGCCGATGAGTGGGCGAGTGCGGACGAGCCGAGCCGCGTCAGGAAGGAGAGTCGCAGCAAGGCGAAGCTCGAGGATTGGCGCATACGTCTCCCTGGGCAGCAGGGGAGCGTACTGGTGCAGGATAGTGTCGACTTCCTGCGGCGACAGAGAGAGAGTTATGCGGGGCTTCCCCAAGCCGGGGATACGCGCGACGTCAACGGGTCACGTGCCCAATTAGCCGAGGTCAGGCGGCAGCTGGCCGCCACTCAACAGGAACTGTCGCTCTTGGTAAGCTAAGTGCTGCATTTTCTATTTTTAAATGTGGAGCTTAGCTGACGGCTGTTGTTTGTTCGTTCCAGCGTGCCCAGCAGACAGCGATGGTGGGAGTGACTGGCGGCGCATCTTCCAGTTCCTCGGCCCCTTTTCTCGAGATTGCCTCCCTTCGGGAGCAACTTGCTGGTGCGGTGGCTCGGGCTGCCCGGGCGGAAGAGGAGCGTGATGCCTGGGTGGCGACTGTAGCAGAGCTGCGACATCGCGGTGAGGAGAGACCTTCTCCAGACATCATGGAGTTAAGGGTTCTTCTGCAGATGATGAGGAGAGAGGCAGAGAGAGAGAAAGCCGAGAGAAGGTTCGAGCGACAGCGGGATCAGACCGAGAGGAGGGCCTTGGAGGCCCAAGTGAGGGAGCTCCAGCTGGGCCTTCAGGCCGTCGTGTAGAGGCTAGGAGGGATGGAGACGCGCTACGAGAGAGTGCAAGAGTTCGGGGAGCGACTGCGCCAGTCTGGTCGCTTTGCCGCTAGTGGCTTCTTTGTCACGCCCGGGGAGGAGCAACGAGTCATTGTTGTGGAGCCGACGCCACGAGGCGAGGCGGGTGCTACTGCACGGGGATCCCAGAGGCTTCTGAGGGACCCTCATCTCAGGGGAGAGGAGAGGGACGCCTAGAGGGACGAGCATGAAAATAATGGCAAGAGCTGGCGAGCTAGTGGACCCGCCACCTCTCTATGATTGTAGTGTTTATGACAGCTTATGTAGAATTATGAATGGAGTGATTTGATTTTCTGCTACTTGTTTGTTCTCTTGTGCGTTCCTTCTTCCCTACACTTCCTCTCCTTTGCACTGTTCCCATGTGATGGGTCTGTCGAGACTCCACCCTGAGCGGAGAATCGCGTCTTGTTGTGACCATTTTCCACAGGAATCTGCCGTCGAAGTCAATAATGACGGCCCTAGTTCCTTCTCCCGGATGTTGCGTCAAGTTTTGCGGACGTCCTCCAAAACATGATAGGGTATCCCTAGACAACATAGGGGGCTAGTCGTCATATTCTTCGTCCAATCAATCACCCTGTGCGAGCGGTGAAGTGACACACAGGACCGCATGGTAGGTGCCTCATCGCGAGGGCTTTTATTAAAGGTGATGGAGGCAATCTTGGCCTGTACTCCTTCCATTTCTATAAATTCTTGTCCCTTTTATCCTCCCAGGTATATCGAGAGCTAACTCGAGGAGCACAAGTTCTCACGGGAGAGGAGGAGTTCAAAATTCCGAGAGTTGGATGGAGGGCGAATCTTCCCACTCCTCGAAGAGAAGCAGGTCCAATGGTAGTAGTTCCAAGAGGCTTTCGGACCTCGAAGGGCACTTCAGCGAAAGGGCTCAATCACAACTCGTAAGCCAAGTTTTCCTGCCCTTTTTTCCATTCTTTTTTCTTCCTTTCTTTCTGACCAAACCTCCTCTCCATTCCCTGTATGCGTAGAGTGTGATGAAATCATAGATCTCATGGGAGTTGGTAGTGGCAGCATACCGAGGTCTCCCAGATTTTCAGAAGGCGAGGCTAGACATGATGGGATTTGGCACCTTTCTTCGGATCGAGCCGTTCGAGCTCGACCTGGTCCTGATCCAAGCTTTGTGTAAGATATGGGACCCAGTGAGTCGGGCATTCCTGATGCCCTGGGGGCACATGGTGCCCAGCTTGGAGGATGTGGTCCGGATCACAAGCCTGAAGGTGGAGGGCGAGGCAGTGACCGGGGTCACTTATGCGGATTACCGAGAAGGTGCTCGGAAGCTACTGGGTTTGGACCTAGATGGTCGAAAAAATAGGTCGGTAGCTAGGGCGTCCCTCATGGATGCATTAGGGCTCACCGACACTCGTCGGCGGGACGATGAATCCTCAGAAGAGTTCATGGAAAGGATGGAAATAGGATGCCGTGCCGTGTACTGCACAGATTTCGGCAATTGGGAAAGATGCAACATAGATTTGAGGAGATTTCTCCTCTTCCTTTTGGGGAGATTGGTACTGAGCTCGAAAGGGGACGGTATCCAATGTCGCTTCCTGGAGCTGCTATCAGACCTTGAAAGAGTAGGGTACTACGCCTGGGGAGCTGCCATGCTGGCGCACTTGTTTGCAGGCCTGTTCCAAGAAGCGGATCGTGAGATGGCTGTGAGTGGTTTTACACCATTTATCCAGGTATTTTTGGTTTTACTTATTTTGCATTTTTTTGCATTTTTGCAAGGTACTGATGACCTGCGCCGAGCAGCTGTGGAGCTATTATTACCTCCCCATGGGGAGAGCTCGGCATTGGCGACCCGCGATGGTGCCGCTATCCAGGCGGTGGGAACCCATCATGAGTGCGGCACCCCTAACCTACCAACTGATGGTGCTAAGGCGGGAGCTACAGGAGTTCCCTACAGCGATGGTAAACTGGAGACCCTACTCAGACATGGTCGATGCCGACCAGCCGTGGGTTCTAGCAAGTCGTGCCCGGTTCGGACGGGAATTGTGGATGCACTACCTGAATGAAATTGAGCCGCTTCGGCTACGATTGGTTATGAGGTCCTTGGGACTGGCTCAGGAATGGGTGGATACGGCTGCGCCACCTCGTGTCGGGAGAGAGACGCGAGGACCGGCGACCTGCATTGACTGGCGTGTGCGATTCCCCGAACAGTACGAAGACTGGCAACGGGGTGGCATAATCGTGGAATCGCGGGCATGGGATAGCGAGGATTACCTGCGTCTATACAAGACAAGGTACGCAGAGCAGTTCCAACCCCGGGGACTTGCGGAGGTAGGTCTCCCCTTTTTCTCTTTTCTTCTTTCTCCCCCCTTTTTTTTGGTTTTCTGGTGGAAATGCTGACTCGTATGGCTGCAGGATATCCGTGATACGATGATAGTGACTTTACGAACTCGCTTGGCAGAGATGGAGCAACTGTTGGGCGATGCCTGCGGAGCTACGAGCGCCTTGGTAGGTGTACAGTGCGTTCCTAATTAAAACCGCAGATTCCAGATGTTGGCTGCTAATTCACACGGTCGTAGCATGCCCAGATTGGCGCGGCTTCCCAGCGATGGGAGTAGGTGGTGCCTCTTCCAGCTTGTGGATTCCCACCTCAGAACTCGACTTGCTTCATGAGCAACTTACTCACGCCACGCAGCGTGCTGCGGAGGCAGAAGGGATGCTCTGTATACAGGTAAAAGTTTCAGTGTTGAGTTCTCTTTATTTACGCCTTATCGCGTATCTGAGATGGTACACTCGGCAGGAAAAGGAGACGGGAGAAGCGCTTGCCCAAGCTGCGCAGAGGGAGGCTAGGATAGCAGAACTGGAGAGGGAACTGCGGCGTCATCCTGATGACGACTCCTTTAGGGATGCCGTGGAACTGAGGATCACTCTCCAGTTGGAGAGGGAAGACCGAGAGAGAGAACGGGCAGAGAGAGAAAGAGACGCAGAGAGAGAAAGAGCCAACAGATTGACTGAAAGGGAGGAACGAAGGGCCATGGAGGCCCAATTGTTCGAACTCCGAACCAGCCTTGGTCTTGCTGAACAGTGGCTGAGAGATGGTGAGGAGCGCTACCGAAGAGCACGAGAGCGCGGCTTTCGTGTTGGTAGCTTCTCTACTGCTTCCGTGGATCAACGCCGGGGTGTGGGAATAGGAAGGGGAATACAGAGCGGTAGAAGTACCGCTTTTCGTAGTTGGGTAGCACCCTTGAGAGCGTTTTGCCCGGAGAGTAGTGGGACGAGTAATGCAGAGAGAGAGGGCGGAACTTGATGTAATTTTTTTGGTTTTTTGGAATAAAATACATGGTTCGGTTTGTTTGGTTTTCACCTTTGCTTCTGTTGCCTGAATCCCTGCACACATCACTGAAACAAACAAATCAGAATTTCTATTCTGACTTGGCCCCTTGCTCAATAAGCAAATGATCACTGTGACTGTTCTTGATAACTGGTCAAGGGGCCAAGCCTTTATTAACGAAGGTAAAGGAAAGATGTGGTGATGATAAATGCGACAGGCAAGCACACGAATGCAAGCGGTATTAAAAGTGAGATACTGCATGCAAATGCAATCATGCAAAATTGATTTATTTTTTTTTATATTTGGTATTTTTTTATTTTATCATAAAAAAAGATTTTTTTTGTTTGTAAATATGTACATTTTCTCTTTTCCATTTTTTGTTATTTTTATCATTTCAAATTTTTTTGTTGCTAACGCCTGGCAAGCACCCAAATGACACCTAACCTACGTGAGAACAGGAGTTTCTTACTAACCTCCCAGGTATCCTAAGTGCACATCTAGGTTGATTTGGGCCTCTAGACCCCTCGAATGATGATCCCGCCGGCTAAGACTTACCCTGATGACAATACCGCCATGCCATGCTTAGGCTCCCAGTCGCTTCCGACCACAGGGATTCACCCAAAAGGTGTTTGAGGTAAGAGATTTGCCCGACCCGGGTCTGTTTCCTCACAACTCTAGATGCTATATGATGGAACACCCTGGAACCCTAACGACCAACCGCGCGACGCTGACCCGGAATCAGACGCCGTCGCACCCATAGGTGACGCGCTTGCATTGGCGTAAGCCCGAGGTTAAACAAGAAGACATCAAGGTGGTAAATAGGGGTCTTGACCAGCCAGAAACACGGAGACTCCTTCGCAGCGATAGCTTTTGTTTTTCAAAGTAGGCAACCAAATGTGTATATTAAAAAAGGTCGCAGACCCTAGGCAGTTTTCACCCTTCAGAAACTCCATCGAACCTTCATCTTCAGAGGGAGAAGGAAGAGTGTAGGGGATAAACCTCCTGAGAGGACCGGCAAAGCCGTTAACCCGTCGAGTGAATAAGGGCCCATTAACTCTTTCCTTTCGGACAACTTCGGACCAAATCTCGAGCATTTACATTCCACGGCCCCTTTTGTGGATTCATACTTTTACTTTGAGGGGTTCCATTTATCGCATCAGGCACGGTCACGACCAGGCTTTTCTCTTGATTTTGATTTTGTATTTCTTTTTGTGAGGGAGATATAGTCGTTTGACGTTTGTGGGCTCCCTTTTCGTATGCCTGCGGGGACACTGCCCTCTTCTCGTGCTCTGATCGATGCTCTAGGAAATGGATCCTACTCTTACCTTTGGGTTTTGAGTTTCGGTTTCTTATGCTCAGCGTTTTAAGGGCGCCAACTGTCTCATTTGGTCAAAGAGAAAAGAATAAAGATTACAGCTTCCGGAGATCTTCTGGGTGGGGCCCCACCGTAGGTGATGCTACTGACTTTTTTGAATAAAATACATAGGTGAGCACATGTTGGCTTCCTCCGAGCGAGCATAGGCCGACGTGGCCGGACAGGGATCTCCACGGTTCTGGCAAACCAAGACCCAGTGCCTACCAAGCCTTAATGGGCCCTATCCTAACATGAAGGTTAGATGCAGGGACTTAACTACATGGTGACTGCCAGGCATCGGCATTTTGAATCTTCCATATTTTTAGTGGTTTTTGGTATTTCTTTATTTTTGATGTTTTTTATCTTTTCATCATTTTTTTTGTTTTGTGCTAAGGGTAGTATTTCTTAAGATAAAGCACATTCCAAGGGTGGGATAACTCGGTCCCTTCGGCGTTGATTAGCTTGTAGGCGTTGCCAGGGTACACGGCTTGAATTACAAATGGTCCTTCCCAATTGGGTTGGAGCTTAGAACGTGGCCCTCCAGGTTTGACATAAATTCTTTTTACGACCATCTCACCGACTTTGAATTTTCTCTCAACGACTTTCTTTTGGTAAAAGCGAGCGAGTCTATTTTGATACACACGCGCGTGTTCGGCAGCGGCCAGCCGCTTCTCATCCAAGAGTTCCAACTGGGCGAGGAGTGAATTACGACGATCGTCGAGGGGAAATTCCTCGTCCAATTGTACCCTGAGAGAAGGGATCAGAGTCTCGTATGGGACTACCGCTTCCATACCATAAGTAAGGGCAAATGGAGTCTGCCCGGTGGGGGTACGGATTGAAGTGCGATAGGCCCATAGGGCTTCGATAAGTTTCTCTGGCCAGTCTGAAAACTTACTAGACTCGCAGGTTTTTTTGATGATTTTAAGCAATGTTTTATTGGTGGCCTCCGCTTGGCCATTACCTTGTGGGTAATAAGGCGATGAATAATGCAATGCAATTGCGTACCTTTTGCAGAGGTCCTGTAGGTCCTGAGAAATGAACTGTGGCCCATTATCGGTGATGATTGTGCTTGGGACGCCGAATCTGGCGAGGATGTTCTTCATGATGAACTTGCAGACTGTTGACGCCTTGATTTCCGCGTAAGCTTCGGCTTCGGCCCATTTGGTGAAGTATTCCGTCGCAGTAAGGATGAAAGATTTCTGCTTGGTGAGGGAATTGGGATCACCTAGGGGACCAATGATGTCGAATGCCCACATGGAGAAAGGCCACGGAGAGGATATTGGATGAAGTGAGGAAGATGGTGAATGGATTTTATCGGCGTGAAGTTGACATTTGACACACCTACGGACATAGACAGCACAATCCTCTTCCATAGTGGGCCAGTAAAAGCCTTGCCGAATGATCTTCTTGGCGAGCATCTGACTATTCACGTGGCCACCGCACACACCCGAGTGCGTCTCCTCTACACATTTCCAAACCTCATCGTCACCAAGACATCTTAACAGAATACCAGTAAGGCTCCTCCTATAGAGTAGACCTCCAACCAAAGTATATTTCTGAGCCACCCATCTTATGGCTTTCTTGTCCTCTATGGTGGCCCCTTCAGGATAAGACTGATCTTGACAGTATTTGACGATTTCATAGAACCATGGTTTCTCTTCATCAGCCAGTTCTTCTTCAGCCTCTGCCAACATGATTTCCCTCTACTCAAGGATATCTTCCTGCAGGATCTTCCTTGCTATCCTGTCTTTGATATTTACATAGGAAGTATCATCGATTGCAGGGGCATGAAGTTTGTAGATGGAAATGGACTCAAACCATCTTCCTAGAGGGAACCTTATGGATGATGCCAACGAGGCGAGGGTATCAATGAGAATATTCTGATGACGAGGGACATGAACAAAGATCAGTTTGGTGAACAGTTTGGCAAAGGCAGTAGTGAGTTCTTGGTATGGCTTGAGTTTGGGATCGCGAGTGCGATATTTAGTGAGCACCTGGCGAAGGATGAGTTGACTATCACCTACGACTCGCAACTCAGTGATACGAAAAGAATGAGCGAGTTCTAGGCCAGCTAGAAGAGCTTCATATTCGGCTATATTGTTGGTAACTGAAAATTTGAGCTGGTATGCCAATGGGAATGTGAGGCCTTCAGGCGACAGGAGGGCGACGCCGATTCCTCTCCCTTGAGAATTCAGAGCTCCATCAAAATATAGCCTCTACATTGGCTCATCTGATTGGTTGACGGACATTAGTTCCTCATCTGGAAACTCTGATTGGACGGGATCGAACTTGGGAAGAGGATGGTGCGTGAGATGTTCGGCTATGGCATAGCCTTTAATCACCTTTTGCTGGATGTAGGTGATGTCGAACTGAGAGAGAAAACTTTGCCAGCGTGCTAGCCTATCCGTAAGGACGGATTTCTCCAGAAGGAATTTGATAGGATTCATTCGAGCAATCAAGTGGACCTCATGAGCCAAGAAGTAGTGCTTCAATTTCTGCACTACCCAAACGAGGGCAGCACAGGTTTTCTCCATGACGGTGTACTTCTGCTCACAGGGATTGAGAAGTTTGGACAAGTAATTGGTTGCCCGTTCCTTGCCTTCTTCATCAGCTTGTGCGAGGACGGCTCCCACGGAGTCATCCAAGACTGAGACGTAAAGGATCAGAGGTTTTTCTGGTTTAGGTGGAATGAGAACGGGTGGACTAGTCAGATATTCCTTCAACCCTTCAAAAGCTTTCTGACATTTAGAATTCCAGTGGAATTCTACTCCTGGCTTGGTCAACTCGTAGAGAGGTCTACACCTTTGTGAATGTTGGGACACAAACCGACGAATAAACTGCAACTTCCCGATTAAACCTCGGACTTCCCTCAAATTCTTGGGAGGCGGCATATCCCTGATGGCCTTAGCTTTGTTGGGATCTATCTCGATCCCTCTTTTACTCACAATGAAACCCAGTAATTTACCCGACGACACACCAAACACACACTTCTTCGGGTTCATTTTTAATTGGAACTCCCTTAACCTCTGCAAGACCTTAGCCAAAACTTCTGGATGTTCCATCCTGGTCCTTGATTTCACCAATAAGTCATCCACATACACTTCCAGATATATGTGCATCATGTCATGAAATATGGCCATCATCGCTCTTTGGTAAGTAGCTCCAGCATTCTTTAATCCGAACGGCATGACCACGTAACAATACGTTCCCCAAGGGGTAGTGAATGACGTCTTTTCCTGATCCTCTTCTGCCAAACGAATTTGATTGTATCCTGAAAATCCATCCATGAATGAGAGGGTTTCGTAGCCTGCCGTGTTATCAATCAACACATCAATGTGAGGCAAGGGAAAATCATCCTTTGGACACGCGCGGTTAAGGTCCCGGAAGCCGATGCAAATCCTGACTTTCCCATCTTTCTTCATGACCGGGACAATGTTCGCCACACATTGAGGATAAAGAATGACTCTAATGAACCTGGCTTTGTGGAGCTTATCGACCTCTTCTTTCATTTTTAAAGCCATCTGAGGGTGGAAACGCCTTAATCTTTGTTTTACTGAGACAGACCTTGGTTTTAGGGTTAAACGGTGTTCGACCAAGGTTGAATCTAGACCCGGCATATCCACGTAGCTCCATGCAAACGTGTCCTTATATTCCTTGAGAACCTCAATTAATACCTCTTCTTCAGAGGGTGGTAGATTGTCACTTATGAGGATGATCCTAGGGTCTTCCTCAGTTCCCAAGTTGACTTCTTTGGTGGATTCTTCTACGGCGGTTGACGGCTCGTCGAATCTCCTCATTCCACTAGCATATGCACCTGCCGCATACTCATATTCTTCACCCTCATCATCAGTGGGGCATTCTTCATCCGTGATCTCGTAGACCCCATACCCTTCATCAAATGCACAGTCGCCCTCACATTCTATTTCCGGTAGCCGGATGGGATTTTCTAACAATTGGGGGATGGCAAGGAGGGCCTGACACCTGGCGGCTAAATCCAGGAGGAATCGACGAGGGATCTGCCTACCCTTGGATTTCTTCCTAGGTACTACCCTTGGCCTATCATTCCTAGATTGACTGACAATATTTACAGATGAAGAGGAAGACGAAGGGGATGGTGTAGAATGTACAGGAGAAGACCCCTCAGAGGAGGGGTAGAAAATGTCGCTCATCGGACCTTGGACGGGTGGTCCGCAGGGCGGTACGCACCCGTGGGAGATATAGGAGGTTTCCTCAACGAAGATGTGTTGTTGGGGAGTTTGAAAATTGACGTTTTTTTTCGTTTTCATTTTTAATGACAAAGCAGTGAAAAGAGATTGGAGGAGAGAGAAAAGTGGTTATGGCAAGAGAATTGTGAGGCTCATAGAGCAGATCATGGTTGAAGACCTGGCGCGGGTTGAGAAGGCCGCGTAGGTATGTAAGCAGAGAAGGGGATTTGGGAAGATCATCAGACAATTGTCTGGCCCAGGAAGACGATATCAGCAAAGGCTGAGACGAGTGGATGGAGAAGATGGCGGCTAATGAGCCGTCGACGGCAATGTTGAGGACGGATGAAGATCCGTCGATGACTGGGTCCTTCTAGCGAGGACGAGGATAGTTTGAAACCTTGGCAAGAGTGGTAATATTCTCTGGTATTTCGGAGATCAATGGGG
>JAHNEJ010003601.1:0-214219 GCA_022559845.1 Amorphophallus konjac
TCGGTTTCGGCCGAAACCGGTTCAAAACAGTCAGAAAAGGCAAAAAATGTATTGAGCAGGTCTAGTTTCGGCCGAAATCGGCCGGTTTCGGTCCGGTTTCGGACTTGCTACAGTGACAAGGCCCGTTTCGGTTTCGGTATCGACCGAAACCGATACGTTTCGGCCGAAACGTATCGGTTTCGGCCGATTCTGCCATCCATTACTGTTCAGCCACAGAGGCATTTCTTTATAAGTCCTGGCGAAACAATCCCTGAACTCTTCTAGGAGCCGTCGATACGCCTGCTTTTCTTTCTCACTGAGGAGAGCACTTACGAAGGTTGACCGATCGTCTTTTTTGCTTCCGAGATTGATCTCAATCAACTCGTCCACAGTTGCTTGGTCACCATCTTCAATCTTTGGTGGAGCTGGTTGGAGGTCGACAAAGTCTCCCTCATCATCAGTATTTGCTTCATAGAGTTTAAATTCTTCGAAGATCTGCCGCTCATAGCTTGAAGTCGAAGGACTTGCTCCGTCTTGTGGATGGTTAGCAGACTGAGTTGTCCCTCTCTCGGGGAGGTGGTCATTGTTGACTTCCGATGCGGGTGATATGGGTACCCCACCGGTCTCCCTAACAGAGTCGTCAATCTTGGGCTCAACTTCTGCTTGCCCGTGAGGAGGAGATAGCAGTCCTATGGCATTGACTGCGCAGTGGACCTCAAAGTCCCTCTCCTGGTCATAGTCGAGTCCCCTCGTGTCTTTGCGGGAGAAGGGAGGTTGTCCACGGACTTGCAGAGGATTCCATAGCTGGTGGAAATATGCCGCTCGCACGGGGTCCTGAGCCTACGGGATATGTTGCTTTTTGCACATTTCACTGATGTGCTTTGGCATATCGTCCATCTCCTGGACTAGCTCTGGTGCAGTGTCGACATGAGTATTCCAGTTGAAATCATCCTCAGGAGGGCCGATGTGACTAAATCACCTTTGTAAAGGATGATCAGTTTGTCTCCCTTGCCCTTGTTGCTCCTCCTTCTCCGCTGATAGGAGATTGTGAAGGTCTTCAGCTGCTCCACCTCGTGCTCTTCTCGTTAAAACGGGAGCTGAACACATTTGGGTGATAAGGAGATACTCCGGCCAATGACCCGACTGATGAGGTTGGCTTCGAAATCAACGCTTCGCCTTTCTGGCTGAGTCGGCTTGGAGGCGGCTTTGAGGCTTAACCTGTGCAGTGTTGCCAAGTCCTGGTTGACAGTGAACAACTGTCCTTCCTCAGCTTCATAGTTCACTTTTTGCTTCCCTTTGTCTTTTATAGGGTCGAGGATTGCCAGAGTGGGCTCCCCAAAATATAGGGAAGCATCCGCCAGGTGACACTCATTGGGGTGGAATGGAGTTTGATCTGCGAAGACAATATGTTGCTCCCCTCCCTTGGCATATTTAATGCATTGGTGTAGAGTCGACGGGACAACTTAATTTTCGTGGAGCCAAGGCCTCCCAAGCAGCACTTTATACGATCGGTTGGCGTTGATAATATAGAACGTCACTTGAGTGACAAAAAGTTTGACTTCAACCCGACCAAGCGCCTCATCGGAATCCTGATTGAATCCCAAAATCTTGACCGCTCTCATCTTTTGTAAATACGGCACCAAGTATAGAGACTTGAAAGTCTTCAAAGGCATGATGTTAATGGCTGCTCCCGCATCGACCAAAATTTGATTCACATCATGCTCATTAATCATCCCTCGCATATATAGGGGGCGATTGTGGCACGGAGAGGACAACAACATGTCTTTGTCCGTAAAGGATATGTTGGCTGCGAATGCCTTATATGCCTGGGTTTGCAATTCTGCAACATGGACTTCATAGGTCTCTGGGTCTTGGAGTATCTTGACAAGAGCCCCCCTGAGATCTTTACTCCAAGCGATGGCTTCCCAAATGGTGACATTTGTTGGAAACCGCTTCATATGATGAATAATTTTACGGTCCGCCCGAGCACGGGTCTTGTCAAACGGCGGGATGATCTCCGCCAGAGTCTTCGGTGCCTGGTAAGGCTTCTCCCGCTTAGGAGGATGCTCCTCCCCATTTTGGCCACGCCCATCTTCTTGGAACAATGGTGCCAGAGACTCGTCCGGAAGTGGCAAGGGTTCATCATGTTGGCCCTAATTAGAAGGACCTGCTTGGCTTGTAGGCTTAACCCTGTCGGGGGGGGCCAGCCTGCTCCGACGACCCCTCGTGCACTAGCTGTTTGGCTGGCTCTTCTTCTTCATCGGAAGAGGCGATTATAAAAGGGACGCCACCTGATTTAGCTTCTGAGCTGGGACTTGAACCCTCCGAGGAGTTGAGGATGAAAGGGATCCCCCGAACTTGGGTTTCCGAGACAGGACCCGGTTCCTCCCTTCTGAACAATATGACCCTGTTGAGAGTTAGGGAACCTTCACGCCCGCATCCTCGTCCCCGGCCACGACCCCGGCTATTTTTCGCCGAGCGACGTTGATATGTCGCCATGGAAGCCTTGCCCCCGGTGTTATCAACCATAGTGTTTTACACCGAAGGGGAGTTGATATTGTCAGGCGGTGGGATCGTCACCATATTGTAGGAGAATTGTTGCAGCATTTCCTCGAGCATCTCGACGGTGAGTTCCTCATCTTTGTAAAATAAGGAGAGCTCTTTCGGGATTGGGAACTCTTCACCCTCTTTAAGACGGTGAATCATCTCTCGGAGCCACTGAAGAAGGCGGGCTTTATGCCCAAACTTGTCACAGGAAATGTATTTGTCTAAAGTGACGACCCTAGTGGGGCGAGGAGGAGTATACTCTTCCAGCCCATGTATAAGCTTTTGTAGTCGCTGCAAGGGGGTTGGCTCCTTGGAGACTTCCATAGCTGCTGCTTGCTCAGCTTGCTTTTTCAGCCTCCTCTTCAAATTCTTCTTGCGATTCTTCTCTTGCTTCTTTTGGCGTGCTGTCTTTTGAGAAGAAAGTGGACTTTATTTTAGAGGTGGGACTGGCTTGCCCCCGGAATTTTGCTTTCTGCTCCGGGCCGTCTCCTTAGGAGCCTTGGTCCCACGGCTCCTTCGGGGAGTAACCCTAGTCCAGTCGGCCTCCTCCGGTTGCACCTGGAAGGTGGCATTGATCGTCTAAGCAATTACCTCGGGCGACAGCTCTTGGAACTCTGCCAGTCCACAGTGGGGCCCTTGGAGATTTTGTAACTCCACCGATTTTGCTTTGATTGGCGATTTTGTTTGTTCGAGCTGGTGAGGTGTTTCTACAATTGACGACCTTGTTGGCTCGACATAAGATTTGACTTGAGGCTCCCTCACCTTGGCTTTGCCTTTATTGTTTGGCTGCAGGTTTCTCCCTATGTCGATGCTAGGTTGACTCAGCTTGGAAAGGGGTGTGGAACCTCCTCCCATGGCTTGGCTTTTTGGGGTTTGGGCCTTAGGCCCCTCGCACCTGGCCTTGCCTTCAGGGTTTGGCTGAGAGCTGTTGCCTATAGACTTACCCGACTGGACCTGCTGAGGGGTGGGCCTAGTCTCCTGTGGCTTGGTCTGCCCCAGTTGAGCTTGCCGGATAATCTTTTCAGCGGCCTCTTTAAGACGCCGCCTCGCCGTCGAATTCCCCTGAGCATCTATCTCCCCCTTTTGGATGAGGACCTCGATGCGATCTTGAACTTCTGGGCATTCCCCAGTGGGTTGGGACACCCTGGCATGATATTTGCAGTAGCGAGGATGACTCTTGGTCGTCTTATTGTAGTAGGACGGCGGATCGTGTGCCATCACTCGACCTTCTTCCAGAAGCTTGTCGAAAATCTTCTCAGTGTCCTTCTTAGGGAAAGAGCACTGATGAGAGGGTCGCCACCCTAGATACCACAATGCAGACTGGGGCGGTTGGGAACTGACTCCTTCCTCGCTCGGCTTCGGGGGTTGGACAGCAGCCGAGGCATGTATGACATTAATGGAGAAATTTAAGTTATCCCGTACATGCGGCTGCGGTGGATCGACCAAGAAGTCGCCCATATTGACCACCCCTCGTCTAATTAAGTCCTTGGCGAGGTCTTTAAAGGGCTGGCAGTTATGGATGATATGGCCTATCACCTCATGGTACGGGTAATAGCCCTGGTGTAACGTGGCACCTGGTGCCTGCTGGCTGGGTGACGTCGGGAGGTTTAACAAGCCCGCTCGTCGGCACGCGAAGAAGATATGCAGGGCCTTCTTGCGAGGGAAAGAGTATAACTTCTTTGGCTCCTCGCCTTCAGATGAATCCGAGGATTCCTTAGAGAGCCAACCCCTGAGCGGAGTCCGGGCAGTGGGTGATACACCTGCCTCCCGTATATGGGTTGGAGCTAACCCCCTGACAGATGGGCCAAAGGGAAAAGTGGCCAACTGCTCGTCAATGCTCTCCAAGAATTGCAGTAGACGCCTTTATTCCAGTTGCAATTGTCGGATCTCCCCTCAGATCTTTCGAATAGTCCTCCGCAGCAGTGCCAAGCATTCTGGGAGTGAGGAAGGGGCGGCTCTGCGACCGGCATTGGGCTGTTGATTTGAAGGCCCGGCTTCGGAGGCATTGGAGCTCGAAGTCGTCGCCACCAAGCAGACCACATTAGCCGACCGGTTTAGTCCACTCCAAGCATGAGGCTGTGGCGGGTCGACTGTATGGCCCAACATATCTATCAAGCCCTTTTGAATGAACTCTTCTGCTATGTTCTTGAAAACATAACAGTCCCCAACGGTCCTTCGGTGATACACACAATAAGTAGGGTCATCTGTCTTGTCCACCTCTGAGGGCTTCCGTGGATCCGGTAGGGTGATGAGCTTTTCTTTCATGCATAGATCAAAGAGCATCTTGGTATGTTCCTTTCTGAAGGAATAAGGCGCCTTCATACGCTCTGCTAACAGAGACACATTCGTCTTGGCATTAGACTTTTTGCCATTTCCCTTTGACTTTCCTTCGCCCTTGTCTCCATTCGTCGGGGAGAAGTCCACAACATTTACCCCCTTACCGCTGACCAGGCGATCTTTGGAAGACTTGCGTTTGGCAGAAGCTTGTGCCCGGTGATCAACGAAGGACATCTCAATCTTCGCCACCACCGTATTTAGCTGGTCGATGCTTCTGATATTTGAACCCAGAAGGTTTTCACTAACTTCCTTCGACAGACCCCTACGGCATATGGTGATCGCGTCTTCGGGCGTTAGAGGATTATCGCAGCGCATGCTGACGTCCCTCCACCGCTTAATGAAGTCCAACGCGGTCTCACCTTTTCTCTGTCTGAGGGCACAGAGTTCTGCCAGAGAGACTTTGCGTTTGGTCGTCTGGAAACGGTCGACGAACTTCTTGTGCATATCAGCCCAATCGGCCACGAAATTGTGCTTTAGCCTGGAATACCACTGGAAGGCGGTGCCTATCAGGGACGTGGTGAAGTACCGCAACAAATATGACTCTTCCAGTGCCAGTTCACCCATGGCCGTCATGTAGTAGGCCAGGTGTTCATGTGGTGAGTCCTGCCCATTGAACTTCTAGAGTTTCGGGGCCTTCGGGCAATTTGGCGGAAGTTTTTTGAACTGATGGTGAAGGGGATAGGACACGCTGTACAAATCAACGGTAGCCACACCCTCACCATGTTGAGCAAATTTTGCTTCCACAATTCGCTCAATCATCTGTCTTTGCGCCATGAGGCTTTCTGCGGCAGGAGTGGCAGATGACCACGCATTGGTTTCATGCTGCGGCACTTCAAATTCCATCACCACTGGTAATTTTGCAGCAGTGACAGAGGCGTTGGTCGTGACTGGAATGGGAGGAGGTTGTTGTTCCATCCAGTGGGCGCCGCTGACGGTTGCACATGAACCTCCTTTTCGCGCAGTAATGCTTGCAAGAGGCTCTTCAGTTCTTGGTTTTCACGTCGGAGCTCTTCCGACGCACGAGTCTGCGCTTCTCTTCCAAGATCTTCTTCGTGTCTGGGGTTGCTGTCCTCATCGACACTATGCACATCTTCTTGGGACTCTTCCTGCCGTGCCGGCTCAGGCTGGGATGTTCCGGCAGCCGGCGTTTGCTGAATCTGTGCAAGAACCCGGGAGACGGGCCTTGACCTCCTCAAAGATTGGAGAGGCTGGTTTAATTCTCCCAAGGTATCCTCCGGCTGCTTATCGGCGGAGGTTGTGTAGTAGGTGAACACTTTAACAACGTCATTGGTCACCTGAACCACCCGCTTCTTCCTGGGCGGTTGTCTCTCGGACTTGGGTGCCGCCCCTTGTCTATCAAAACCAGACACTCGGGACGTGGAGACTTGGGCCGAGCAGTCCTCATCCGTGTGCGTTGAACTGGCCCACGGAGGGGTCGGCCGCACCTTCTTGCCGGCTCCTTGACGCTTCTGCCCACGCGGGGGCTGAATTGTGGACCTCGGGGATGTCGAGGTCTCAATGCTTGCCGGACTCCGCATCTGTTGCAGATCCGGCATGTGGAAGGGCCCTTACGCCCTTACTCGCTTAATGATTCGGGCCTCCTCTTTGGTGACTCATAGCTTCTTCAGACGGAGCTGGCGCTCCTCAATTGGGTTGCCCCCTGTCTTTGATCGAGGAGCTAGTGATTTGGGTCGCTGCATCAGACCCTGATTTGCCGCCTGTACGGCGGGCTTCTTCAACTTCGCTCCATCCTCCCCGGCTTGCCGGAGAAGCTCGAAACGTTTAGAGGTTGAGATGGTTGGGACGTGTCGGTCCCGAGGGAAAATTGGCTTGCCTCCATCGAGCCGGATGCAAAGATCTCCGACGATTATAGTTTTTTCGGAGCGGGATGTCGCCGCTGCAGGCTTTGTAACCTTGCGGCTATGACGCTGCCCCTGTTGAGCAGGAGCAACACTGGCGACGCCTGCCGTAGGCATGGCGTCATCGCGGCGACGACGTTGCCCCCGTTGCGCAGGAGCAGCACCTCTGAGGGTGGCCGCAGTAGAGCTTGTGCCGTTGCGGCGGCGGCGCTGCCCCCGTTGTGCAGGAGCGACGCTGACAGTAACTTGGTTGACCGAGAGAACTCGGCCAGATGCTGGGACGAAGGGCCTGACACCCTTGATCAATAAAGAGTTGGCCGGGTGAAACCGGCCGGCTGTTGAAGCAAAGGGCCTGACACCCCTGGCAGTTGCTTTGTTGACCGAGCGGATCCGGCCAGTTGCTGAAGTCGAGGGCCTGACACCCCCGACAGTTGTCTTGTTGACGGGACGGACCCGGCCAGTTGTTGGGGCCGAGGGCCTGACACCCCCGACGGTTGTCTTGTTGACTGGGCGGACCCAGCCAGTTGCTGGAGTAGAGGGTTTGACACCCTTAGTAGTTGTTACCACAGGCGTGACTGAACTGGCTTCAGTCACAGGTACAACGGCCAAAAAGAAGGGCGAACAGACAGCCGCTGGGAAGTCGCTGAAAACGAGCAGCGTCGCTAGGTATCCGAACCTGGCATGGTTGGCGATGACCTGGGGGCCGTAGGTAACGGTTGCCATCGTCGTCTCGCTGGTGCTGTTGGTGGTGGTGTGTAGCACAGGTGGAGTGGTGTGCAAATGCACAAAGAGCCCTCAAGTGAGCAAGAGAGTGCACCCTCCTCTTCCCGTCCTGTAAGAGGAAGAGGGGCAATCAGAACCTTGAAGAAGGTCTAGGGATTTCTTTAACAGAAAGAAGAAAGGCGGGAAAGGTCCTACCGGGCGTGCCAGTTTGTTGGCCACGAAATTATATAATATATATATATATATATTATGCGGGACATTTTCTTTTTGAAAAGAAATATTCCTTTATATGTGGGGGTTTTATTCCGTGGGTGCCCATTGTATCAGATGATTTGGGTTCGGATGTGGACCCTTCCCCACTGACCGCAGCAGTGTTGATTTACATCGGCCTAACGTTAGAACACCTTTGTTTAACTGTCAAAAAAATCTCATAGTCCCCTATATAGGTTCGGATGTTGAGGGCCTGCTCGCTTGGGTGATTCGCAATGACCGCTCGCTTACCACCGACAGACTGACTAGACTAGGGTTTCATCAAAGGCCTCTTAAGTTCAGGCAAAACCCTAGAATTTAGGAGTATGAATGTAATTCTGCAAAAGCTATAGGTATTTTTGAAGTGGCGGAAGGTTTCCTGGACCCCGAGGGTATTTTGGTAATTTTACCTTTCTAGGGGTATTTTGAAATTTTACTAGGCCAGGGATATTTCTGAAATTTCTGGGTTGGAACGAAAGTAGGGTTGGACCCCTGACTTCTCAAGGCGCCGAGGCCTCTTACGGAGGGTTTTAGGGGCTACTAGGCCATTTCTAGGTCACAAGGGTATTTTAATAATTTTACCAAACCCTACATAGACCTAGGTTTGAGGCGGCACCCAAGTGTCGGACTGAGCTGACAACGTCCTCGAGTCAAAGGAGTGACGGGGGGCTTCATAGAAAGCTCACATGTGTCAATTTTGCCAAAGAGGGGGTATATATACAATTCTCAAAAGTTGGGGGGGGGGTTTTCTTATAAATTTTTCTTTGATCGGTGTGCAGAAAAAATCTGTAGAATACACCATGTACATTTATGGTCCAAATGGGTATAAGGGTTGTCGGCGAGTTGTCGACTGTACATCACAGGTATCCGCACTAACGCGGGAAGTAGGGACGTAACCCCAATTACAAGAAATTGCAGTGTAAAACTGTAAATAACAAGACTTTTTATTTTTCGCAATCTCCGGGAGGACATTTCCGTAATTCCCCCGTTATAGGGGCGGAACTACATAATTTAGTCGTCCCGGGGCGTAGAAACTTACAAACATGGCCCGTAGAAGGGCATAATTATAAAAATACCCCTTATGGTCATAAACACAAGACTCGGGGATCACCTACCCCTCAAGGATCAAAACAATGAACAAATTTCTTCTTAATTGTCCTTGCTCTCTTGTAGATGTTGGATGCTCTATAGATGCTGATTGTGCTTGGTAGATGCTGAGTCTGGACCCTTGGGGGTCTATTTATAGAAGTGGGGGGGCTACTCGGGGGTGTTTGAACCCGTTCGGGTTAAATGAGATGAAAATGACCCCGAGAAAGTCCTTTTTTCCTTTATTTTCTTTTTTTCCTTTTTTTGTGTGCGGAAGAGAGAATGGGGTCGGATTGCCCCGGACCCACCCAGGGTCGAATGACCCCGGGCAGGTCTTGCCCGGGGCCAGTTGACCTGGGCGGGTCCCTCCCGGGGTCGCATGACCCCGGGCAAGGCCGCCCGCCCACGCGTAGGCCCGTCCGGGGTCGGGAGACCCCGCGTGGGTCTCCTCGACCCTGGACGGGTCTTTTTTACCCCCCTTTTGCTAAAAAAATCCTCCCCGGGGCTTTCTAGGGCTTGTTGCTTGCTGCACGCCGCGTGGAGAGAGGAGAGAACGCGTCTCCTTGTTCGTTTATCGTCTTCCCCGTGCTGTGGGTCAAGAGGAGCGGATTTGTTCTTGTCCGGGCTACGTGATACACGTGCGTGAGACTCCTTTGGCGGTTCGTACACCCTTCTCTCGCTGCGAGGCTTCCTTTGCTCATGTTGAATATCCATGGGAGAAAACTCCGTCTCTTCGGGGTTTTCCCCCGAAACCACGCAATCCTGACAATCGTGGTGGGTTTAATCAGGTTGTTGAACACCTTGCTTGCTGCGAGGGGTGTATAGTTGTAGAAGTATACGGGCCACAGAGTCCCGATGTGTGGAAATGTTCCACGGGGCGGCGATACGCCGAATATTTAAGCTCGACCAATGCGAGGGAAGAGATCTCAATTTATTTGAGACAAATAACGGGTGCAACAGTAAGGAAAACAAATAAGATGTTCTTTTGTTGGATTGGTTGTCCAGATATCAGGTCTAATAAACTCCTCGTACTGAAGATGCTTTTCTTTTTTTTTTGGCCGGGGGGAGTGGGGGAGGTGTTGGAGTGGAGGCATACCACTTTTTTATAAAGGTTTTTGGAACTCTTTACTCCTCATACTTGTGCATAATATTTTAGATATTAAACGTACACATTCATGTGGACTGAATTATTCCATTGGTTCCCTTGCTGTTTTCCTTTATCTTTTATCTTTACCAAGAAGTCTTTTTTCCTTCTTGGTGCATTAACTTAATGAAGTGCTGATCTTTTCTTTTGTAATTTTGCAGCTATTTACCTGAGGAGATGAGAAACCCCACTACTTTTAAATGTAAGCTGTTAGCAAGCATTTTAGTGATCTTTATTATCCTAAGGAAGACACTGTGGTTATTGAGTATATAGTGCTGTACTTTCATTGTGATTTCCTCATATAAGTTAAATGTTACTAATAGTACAGCTGCACAAGTAAACCCCTACTATGTTAGCTAATCTTGATTCTTCTTTTCAGGGATGTTACAGAATCCACAATACCGTCAGCAATTGCAAGATATGCTGTAAGTGCACTTCTCTTTTTGTGTGTTTTCTAGGTATTTCTTCCAACTTAAGAATCCAAGTTACCTCGTTTTTGCATTTCTATTGACATTTCCAGAATGTTTTTGGTGGTAATGATTTCATGAAAAGAATTGGTTAGGAATGACATAGACATTGATACATTTTAAGACTTCCTTTGAGTAGGGGACAATGCGACATTGCCCTAGAAACTTCATGAATTATTGATCCACGATCTTTAATCATTGTTCTCCTTCGGAAACCTAGTGAATACTTATTTATACCCCTCGTAATGCGTCTTTGGTCTGACTGCTAACACCTGTCCAGAATCACTCTTTTCTCCTAATTTGTGATGTTCGGTGATACATTCTGTAAGAGTTCTTTTGCTTCACAAGAGACGATTACACCATCAACAACCACCTATATTTGCTTGTACTGTCAGAAACAATAGTCGACTGTCTGTAGCTAGTAGCTATGTTTATCATGCATGTTCTGCATCTTGAATGTGATTGATTCAAATGTTCCTGATTCATTTTTCTTATTTTCCAGAAACAACATGGGAGGAGGCAGTGATTGGGACAACAGGATTGTGGATTCATTGAAAACTTTTGATCTGAGCAGTCCAGAGGTTAAGCAGCAATTTGGTGAGTTAAAGTGCAAAAGTTTGAGTTTTCAGATATTTTAGTCGGCTTCGTGTATTCACCTAGCATATTATTTCTTCAATAGTTTTGGGAAGGTCAGCAGTTATTTTGATACTGGATCTTTCTTCTCTGGAGAGTAACCATGCTTAAAATGTCACCCATCCTTTGTGATGTCCTAAGTGTCCCTTTGTTTTAATTATTTTTTCTCAAGGTATCAATCGAATCACCACACTTATCCTTCAAATGTAGTTCTGTATCAATATCTACGTGGCATAAGCTTGTAGTATTTTATCAGGGTGATGAGAAAACCACTAGGATGCTTCCACTGCCCAAAATTACATGAAATTTCTGTTCACTTTGTAGGAGATATATAAAAGTTCTGAGTTAACTGCTTGCTTCCTGAAATAACTTCTAGCATACGACTGCTTACGATTTTCAGGCAATTATTTTTTTATAGATGGAGAATATCTGCTGTACAAATGTTGACAAAATGCTGATTCTGATGTGATCAGATATGTTTCACCTTCTCCTTATTGTGGCCATTTGTGAAGTTGGATTGTGCTCAATTATTTGAGTGGATGACTCTGTCATATTGACAAAAAGTGATGTCAGGCAATATAGTAGGCTGTGTAGTTCTTTTGATCAGTCTGCGGTAGCCACACATTAGCACTCTAAGGTTGAGGGACCTTTATTGGATGAGCTTTGATGTTCTGGTATTAATCTTCGATGTATATAATGCCTTTCCATTGAATTTTCTCATGCTTGGTGCCTGTGTATATATCTACTCTTTCACAATCATAAATAATATTTTAAAATCATTACTGCTTCAATTTGTTTATTTTCTGCTTTGCCCTGAGTTGTCCAATTTTTCAGATCAAGTAGGACTTACTCCAGAAGAAGTAATTTCGAAGATCATGGC
Source organism: Amorphophallus konjac (assembly GCA_022559845.1). NCBI lineage: Eukaryota > Viridiplantae > Streptophyta > Magnoliopsida > Alismatales > Araceae > Amorphophallus > Amorphophallus konjac. Next base: position 11,905 of record JAHNEJ010003601.1, read on the forward strand.
AAATCCTGAATTGGCTTTGGCATTTCAAAATCCAAAAGTGCAAGCTGCCATCATGGATGTATGTTTGACACTTTCTCTGATCAGCATACATTGTGCTTATTATCATTTGCCTTGACATATTTTTGCATTTTGCAGTGTTCTCAGAATCCATTTAGCATTGCAAAGTATCAAAATGATAAGGAGGTGAGGATGCAATTCTGATTCCCTTCATATTGGCATGTAACTCTTAGTCTACACGAGTGTTTGAACTGTGGAGATGTTGCATTGTCACTGCAAGTTCTGTGCTTATGACGACTACATGAGAATTGTCATGTTATCCTTCATTCTCCGTTGCCAAGACACGGCCAATAGCACTCCCAGGTCACCACCATACAGCATTCACCCCTGCCCTGCCATCACTTCATCTTCATGCACATTTCGAAACTCATTCCCCTGTTGCTGATCTGCACTGCAGTCATGATCTCTTACTCAATCCCTTGTATGCGGACATGAGAATACTGGGACTTTTCCTTTTAGTTCTTTTTAGTTTTTACCTGGCTTTCATTTTGTAGGAGATAGCCAACCTCAATAAATCTCCATAGACTCTAGTGACAATACAAGGCCCCCATCTTTCAACTTTATTGATCTTCTGCATATGTTACTTTTCTTAATCTTACATTCTTGAATGTTATTGATCTCTAGAGCCTAGAATACCTGTGTGGTAAGTTTGGTTTAAGATTCCACAAACTGGCAGCCAGAAGTGGAATATTTCTTTAGAGCTGTTGCACATCAGTCTGGGGCTGTAGGCGACATGTTGTTTTCTTTTACAGCGATGGCAATGTGGTCAACGAAAAATGTGTTTTCTGTTGGGAAAAATACACATTTGAGAAGAGTCGGAAACAGATGTTAAATAAGAGCGAATTTTTGTATAGTCAGAGTAAGGCTTGTCTTTCTTTTTAGTGATGTCGCCAAGAATGGTTAATCTTGCCATCAAATGTATCTCTATTACTTAATGTTGGAATCTAGCTGTTCTAATGGGTCTCTTGGAACTTTAGAGGGCAAGATCCATGCTATAATCTTGCTTTGGATGCCTGACTTTGTCTGATGCAATTTATACTTCTACAAAAGCATTTGAGTTAGCTGGACATGTTCATCCTCCCAAAGCAAGGCACCTGTGTTGCTGATTTTTTTAATATGTTATTTTCTGAAATACCTGGATTAACTGCCCCACTGCCTTCCTTCTCTTAGGCATGCATTCATTGGACATTTTCTCCCCGGCTCTTCTTCAGTTGCATTTTTTTTTCCGCCAAGCTAAAACCCAGACGTTTCTTCTAGCATTATGTCTCTCATCCTCTTTTGTTTCCAAGTGTGACTAGGGGTGACCAACTTCTCTATTGGATGCCCTCTTTAATTTTTATCCTGCAGAAAAGGAAGTCCCCTTTTTTGTTGTTCCCAATACTCCATGCCTAATTGCTTCTGCTTTGTGGTGCATTCTCTGTGATTGTAGAGTTGGTACCTAACATGGATGTACAAGTCCATATTAACAACCAAAGTTAGGGATTAACACCAATTTATGAATGAGGACCCAGCTCCATGGAGGAAGACATTGTCAATTTTGTCATAGATCACAAGTTCAATAAGTACCCATTTTCTTTATGCATACCGTAAAAACTTTATTTGAAAGATAAAAAGAATTAAAGGCTCTTTATGTATTTTCTTTTATGTCTCTTTTATTGATCTTCTTTTGTTAACCAATCTAAAGATAATCTGGCAGAAAGGTGCATGTACAAAATCAATCAGTCCGTTATACAATGGGACTTGCAAGATTTTCTTGGAGAATGGGTGATTATGCTTTTGAAAATTTTAAAAAATATGAGCCCACATTTTGCCTTGGACCTCAGACTTTTTTCAATAGTAAGAGAAGTTTACATGAATGGCATGCCAAGTTTTCTGATGGGGAAGATTATCACATGTTTATGTCTTGCTTTGACATTGTAGATTTGTGTCTTCAGATAGCAAGTGATGTAAAGTGGAAGTCTTGGTTGTGGCAAATAATACCCTTTTTATTCAGTCCTCTAGTTCCCCCACCCACCAAAGAACTTTCCTTGATCAAAACGACATGGTTTGAGTGATTGGTGCATGGTGGATGAATATCTAGAGCCTAGAGGTGAACTTTACTCTTTTACTGCCCAAAAAATTGACACCTGACAACAAATAGTTGGAGCTAGGGTTCTTTTAATGATGAGGATCGTGGTGGTTGGTAGCTCAGTAACATGTAAAGCATGATGTTGCCCTTGATGTGACCCTCTGTTCATCCCCGATGAACTAATATATAGTAGTGTGAAAACAGAATTGTTGCTAGTTGACCATTTCTCACTCAGTGCCTTCAGTTCTTTTTCCCCTTTCAGAATGCACCCTTTCTTTTGACATCATTGTTGTTTTACTGGTTTCTATTTCACTTTCAGGTTATGGATGTATTCAACAAGATTTCTGAACTCTTCCCGGGAGTAACGGGTTCTCTCTGATTGCCCCTGAGACTTCCATCTGTGATTCATAATAAACTGGCTTTGGATACTTACAATGCCAGTGACGGTCGCCTTCAGCAGTAAAAAGCGGAAAGCAGCAGAAGTGGAGCTCCATAGCGAGTGGCTCCTCCTCCTGCAGCTGCCATTAGCCATACGCTTCGTCGATGACATCTGTTTTGAGTGTAAGCTTTGGAGTTTTTGTGATGGCTAATTGTTTGCTAGTTTTTGTGTGAATATCCCTTTAGTTTTTTTATTTTAACTTTTTGAGTCTTCTAGCTACCTGAAGCCTGTGGTGTTTTTAGAGGTTTCTGTTCTTGGTATCCTTAAAAAGTGTGAATACTTTCTCTTTCTACTTTTCTCTTTTGCTTACTTTTATTATGAGGGTCAGAGCTTCATGTAACTGCTGTAATTTTTACGTTAGATCTATCACTGATCACCCAAGAGAGAAGAAATATTCTTAAGAAAAATAATCTTAAGCATGATGGTAGCTAAACTCTAAAGAGAACCGGCAGCTTATAAATTCAATAGACCTAATTTGGATGGATCAGAGTGGTTCAAATTACTCTCCCATATTGTAAGATCACTTGTGATTCAGATCTTAACCTTCTCTGTCAATGTCATTGTCACCGTGGGTTTCGATGGACGATGTCAGTCCTTCAGAGTTTGAGATTCCTAATTTGTAACGGAGAATGAGAAGGAAAATTATGCATCTCTTCGTATCTCTCTTCCAAGGTAAGAAACATTTTTTGGGACAACTTTTAAGTGAATGGTATGCAGGTGGGAACTTGGAAGTTTCTTTTTAAAATGGGGATTTTTATCAATATACTCTCTTTAAGTTTAATTTTGTCAAATATATCTTTTATTTAAATATATTATCATAAATATCTTTCATTTAGATAGAAATGTTACGGTTATATCCCTTTAGTTTACTGTCGTAGACGGAGGAGATTATTCTAAGTAATATGTCATTTACGGTCGTTAGATTTAAGATATATTTGATAAAATTAAATTATATATATATATATATATATATATTTTACTTTTTAAATCATATTTAACTCAGATTAAATTCACGAAAGTTACATTCACGATATTATCTATATTTTGAAGATATTCATGATAATATGTTTCAATGAAGAGTACATTTGACGCAATTGAATTTTACAAGTGTATATATGTAAAAATCCTTTTAAAATAACTAGTGGGAGTGGTAAAAACTGATTCTGTTTGAGTAAAAGGAGGCTGGGGAGCATCTGCAGAGGTGCAAAGCCGGATTAGCTCAACCCATTTAGTGAAGGTCTCATCACAAGGTCGACCTGACGCGAACCATAATATGGTCACTATCAATTTGATCCCATCTCAAATTCATGTAAACAAACATATTCATTATCTGGGATAATTAAATGATGTTACTTTTTTTAAAGTTTTTTTTGGAAGTGGACGTCGCATTTTTTTGTTACACGTTCCGTAATATTTTTTTTCTCATCATCTGATTTTTAAATTGGGCGATGCAAAATATTGAACTTAAGTGTCATCCTTTCTAGATGAGAGCACCGAGATTAAGTTTTTAGGAAATTTTTGAATCTCTCTCCAAAAATAATATCAGCTCACATTTGTTTGAGGTTTTAGCAATAATAACATCTCTAGAGGTGGAAAAATGGTTCATATCTCTAATACATCATTTTTCTATTTATTTATCGGAGAAGACCGTCCGACACTCGTGAAAACCTGCAAACATCAAAAATAAAGGACATCAGAAGGAGTCCCGGACATTATTTCAGGGGACAACCTTCCGATACTTAAGTAAGCACTCGAGAGACAGAGAAGCAGGAAGAAGAGCGAGAGAGAGAGAGAGTCGAGAGGTCGTGAAGCAAGTCTGGAGGGGTCAACTGTCTTTCGGAGGGGTTCTCGCCGTGACCAGTGAATGCTCGGAGAGTGCTCGCTGGGCGATAAGGGTGCTCGTAGGGCAGTCAGAGTTTGGTGTGAGTTTTCTCTCTGGACAACAAGTTGGCTTCTCTTTTCCCTTGTCTGGAGCTGGGAGTTTGTTTCTTGGTGAAATTCACCCTGCCCTCTGTTTGTCCGTCGAAGTCCCTTTTATAGGGAATTGTCCTGGTGGCGAAGGCCGGTCCCTTAGCACGGAAGGGCGTAAGTCGTGGAGTAACGTCTTCCACGATCGTAGGGAGTTTTCCGTTGAGGGTCCGTTCCTCCGGAGTCGAACGATTTTCTGGCGAGTCTCACGGCGCCTAGGGGGCGTGCTCGTCCTTAGTGATGTTAAGGCCGACGTCGTGGGAGATAACGTCCGGTCGCCGTAGGGTCATCCGGCGGCCGTTGCGCCTGAGTTGATGCCCTTTGTGCGTTGGCACATCCGAGGGTCATTCGTCTCGAGCCGTCCGCTACGAGCGACTGTTGTCGAGACCCGTTACACGCGTCGTGGGCCATAGGCCTGATTGGGCCTAACGGAGACAGACCTTACATGTGTCGAGTCGATTTTACCCTCCTCAACATCTTTAAGAATAACGTGCTCACTGATATTTATGACTTCTGTAAGTTCCTCCGTAGAGAACCTCACATTGGTTTTTTTCCTATCGTTCTATTCACAATTTCACATCGTAAACTTGAAAAAAAACATTGTAAATGATCATCATTATATTTAGAAGCAGTTATTTAAGAAGATTTTAGATATACCAAAGGGTTCAGAGAGCTTTCACACGTGTATACCATTTTATATTTTATCAATAAAATGTAGAATATCTTATTCTTGGCTGTGAGTTTAATTCAAACAGATCAGAAATAAAGTTCTCGATGAGTGGATAAAAATTGTATAAATTTATTAGACAACTATGTTAAAATCCTGATATAGTACGTAAATAAAACTAGTAATACTAGAAACGTATAGAGATTTTTGCATGAGCAGATTTATCACTCTTCGATTTGAATTTGCATGTATTATTAAAAATGTCAACCGTGCACCAAAGGGGCCATAAAACGATCCTTCTTTTACAATATTTTCGCAAAAAGATTACAAGAACTCGTACAGAAAGACCAATATGCAACTTTTGCACACTATTAATATGTTGGTAATATACGCGTAAATTTAGATGAAGAAATGATAAAACTATACTTTTAATTATACCAATAGCTTCGGTACAAATGTTCCAAACAGATTTATCTTAATAGTCATAACCAGAAATTGATTAAAAATTATTAGGAATATGATTCCACCACGTGGACGTGCCGGAGTGATCATCAGGCATAACTAGAAATCTGATTCCACCGAGGGGACGTCCCGGAGTGGTTATCAAGCATGACCGGTGTTGATAATCCCAAGTTATTCACATAACTAATATGGGCCGAGTCTGGGACATATATATGCATAGCGAGAGCAGCTGACCCACGTAACATTGTGGAGGCGGAGAGTAAGTTATTAGAGTCTGTCCTTTAAAATTTACGTTCCAAGATTCAAGGAGGAATGATGATGTCCTTCTAAAAGATGAAACTGAGATAACCGTGAGACGATGACTCTCCTACAGGGATAATGGGCAACTACCTTGCTTTCACAAGGCGCATCGACTTTCTCCTTGACCCTCCTCGCAGTAGTAATTAGGAGGAAGACGTAGAAGGAAGGAGGGAGATGTAGAGCACCACCTTGGTCACGGTGCTCTCTCTCTTCCTTACGTAGCGAGCAGAGTAGGGCAACATGCTCTTTCTCTCCCTCACACAACACACATAGAGTAGGGAGAGCAGGGACCTGCTCTCTCCCTCACGCCCCACCCGCACCCAAGCGCAAGGTTGGTAGTGAGCAGGGCGGCAATGAGGTGTGCGGCGACGAGCAGCGATGGCGCTGACAGGGAGCATCGACCTCGAGAGGGAGCAATGGCGAGCATGGTGAAGGCAAGGGGCGTGATTCTCTCTCTTCTCTAGGGTACAACCTTCATCCTTCCTCCCCCTATCCTGTTATTTATAAAGGTGAAAGGTAGGTCCCCAACTTGGAGTTGGTGAGGCATAGTCCAAGCCACACTTGGCCATGGAGATCAAAGCAAGAAAGAAGGCCAACGGGTGATGGAAGTCCTGCTGGGACTTGGAAGGCCATGGGAGGGAAACCCTTTCCCATATATGCAATCCCACCCCAGGTGGAATTTGGGCTGTTCGCCCCGAGTTGCCCTCAATGGGTTGCAAGTCAGTATTCTAACAACTAGAAATCTGATTCGAGTAAGTGGATGTGCCAAAGTGGACATTTTGGAGTGGTTATCAGGTATGACTGAAATTTGTTCGGGTCAAGTGTACGTTTTGAGGTTATCAGGCCCGAGTGTGAAGCCAATATGTGACATAACTATACATTAAATAGTAAAAAGATGATGCGCCTTTCATTCCAGGTGGACGTGCCGGAGTGGTTATCGGGCATGACTAGAAATCATGTGGGCTCTGCCCGCGCAGGTTCGAATCCTGCCGTCCACGCTTTTTATTTTTTTCTGCATGTAAATTTTTTGATGCAGTTTCCTTTTAAATTGATGTCCACAAATTTTTTGCATGTGAAACCCTCGTCCAGTTTCTTTTCGGACTGCTGTCCACAAACCGTAGGTGTCCAAAAATGGTGTTCGGTCTGTTGCTTCGATTACTATTCAAATTTGGTGTCGAAGAAGGTGGACGAGGGGGTTCAAATGAGAGGGGAGGAGGTGCTCACATAAACATTTGCATTGGGATGACAAAATCTACTTTGTTCTGGAATTGTCACACAGATGTTCATCCCTCGAACAGTGGTTTTCGTCACACTCCACTTCTATCCATATAGAAGTTCATTTGTGTAAAAATATGATCCTTATAAGTTTATTTGTGAAGTTACCTCCCTTGTTTTTTCACACTGTTTTTTTATCACCTTCTTATATTAATATGGTGTCAAAAATGCCCAATGGTTTATTTGTGAAATTGGCGTCCAGAAACACATCAATCAAACAATCCCGTGCCACCTCTCCTTTCCCGTTTGGGCCGTTCCGCTCCAAATGGTTGGTGTGGCCTCTGGCGCCGCACGTTACAGCGCCCACAAATTCCCCCCCTCAAACCCGCAACGCAGAGGCCCCCGCTGCCGACCTCAGCACTTCAGCAGTGGAAGCCACTGACTCCAAAGAGAGCGCGGGCGAGGGAGAGTGAGAGTGAGAGTGAGAGAGAGAGAGAGAGAGAGAGACCAGGGAGCAGAGGGGGGAGGCGGGGGGGAAGCAGCGGCGGCCGCCATGGCTTCCTCGGGCTGCCTTTCCTTCTGTTCGGCGAAGGCCGCTCCTTCTCCCTCCCGTTCGCCGTCCGCCGGCAAGCCCGCCGTCGCCCTCCGCCCTTCGTCGAACGATTCCTCCGCTTCCCGCGCTTCCTTCGGCCTTTCCCTCTGCGTCGATCATGCTCCCAAATTCTGCTTCTCCTTCGGGTTCCGGCGGCGCGCCTCGCCCCAGCATCGCCCGGTCAATACGCTGTCCCTCTTGGGTCGTCCTTTTCTTTGTTCGTGATTGGACATTAAACGCTTGCGAGGCTTTTGTTTCGAGGTGGACTGTGAATTTGGTGCGCTTTGGTTGTAGATTAGTTATTTGAGATGTGGTTTTCTGTGTTTTAGAAGCTTGTCTTTTCTCCAGCCACCTGTTGTCAGAAGTCTGTGATCCTTGTAGCTGTGTATCTTACCATTTCTGGAGTTCGTGTGATCAGATTGTGCTGGCAGCTGCGAGGCCAGAGCCTCTGAAGGTGATGATATCCGGTGCTCCTGCATCTGGGAAGGGGACACAGTGCGAGCTGATCAAGGAGAAAGTAAGTTATGCGCCTGACGGTCCTTTTGCTGCATATCATATCGGAATAATTTAGATGTTGTAGATCATGAGAAGTAGCAACTTAAGAAGTAGCGTTGTATATTCAATCGTGTGTTCTACAAGATACCCGAGAATATTATGCGAGTTGTCAACGTGCGTCACAGAAGTGAAAGAGTTCATGCTTGGGGATTATCTTTGTTGCCATAGATCACCTTCCAAAAAAATCTTTGTTGCCCTAGTTGAGGGTGGCAGAACATTTTGCGTTATACAGGTAAGGTGGAGCATAACATTATCTTCTTATCATCTCCATTATAACATGATCACATCCAGAATTGGCCACACATAGAGCAAAAATATTGACCTGGAGAAATAATAGAAACTATTCCTTGCTTCATTATTGTTTACGGAAAAATTGAGGATATCTCATGGAGATGGAATTTTGAGCCTGACAATCATCTAGACACTCCCAACAACTGACATTGTGAGATTCGGATTGAAATAACAAAGTAAAGTAGATTCTAAGAAGATTTTGTAAGTAATATCCTCTTTGATAATTAATTGTCTTGCCACTCTCTCTCTAGGACCTTTTGGTGAGAGAAGCTCTGTCTTTCTCTTCTCCTCCTTCCTCCGGAGCTCCCCTCCCCTAGCGGCATGGCCCTCAGGGGAGGGCAAGCGTGGAGGCCTGTCCTTGGGAGGGCACCGAACTACCAGGCGCTTCCGTGTTTTGGATGCGGGAGAAGGGGACACATCCAGTGCTTCTACAGGGCAGGGGGTCGTTCGTCGGTAGACGGTCGGAGTCCCTCTGGCCAGAAGTCTTTCGCGTATGTGGTCAGGGGCAAGCCTCCTCCGCCAACTGGTGGTCTCGGTAGCTCAAGGTGGGTAGATGCAAGGGTGTATCTTGTGGAAGAGGTGCTGAAACGTGAGAACTGGCTGCAGCGGAGTCTCCTCGTCATGGTGGTGGAAGGGACGGCAGCAAAGAAGGCAGTTTCGGTTTCGGTGTCGGTTTCGGGTAGGTCCGAAGCCGAAACAGTTTCGGTTTCGGTCTGAAACTAAATAAAATATTGTTTTTTTTGTCAACTGAAGGAGTTTAGGTTTCGGCCGGTAGGTTTCGGATCGTTCCGGTTCGAAATCAATACGTTTCAGTTTCGGTCGAAACTGCCATCTATGGACGGCGGAAGCTAGACAAGTGGGCCAGAGGTTGGTGGATCTCGCTGGCGGGTGTTGGGATGTCTCCAGAGTGTCGTCGGGGGGCTTCTTAGTGGTGGGCCATGAGGAGCAAGTTGTGGCTTCGATGACGAGTATGGGGGTTTTCGTGGCGGGGGGTGCCCTTCTTCATGTCCAATGGTGGGGGAAATTCATGGGCACTTTCCCCAACCCTGTGCATTTGAAGGTCTGTATCGTCTTAGAGGGGGTGCCATTGTTACTCTGTGATGAAGAACGCATTGCCTTCTTGGTGCGGAGTTTTGGCAAGATCGTGAAGGGGAGCTTTAGGTTCTCGATTTTGGCCTCCAGGATGGCGGTGGCTGTTGAGATCTTGGTGGACTGCACGGCGGCCATCCCGGCGGTGGTCACAGTGGAGGTGGATGGGGACTGCTTTGCCGTCCGCACCTGGTTGAAGAGGGAGAGGGGCAGTACGCCGCCACGTGCCTCGTCCACCTTAGGGCGTCAAGGGTGCCGTCCCGAGGAAGAAGAAGCGGTTCGGGCAGGGTTTCAAATTTCAAACCCACCGCCCAACCGCATGAACCTGATCAGCCCTTCTGCTACTACTGGTGAACCGTTTGGCCAGCCAGGCAGGCCGTCGATCCACCGCGGGTAAGTTCTGGGTTGACTGGCGATACCTGAAACTTACCCGGGTCCGCCACGAAGGTTGCTAGTGGGTCCGAGGGACCCAGGAAGGAGCATTTCCCTCGCCCGAACTCCTCCGTCTCTCTGCCCTCTCTGCTATAGGGCTTAGGGATGTCAATGGATCAGGTTCGGCTCGGGTAGACCAATACCATACCCTATCCGTGAAATTTTTACTAATATCATACCCGGATAGTACCCTATTATTTTTGCGGATACGGATACGGGTATATCCGTCACGGGTATGAAAATATCCGCTGATATCCGTATCCGTCCATAAAGAATGAGTCCACATTCACATCCAAAGAAATGTGAGATTTATGAGAATTAGAAAAAAAGAAATCTAGTCAATTCTTTCCTTTCTAAAGTAATTTTTATATTTTATAAAAATGTCCTTATAATTTTAGCAAGAATACTAAACTCACAAACTCAACAAGACGGGCAACGGATTGGGTTCATGTCAAAATCATAGGCCTAACATACACAATAAGTTATTAAGAGCGGGTTCGGATCGGGTACGGGTTTGGGTGCACTAAATTCATACCCTATCCGAATATGAAACGGGTATTTTAAACGTATCCGAACTCGAATCCATATCCGTTTATTCGGGTATTACCCGACCCATCACGGGTCAGGTAATGTGGGTAATCGGGTTTGCAGGTATTTTTGACATGCCTAATAGGGCTTGTCGGTGCCTTGCTTGTTGCAGGCAGGGGGGGTGTCCGGCGAGCGCCTCTCTCCTCTATAGTCGGCGGCCACCACGTAGGAGGAGGTTCGGCCTCCCCCTCCTGGCCGTTTGGGCTTCGTCTCTCTCCAGAGGTCCAGTGCTATCATCAAGGAAGGCAGTATCTGTTTCGGTATCGATTTCGACCGGTTCCGAAATCGATACGTACCGGTTTCGGTACCGATATTGGTTTCGACCGAAACCGGTTGAAACCATTTAAAAAATTAAAAACATTAATGATCCCGTCTTGTTTCGGCTGAAACTGTCCAGTTTCGGACCGAAATATGTCAGTTTCGGCCGAAACCATTAAAAAATATTATTTTAGTGGTTTCGGACCTGCTACAGTATTTTGGTGCGGTTTCGGATCGGTACCGGCCGAAACGTATCGGTTTCGGCCAATACTGCCTTCCATGGCTATCATGGCTCCGGTCTCCCCTCCTGGGGATCGGCTTCAAGTTGTTGTTGTGCCAACCCCTCTAGTGTTCGGCCACCCCCTGGAGGCTGGGACGGTGCCCTCTGAAGCCATGGCTTCCACCGGCATGGACGATCCTCAGTTGGAGGGTGCTCTTGGTCTTCACGAGACTTCACCGGTGGAGATCCAACCTCTTGATTTGCCCAGGGAGCAGGAGGATGGGTATGCTCTCGCTCTGGTTCCGGTTGGTCCGCTTGATGGCACGCTGCGGCTGATGGGGGATGGCGCTGATGGAGGGGGGTTTGTTGTGCTTCAGGGAGGGGATGTGGCTCGTGGGCGTGCAAGGCTGGGTGTTGAGGAAGTGAGAGTTGCTCGTTGAAGTTGAGGCTTTGGTTATGGAGTGTGCGAGGGGGGTGGCAGACGAGGTCAGGATTTCCTTCGAGGTGGCGGAGAAGGACTTGAGGGGAGTCTTTTCAAAGATCAACAAACGATGGAGTGCGAGCATTTGGAGTGGGGCATGTTCTCGGTCGAGGGTTGGTAGGAAGGGTGAGGAGGGGGAAGGAAGGGGGGAGGGTCCTCTATCTAACTATCAATGAGGATTGCCTCTTGGAACGCGAGAGGGTTGGGGGGGTGGAGAAGAGGAGGGCTGTGAAGGAGCTGATTAGGTGGTGCAAAATTGACATCTTCTGCTTACATGAGACGAAGTGTGAAGCAGATGGTAGCACTCTTCTTAGTGAGTTATGTGGATCCCGCTTCTCCCAAGGGGTCGCCTCCCCTACAGTGGGCAGATTTGGGGGGATTATGGTCCTCTAGAACTCATTTGAGGTGGAGGTGGTGCAGGACAGGGTGATTAGTAGATGGGCCATCTCTTTACATTTCAGGAGCGTCAGGGACGGATTCTCCTAGGACTTCAGCAGGGTTTATGGCCCCCAGCCCAGGGATGAGAAGCGGCAGTTGTGGGATGAGCTGATCTATTTTCGCCTTGCTTCAGGCCGTCCCTGGTGTGTCGGAGGGGACTTTAATGCAGTAGCAGCGCAGTGGGAGAGGTCAGGAGATGCCTCTTTTGCTGGTGAGATGGAAGACTTTTCTGACTTTATCTAGGAGACAACTTTGGTACATTTAGGCATGTCACAGGGTTACTTTACGTGGTCCAATGGGAGAGCTGATGCATTTTGCTCCAAGTTAGACAGGTTTCTGGTCTCCATTGATTGGGAGGATCACTTTCCCCACATTCTGGTGGTTGGGCTGGCTAAGTCTGTCTCAAACCACAAGCCCATTCTCCTGAAGACATGCAAGGTTTTTGGCAGGACTCATAGGTTCAGGTTTAGGTAGGTCTGGCTTAAGGAGGCTGATTTCTTGGAGACTATCACTGGAGCATGGAACGCTCTAGAGGCTGGTCCCTCTACTATGGGGACCCTGGTGAGGAAATTGAAGCATACAACCAAGATTCTCCTCTCGTGGGGTGCTGATAAAACCCTCCCTAGGAGGGTGGCCAAAGATAGGATTCTTCAGCAGCTAGCGGGTTTAGACAGTGTGGAGGATGCAGGCCTTATGGATGAGGTGGATAGGGCTTTGAAGGAGTCCTTGAGAGATCAGTTTGATGACCTCCTGGCTAGAGAGGAGATTTACTGGAGGCAGAGATCTAGGGATAGATGGATTAAAGAAGGTGACAGGAACACAACGTACTTCCGGCGGATTGCTTCGGGGAGGGGGAGGGTCAACTCCATCTCTTGCATCAAGGTGGGAGACCGTTCCTTCTCTTCCGAGGAGGAGATCAGAGATCAGGCGAGAGTCTTCTCCTCCCTTTTATTTGTTGAGGAGTTGTTCGGCAGGCCTAGGATTGCTAAAGGTCTTCTTTCTTACTTTTCCCCTGAGGAGAGGGCAGCCATCTCCCGACCCTTCGCAGAGGAAGAGGTCCACCAGGCTGTGTTTTCTCTGACATGGGATAGGGCCCCAGGCCCCGATAGTTTCCCCTTCGTTTTTTCCAGAAGTGCTGGGGGGTAATCAAAGAGGATATCTTGGCGGCGATAAGAGAGTTTCAGGAAGTGAGGGCTCACTTGGGGGGCATCAATAAGACCCTTTTAGTGCTTATTCCTAAGAAGATAGGTGCTTAAGATTTTCGCGACTTTAGGCCCATCAGTTTGCTTAATGGTACTTACAAGATCATCACCAAGGTGTTAGCGGGGAGGTTGGTCACAGTGATGGATTCCTTGGTCAGTCATTTACAGGGTGCTTTCATCAGAGGGAGACATATTTTGGATAGCTTCATGGTGGCACATGACTGTTCTTTTGCTATGAAGCAAAAGATGAGATAAGGGATGGTCTTGAAGTTGGACTTTGAGAAGGCTTATGATAAGGTGAGCTGGCAGTGTCTATTTGATGTCTTGGGATGGGTTTTGGGGACAGATGAATTGGATGGGTCAGATCTTGTGTCACTTCAGCTTCCTTTGTTATCCTTATTAGGGGAAAGCAGTCCTCTTGGTTCCGGGTTGCGCCAAGGGGATCCTTTGTCTCCCCTCCTGTTTGTGCTTGTTGCTAGTGTCGTGAGCAGGGTGTGGTAGAAGGCTGAGACTACTGGGTTGATTAGAGGTCTCCAGGTGGTCAGAGATGGCCCCTCTCTTATTCACTTGCAGTATGCGAATGATACTATTTTATTTCTTGAGGAGGGTGAGCAGCACCCTTCTATGGCTAGGCTCTTGTTGGAACTTTTGGAGGAGGTTATCGGCCTGAAAGTTAATTTCAGTAAAATTCTTATGGCTGAAATAAATATGGAGGAAAGACCTCTTTTGAGGGTGGCCACTTTGTTGGGTTGTACTATTAGGGAGTTCCCCTTCTCTTACTTGGGTCTTGCTCTTTCGCCGGCCCCCCTCAGATTTGCAAATTGGCTTCCCATTATTCAGAGATACGAGGCTAGGTTTACTGGATGGAAGACTATGTAGTCTGAGGCGAGGCGCTGACTGCTCGCCTCGCCTCGCCTCAAACGCCTCGCTCTGACCACAATTTGTCTCACTCTCTCTCTATCTCACATAGACACACAAAATTTGGTTTTTGACAGTGGTTTGTTAAATTCTATGTGAATTTAGTGAGTCATAATAATTTGAATCATAGGATTGAATGAATTTAGGAAATTTATTGACTTTATGTAGGTATTTTTGTGATATTTAGACATATAATCTATTTTTTGAATTATATATACCTATTAAAAAAAATCTCGCCTCAAACGTCTCAAACGCCTAGGCCATCGCCTAGGCGTTTGAGGCATGAGGCGACCCACTGGTCGCCTCGGCCGCCTCACGCCTCAGACTCCATAGATGGAAGGCTAGATTATTATCTTATGGGGGTCGACTGACCTTATGCAGCTCGGTCCTGGATAGCCTCCCTACTTATTTTCTCTCCATGTTCTGCATTCCCAGCACGGTGGCCAGGAAGCTCGACTCTATCCAGTGCAGATCTTTTGGCATGGCAGTGAGATCTGGTGTAGAGGATGGCATGATATTTCATGGGGTAGAGTGACCACTAGCAAGGAACAAGGAGGTTTTGGGCTGAAGCATGTTAGAAACTTCAACCTGGCTCTACTGTGCAAATGGCTGTGGAGGTTGGGGTGTGGAGAGGCGGGGTTGTGGTCCCAGGTGATTAGGCATCGCTACTTCCATTCGAGGAGGGTTTGGGACTTGGCTCCTTCTCCACGCCACACTACTTCTCCTCTTTGGCGGGATGTATTCTCTTGCAGGGACTTTCTCGTCGCCAATGTCCGGGTCCAAT
Source organism: Amorphophallus konjac (assembly GCA_022559845.1). NCBI lineage: Eukaryota > Viridiplantae > Streptophyta > Magnoliopsida > Alismatales > Araceae > Amorphophallus > Amorphophallus konjac. The sequence continues at coordinate 26,929 of JAHNEJ010003601.1, forward strand.
TGGGAGATGGCTCTAAGTGCCTCTTCTAGAAGGATAGATGGTGTGGGGACTCTCCCTTGGAGTCTTTGTTTCCTAGCCTCTTCGCGATTTCGGTGGCTCCACTTGGCACTGTGGCTCAAGTTTCGATCAGCATGTCCTGGGTGACTCCTGGGCAACGACCTTCAGGCATGATTTCAGGTAGGAGGAGTTGGATCAGCCATAGGGTCTTCTTTCTTTCCTCCTCTCCTTCCATTTTCGGGGAGGGAAGGATGAGTGGGTCTGGAGGTGGGAGAAAAAAGGCACATTCACAGTCAAGTCAGCTTATGCCGTTTTCTCAGATGGAGCTGTGCGACATGGCTTTCATTTTTAGGTGTGGAAACCGAAGAGCCCTCTCAAAGTCAAGCTTTTGATTTGGAGAATCACCCATGGCAGGCTCCCCACTCGGGATAGGCTGTCACGTTTCATGTCGGATATGGTACCTACCCGCTGTCTTTGTGGTGTCGATGATGAGTCCCTTGACCACCTTTTTGTCGGGTGCCCCTACGCTAAGAGGGTGTGGATGGAGATTGCTCGAAGGACTAGCTGCTTCATCAACTTGCAGAGTGAGGTTCGCTGCTTGCTTTGGGAGTGGGACAGGCCTTGCCCCCGTGAGCTAGATAGAACGATTTGGTGGCTTATCCTTCACGCCACGTTATGGGCACTGTGGAGATAGCGGAACCATCATATTTTCAAGAGAGAGTCGCATGCTGAGGAGGCTCTTGTTGATTTTGTTAGGGCTAGAGTTAAGGAATGGGCGGTCACTCTTTCTAATGTGAATTCATTTGTTTCCCCTCTTTTTGGCTGCTTGGGGGGCTAATTAATTGAGTCACACTCTCTTAGTGTGTGTTTTGTTGTACAGATGTTATGGGGGGTTGCATTTTTTTGGGTTCTGGCCCGCCTATATATGTACATTATTCCTTTATTTTAATATATTTGTGGTACTACCCACTTTCAAAAAATTTACCCAATGATATTCTGGTCCAACTGATGAACACCATACCTACGAGGGATGCAAAATTGCAAATGTCCACTATCCAAAGTAATTTCTATCTGGGATATCTTCCCGCTGTGAATCGGTGGCATATTTTGATTTGATCCATTTTCTCATACCTTTGTATTTTCTCTTGTTTAAATTACAGAGAATGATGGTAGCTGAAGGAATAGTCATTTCTTGCCTGAGGTTGGGTGAAAATAAAATTCTTCCTTTTTATTTAAATCATGCTACTATCGACTTTCCAGAAAATAGAAGAGGAGTATCAGTCTTATTTCCAAGCTTAACATTTATTATTTTGACTCAGTGGAGCATTATCCTCAGAAGACTTGTAAAGAATTCCATGATCTGTGCAATGAATTTAACAGAAGGAAGAGATATTAAATGTGAAGTTGAGGTGATTTGGAATATTGTATGACCAGGGAGTTTACTTTTTTGGCATGTTCTCACTTTCATATGGTTTTTTTAGCATTCCACTGATTTGTGAATATATCTCACTGATTAGTCATACAGCTGTAATCGTGGGTTTCTCACTTTCTTGCTTCTTTCCTGATGGGTAGCGTTAAGTGTGACCTTACCCAATAATAATTGCTTAATTGCACATCTTGGATATCTTAGTTCTTTTAATTCACTTGGTTTTACTAGCTTATTCCTCCTACTGTTGTCTCCTTACAGTTCTCATTGATATTTCCAGTCACGTCTTCTTTTCACTTTGTCAAATTCTTATGTTAGAAATACATCATGAAGAAAGATTTAGAATGAAGTAATGTCATATGTGCAGTACGGACTGGTGCATATTGCTGCTGGAGATTTACTACGAGCAGAAGTTGCAGCTGGGACAGAGAATGGGAAGCGGGCCAAAGAATATATGGAAAAGGGGATGTTAGTCCCTGATGAAATTGTTGTGGTGGTATGTCAAAGCATTTCCCATCTCTTCTTTTTTGTACAGTCCAGAACTGTTTTCTCTTGGAAGTTCTTTAATTTCTTATTTATTGTCAGATGGTGAAAGAGCGTCTATTGCAACCTGATGTTGAAGAAAATGGTTGGCTTTTGGATGGTTACCCAAGGAGCCTTTCTCAGGCAACAGCTTTGGAAAATCTTGGCATCCGTCCTGACGTTTTCATTCTTCTGGATGTAAGTATATGCACCTTCCAATTGTCTATGTTCAGTAAACAAATCATGGCATGTGTCATGACCTTTTAATTCTTTTGGAGATAAGCAAATATAATTTCAACTTATTTATGGTCATTATGCTGTACTTACAATATCTGTAAATATTTTGACAACAGAATGAAAGATGTATCATTGTCAGGTCTACCAGGAGAAGAAGAAATGAATTGGAGATATGGGTGCAATCCCCCCTCCCCATCCCCACACGCACAAAAAAGGAGCCAGTAAAACAAGGAATTGGAGCAAGAGGAAACATGCATAATGCATGGGCAGTAGTTGTGGAGGAATAAGAGTGTGGACAAAAGAACTTATACTCGAGGGAAGGAAAATGGACATTCAGGGGTTTATTTGGATGCTTCTTAACAATCTCTTCCTTCCTCCAAGGGAAATTCCCATTAACTTCCTAGATTTAATAATCTTTCTATCTAACCATTACTCCCCTTGCACTGGCTCCCGCGTTGCGAACTGCCTTCCTCCAATTCCACCATGGCTCTAGAAAGTTAGAAGCCCCTCCCAAGTCCCAAGTCCGATTGCACCCCCTGCCACCACTTCCATCAGATTGCTCCTCCCTCCTGCCTATTCTTTCCTGTCAATCTCACTGCCAACATTCCCTGGATATCCTTTGTTCCCCTACTGTGGCCTTCTTCCACCTTGTCATCCCTCACTTGTATGTGCTAGTACTCTCCAAGTGATATGTTCTTTATGGTCTAATCCATTAGATTCTCAGTCAAAGTAGCCAGCATGAAAAGAGAGTGAAGGCCAAGAAAGAGTGGTGACTCCTTTTACCTCCTCTTGATTCCTCAGTCATCATCACAAAGCAAGAAATGCCATATTGGATCTCGACATCCTCTTAAGAGGCGAAGAGGAGAGACCTTGAAGAAATCTCTAAAAAGATCTTGTAGAGAGTGGGAATAGTGGCCAAGGATCATGAAAATCTTATACTTTGAAAATTGCTTTAAATTTTGTGCATTTAGCTATTCAATATGCTTAAGTTGGCACAATGATAATGAGAATGTAAAAAGTATGTCTGCAAATACTAGGATTGCTTTCTTGTGTCTCAATGCTGTGACAGCATGTTGAAGATCTCCTCCTCTATCCTTATCCTCATCCTCATCTCTACCTCCTTTTCTTCTTCTTCTTCTTCCTCCTCTTTTTCCTCTCACTCTTTTCTCCTCCTTCCCCTCCTCCTTTTTCTTTCTTCTACTATTCCGCCTACTCCTGTCTCCCTCTGCTTGACCTTGGTAAAGATTCTATCTTGGCACCCTTGGAGAGAGAGAGATCTCAGAGATGTCACAAGAGATGGAAAACCATGTTACAAAGTCATTGTTGCTGAGCTAGGTGTATGATTTCCCATGGTTTTGTATGTCCACCCTCCATCTAATCCCTGCAACCTTTTAGGTAACCTCTTCCTCTCGACATCTCCTGTCCTACACCAAACAAACCCCCTCCCTCCTGAGCATGTGTCAAGAGAAAGTCCAATCACCAGGCACTCGCTTCTTCCCCCCGCACAAAGTCCTTGGTTAAGTACCAAACCAGTCCTACCTTCCAAGAAAAAAGGTACCAAACCAGTTCAAGCAGGATTATATTTGTTGGCATGCTAACTGGCCTTAAGTTAATTGTATCTGGGTCCTGATCCGATGTTTCTGGACCTACAGCTGACTAATTTTGGATCCTATTATCTGCCAGTGTGGTTTTTGAAGCCAGGGCCAGTACAATTTGTCTTGCCACCTGGTGTCGAACTCTGAACCCTCAATAAAAAAAAGTCTTCATCTCTGCTGCTGACCACCTCAAGAAAGCTCTCAGGTGCTCGAAATCTATCTTCATGGTGTTCATCTTTTAATCAACCCCCAGAGACCTTTTGCCCCGAGGAAGATTTGAGAGTGTGGTTACTCTTTCTGAAGAGAGGGTTCTATAGAATGTCTCATGATTACAAAAATGCTCAAACTTTATTAATTTTTTGACAAAAACAAGTTTATCAGAGAATGGGACCTCTGAAAAGTTAGGTTGTTCCCCTGGGTTCAACGAGAGCCACTTGTGGTAGGCTGTCTTACTGCCTGCTCATCAGGATTCATTGGCTTCCCTGTTGCATGTCATTTGACTGTTCTCTCTATGTTTGTTCTTTAGGCTTCTGTTACAATTATGAATGAATGTGTCTTGTTGTCCAATGCCTTTGGTTTGTTTTATTTTATTAATCAGTATGCTTTGCATCTTCAGTTTGATGCATCTGTCACATTAATCACTCAATTCTTCCTACAGGTTAAGTTATCCATTATTCAGATCAGTTACTTGCAAAGAAAGCAGAAACTGACTTGCTATGAGTTTTGGTTGTACAGGTTGATGAAGATACTCTTGTGGAGAGAGTAGTTGGGCGGAGGCTTGATCCTGTTACTGGAAAGATCTACCACTTAAAGTATTCACCACCTGAAAATGAGGAAATTGCTGCTAGGCTTACACAGCGCTTTGATGATACTGAAGAAAAGGTTTGTCTCCATCAATATTTTTTGTCATTTCCATGGATTGAGATCTCCTTCTGGAATTTTTAGGCTTCACCATCTTGTTCACTTTGATAATCTCCTTCCATTAATTTTGATATTTCATGTTTCATGTACACTGCTGGAATAAGATTTCCCCCCCTTACATCTGCTCCTCTTTCTCTGAAGGTAAAGTTGCGGTTGCAGACTCATCATCAGAATGTAGAAGCTGTCCTTGAAGTTTACAAAGACGTCATGGTTAAGGTTTGTAACTGATAGTTTTTTTTTTATTTGAGAACATCAATAGTTAAATATAGAAATATTGTAATCCATATAGAAGATTTCCTGAAAATGGAGATACATGTTGCTGAGGCCCAGGGTTTCCCTCTGTCTATAATCTTGGCAAGTTTCATTTAATAGCCGATGGCTAGATGGTTCAAGTATCTAAACATTTTTAGAATTTTCAGATTTTTTATTTTTCTTTTTCATATTATTCTACAGTTAATAATCTTCAAGTTTCTATCCTTTAGCACATTAAAAGCATGTTTTTTGTTTCCTGGTAAATCAGTTTTTAATTCAATATCATATTCTTATATTGTATATGCCATCTAGCTTCTGAAGTCATTTGAGATGGTTTGACATGCACAAAGAAGACTAACATGAGGACATATTAAGAGATTGTCGTCATTTTCTATGAGGGTTCTAAAAGCAGAAGAAGATTGAAGAGAACTTTAATGGAGGCTGTAAAAGAAACATTAAACCATGAATGCCGGAGACCAATCAGGTGGATCGATGGATGATGATGATAATTGTTTGTGCCTTCTGAAATTGTTGTTAAAAATGCTGCCTAAATTAATGTAAAAATTCGGAAACTACAAGGAAAGTGGATCTCCATAAGCCGCATAATCCTTCCTCAAAGAGGAAGAGTGGTGTTTATCTATAGGGCATGTCGACTATGTAATGTATTGAGATCATCACCTGATCGTATGCTCACTCTGTCATTGTGCTATTGTAGTGGAAACCATACACGCCGGAAACAGGGGATAAGGTGAGCAAGTGCTAAACTGTTTCTCAGGGAGCATGTTTTTAAAATGAATTTGATTGGGATTTTTGCACATATACCCTTGTAAACTTGCATATTTCCTAATAAACCCCATTATTTAGACCTATTTTCATTGATATCTTTAATATACCTTGAATGTTTGTGGTTATACACTCGTCGTAACTCCCATTTGTTTAATGGGGGTGAAGTGCGGGTTATAATGACTAACCTCCTCTCTAGTTAGCATCATCTCTCTATGTGTGTGTGTGTACAGTAGTATCCATGGAGCGGCCTCGGCTGCTAGAATCCACAGTGGGCACATTGAGCATCATCACATCATCCGCTGCCGTCTGCGGCACTGGAGGGGAGGGGAGGGGGAGCGCCTAGGAGGAGGGCGGTGGCGGCATCCGCTGCAGGTGACAAGAGTTGACGGCGGCTTGTGCCTAGAGGAGCTCACTGGAGGGCGAAGATTTGGATGGCCTCGCAGAAGCTCCACCATCATCGTCAGCGACAAAAGGGCTCCGGATTTGGGAGAAGCCCTCGAAGGGCTTGGCGAAGAAGGGGAAGAGAGGGATTGAGCTAGGGCACCGACGATGGTGACACCCTAGTGCCCTCCACCTCCTCCTCCCGTGCTCTGTCGCCCGGAGATGCCAGCCGGGTGAGTCAACCGTTCTTGCACGGGGCAAGAGGCTCGTGGACGGACAATGAGATAAGCGACCACAGATTGTGATCAATTCCTAGGGCCGCTGCAGCAGCGGTGGAGAAACACCGGGAGGTGCAACCCCCCTGCTTCGGCAGGCCCAACCGGTGACCGCAGCACCCACCCCCTCCCCCATTCCCTTTGCGCGCTCCTCTGGAATTAACCTAGGGGCCCCAGATCTGCACGCACTGACAACGTCAGTAGTGTTAGACCTACATGTCCAGCATCCCCAGCTGAAGCGGTCCCCGGAGCCCTGGACTTACCTGTGCTACTGCCATCTCGCAGCACCCCCTTCTCTCCAGCGACCACAGTCCTACTGGCTCAATTGTTCTCCAGGAGCCCTGGACCTACCCGCGCCGATGTTGGATGGCCGGACGCTAATGTTGGATGACCATCTTCCGCCTGATGATGATGGAGGAGATCTCGGTGGAGGAGGTCTGCTGGGATTATGAGGCTGGCCTCGGGGAAAGTGTCTTTGGGAAAAGAGGAACTCACAAGGGTGTTTACGGTATTTTGCATATGCCCAACAGTTTCCGTAGTATATCCCAGAATTTTCGCGTTGTGTTGATAGCTTGGGACCACAGACATATAACCACAAACATTCAAAGTATATTAGGGATATCTGTGACAATAGGTCTAGATGAGGGGTTTATTTGGAAATACTCAAGTTTACAGGGCTACATATGTAAAAACCCCAATTTGATTTTGTGACGACCCAAGATCCGGATACGGGAAAAATCTGATATCATTCGAATCCTGGCCCGCCGCCCACGAGTCGGAGGGCTCGAAAGGGCTAAAAGGAGTGTGGAGGTACAAAGAAATAGGAAATAAGGCAGGATAATTCAACAATTAACATAAATAAATAAACAACTATAACAGAGTCCAGTCCAACAAAAGTACAGTTTAAGGCAGGGAAACGTACCCATTACTGAGTGAACACTCGGCCCGGCGAGCTGGCAACTAAGAACCTCCGCGTAGCACCCTCGAACCTCGAGGAAGAATCGCAACACCTGAAGAGCAGGGGTGGGCCTTCTGTCACTGACTCAGTAGGGGTCCCGCGGAACCCCAACCGTAAAGAACGGCGGTAGCAGAAAGTAGCAACAACGGCAGGAACAGCAAACACGGTGGCCGGTAAAAACTCGGTGCTACTGCTACTCTTACTGAACCTGAAAACACGCCCCGATCTCACAGTCGGGAAACAACGGTCTAACGGAGAGACCTCTGGCTACGCCACCAGAAAACACACCACGATAACCCTGTCGTGGAGGCCCGTCTCACAGACAAAGGCCCAACTCAAGATCACGTGGTCTGGGTAGACACGATCACGACCTCGCCGTCGTGAACCCTAACACCGTTTAGGGAAAAGACCATCGGTAACTCTACCGAAACCCTAGACCTTTGCCTCGGAAAACACCTGGAACCCACACGCAAAAATCACGTCCCGCAGACGGGAAACGAAAACTCGAACCACGAGTTTCTCATGTCACGTGACGGGAGTACCAGTCCACCAGAAGCAAGGCCGGATGCGTCCACTGACGTCTTAGTCCGCGCCTCAGGTGTCTCCCTCCGGCCCAGCGGGAACTGAGACACCGTACAAGTATCACAGGACAAGGACTAGCTGGGGTCCCCTCGTCAACGCGGGTCTGACGCCCCCAACCACATGTGTACACACAAACTATTCGCTCTAAGTCGGGTCCTCTAGCTAGTTTTTCCCCCAGCCCAGACTCAGACTGCGAAGGCGGGGGCCTTATTGTAACCAGCCTAAAAACCGCCACACCAGGAAAGCTCTCCACCACTCCCGAGTGAGTCCGCATAAGCGTGCACAGGAAAGCCACAGCTAGTGGGGGGTCACTAAACGTGAACCAAAAGTCACACACGCACCCATCGCGAGTAACACGGAGTAACAGGCGGCTCGAGCCCACCAGACTCTGGACAACCCACTAGACCTAATAAACCCAACGGTCCTTGAGTCGTGCGACTCGGGTCAAGACCGCTGCACGTGACGGGACAGCGCCGTCAATCTAGCCTAATCCCTAGGTCTGAAACCACGGTAATATAATGCTCAAGGCGGCTCGTGACCGCCGAGCTCAATCCCTTTCAAAGGGAAGTGAAGAAAACCCTCCAGTCCCAGGCTGAGTGATTGGACTCACAATCCACAGGCCATACACACGGTCCACACGGAGACCACGTTCCAAAGAAGATAATGACGTGCGGGAATAGCCCACCGCACTCGTGCCAACCCGTGGCGACTCGATCTAACGAAAGAATAGAAGTCCGGAACACAAAGGGTCACCCGTACCCTTAAAACCCACGGGCACGTTAATCGAGATAAAACGGTACCTCCGGACACTCAAAAATACGGTCACAGTACCCACGGGGTGTCCGGGACACTTACGGGCCATAGGTCGGCCATTGGGTCTCAACCAGACCGACCGGGGCCAAAAACAGGCCTCACAGCTGCATTTTGGTCGACCAGCCCACAAAGGGTCAGTCGACCAACCAGTTCGGTCGACCGAACTGGACAGTTCGGTCGACCGAACTGGATGCCCAGTTCACAGATGACCGCCCGTTCGGTCGACCGAACTTGCCAGTCGGTCGACCGAACACGGCGAAACCCCAAACCGAACCCCTTGCATGGGGTCCGATCCACACCCCATTCGATCCCAATCGAAGGGAAAAACATAGGGGATCATCCCCTAGAACCCAAAACCCAAAATGAGAGAAAGAAAGAGGGAAAACGTCGATCGATCCGACGAAACCGTTGCACGTCCTAAAATGTATTCAAAACCCCCAAACTAGCAATAACCCACGCTCGGCTCACCATGGGCTGCCAAACTCGCGGAAAATGAAGTACAGGGGTTAAAGATCCATCCCCCTACCTCCACCGAAGATTTGACGCACCGTGGACACCGTTCTGACGCGAAACGTCCCACGAAACCCCCGCCGGTTCACGAACGCGCACCCGAGCTTCCTCGCGCCACCATGCCTCGATTCTCGTCCCATCCACGCCGCTCCTCATCCCACGCACGTCGCCACCTCGCCCCCATCCACCTCCGTCGGCCGCCGGAGAAGAGAGGGAGAGAAAGGGAGAGCGTGAGAAGAGAGAGAATGAGAGAAAGAGAGGGTGTGGAGGTTATTTATATAAGAAATTCCGGGATTTAAAAATTTCAGAAAATATAAAAATAGGAAAAAAATACTCCCCACGATCCTCGGAAAACGCACAACGCCCTGGTAACGTCCCGGAGTCGGAGAACGTAACGGTTCACCCTGCACGGGGTTTCGAAGGTCCGACAGGCAAAAACACGCGTAAACCGCAAAACTCAATCCGGGACCCACAAAAACGATCCGAAACTCACGGATCCTGATCCGAAAAAATATCTGAAAAATCCGGGGCGTTACAGATTTGTTTAGGAAAACATCAGGAAAATGCTTCCAGAATGAAGTGATGGTCACTTACCTAAATTTGTGGGAGAGAAAATTAGGGAGGAGGAGGTTTGATGCAGAAATATTGGATAAAATGGAAATATCTTCAACATACTAGTGCAAAGGGTCACTGCTGCTTTTTATGCCCTGTTTCCGCTATTGTCTACAGGATCTCTGCGGCTGCTGCAGACACTGGCTTCCATTTCTCTGATTGCAAGTGAAGGTTTGTTGCTGCAGGCATGGTAAGCAGAATCAGATTGGATCGGCCAATCCGATACTTTTTGGTCAAGCCTACCCGATCCCAATCCACTGATCCCAATTCCTGCCACAAACTCACCCACCCCTTCCACTTCCCAATCCGGTAACTGCTTTTGCCAGTGCCACTGTCTATTGCTGCTGTCACTTCTTGTCCAGCGTAGCTGCTGCCTCCTCCTCTGCCGATGCCGCCTCCATTCTGCCTACGCCTCTCTGCAATAGAAAGAATCAAGGGGTAAAAGGGATAGGTTGCAAAAAATTGCACAAAACCCCTAAACATTAATGGGAGGAAGAATCAGATTGGTTCGGATTTGAGCCAGATCGATCTGAGTCTGACCCTGCATCCCAATTCTCATCAGGGATCAACTGGATCGGCCAGATTGGCTTGGAATCGGACTGAATCGGCTGATCCTGCACCTGGATCGGCTGATCCAACCCGATTCCTGCCAGGAACAGCTTCCCACTTCCCTGGTTGGCCTATGTTTAAAAGGGGAAGAAGAAGAAAAGGAAGAAGAAAGAAGGGGGGAAAAACAACCTACCTGCTTTTGCAGCTCTGCTGTCGCCATCGTCCATCGCTGGTGCTGCTGCTGCTGTCCAGTGCAACTGCTACTACAGACGGCACCGCTGCTGCCTCCTCCTCCGCACCACAGCCGCCTCCTCTGCTGCTGCCTCCATATTCTATCACTGGAATCGGAAGAGGCCAAGTAGAGGGTTTCCTTACAAGCTTGCACAAAACCCCTAAAAAATGAACTTAAGAACTTTAAGCTATTAAAAATAGTAAACAGCAGCGATCCAGGATTGCATGGGGATTGGGTTGGATCGCCCGATCTGGCCGACCTGAATTTTAGGGCCCCCGATCCTAGCCCGATACCCAAGCTTTCGTTCCTTGGTTTTAACCTTAAAAACCATAAACAGTGGGTCAGCCTGGATCACTTAATCGGTCTCTGATCGGCAGATCTGGATCGGTTTTCAGGCCACCGTCTGAGCCTGATACCCGAGTTTGCCTACCTTGGCTGCTGGTTGTCAAGAATGGTAGAATTTTTTTTTATGTTTTTTGTCGAGGGCTGCCAAGTGTTAACTGGAAAATGACCGCATGGAGTAGAAGGGTTAGATATATTGAAATGTTCTTGAAATCACAAGGATACTTAGGAAATGGGAACAGAAGAATTTGTTCGAGCTCCACGATACATGTTGAAATAAAAATGTTTAGTGCTCATGAAGTTATTAAGAAATGATTTCAATTGATTTCATGTTATTTTTAGTTGTTAATGGAACGTGTAGATCAGCCGGTATAAGACGAATGCATGGATTCAGATGAGCCTAGCGGGTTATGGTGCTGTGGGACAATTCCGAGGACTGTTGGGTTGTTCAAGAAGGTTGATGCCATGTGCATGAAACTACAATGCTGGCATGGGCAATTTTAGGCTTTGTTTTTGCATCTGTTGTGTTTTGTATTCAAATATCATTTGCGGTTTATAGATGAGTTGGGTCAGTTGCAAATGTTACAATCAAGTCAACAGAGCCTCCTGTAAGTTGTTTTAAGTCTTTTCTGGTTCGTTATTGCAACAATAGAAAAATGATTTGCATAAATGGAGAAGTTAAAGTAGATATTATTCCGCATACTTGGCACTTGTTCATCCTTTGATTTTTCTCTGTCATTTTCATTGTTATTCAGATTAACAGAAATGTATCAAAGGAAGAAGTATTTGCACAGATCGATGCAGCATTATCCCAAGTTCTTGAGAAAAAATTGAAGGCTAGCTCTGCCTCAGAATCCATGGCGGCCAGCGTCGCTCATTGAATTAGCTTCAAATAGTTTGCAAGTCACCGACTGGGGACATCAATGACAATAACAAAATTTGAAGTTGTTGATACCCAGTTTCAGAGCCATTGTTTCTCATTTTCTTTTTTTTGTTGTTGTGGGGGGGGGAGGGGGATTGTTGATTGCTTTTTTTTGTCTCTTGGCTTTAGCTTATCATAGTGTAAAGTTCAAATATTTTTGCTTATTTTCTTAAGTATTAAGAAGTATGTCATCTGATGTTATTGATGCGTGGAATAATTTTATTTTCTGCCAATGATGAAGAGTTCTTGGTGTTATGGTTTGTATATCAATGACAGAATTGGCTAATGTGTTCGTAAATTATTTCGTATATGGTTGAGTGTCGAGATTGGCGTAATATTTCTTTTTACCACACTTTCCCCCACTATTCCTAATTTTCTATCACGTTCATTATAATTGTATGGATTTTTTTTTTCGGGTAGTCTGCATTTCGTAACTTTCGCTGCACCTTCTTTTGCTACTGCTGGTGTTCTATCATATCTCCAACCCCCCCCCCCCCACACACACACACACCACAAAAAAAGGCCAACAACTTGTTTTCCTTGCTGAAAACGTGTGCCATCCAGTGAGGCAGCAGTGTAGTTCGCCGTCGCATCCATATGCCATCAGGTCCATCGACCGGAGAACGGCGTTTCTTTTTCGTTTTACCGCGTAATTTAAATTTTAAACTTCTATTGTTTTGTTCCCATGCAGTAGATTTAGGTCCTCTGGAAATGACCGTTCGATTTGGAATGCCAATAGGAATATTCTTTTAAAAACAAGTAGGCAGCTTCCAATGTTTCCCTTTTCCGTTTGGATTGCGGGAAAAAGTTGCCCCAGCCCCAAATGCAGCCAGGGTTTGTTAGCGCATGATTGAGAGGGAGTGTCTCAGCTTTTTTGCTTTTTTTCTTTTTTTTTTGGAATTGGTCATCCAACTTAGTAAAGAGTTGTTTGGATCAAGATTTGTCGACTCGATGATATGTATCGGATCGGATCTTCTCTGATCCGGTACGATACATTCAAATCGTAACTAATTCGACCTGACTCGGCATCCATCATCTCCTCTCTCTCTCTCTCTCTCATTATGATTTGACTCGACTCGACCGATCTTTGGGGTGATCCGCAGCGTATCAATTTTTTTTTAATATGGTACGACATTTCCGAGTCAACCCGAGTCAGACCGAGTCGGTAAACTATGATTTTGACTGATGTAAATTGGTAATAATAGAATCCTTCAATTCTGAAGTTACTAATCTCTAAATCAACGAAGACAAAACCCTCAATTTTAGTTCACAGATATCCTAAGCTGAGAAACAAAACCGAGAATTCTCTCGCAAGATGGGTGATCCTGTCTTCACACTTCCAGTATTTTCCATCAATTCAAACGGGGAATTCAAAGATTTCATTGCTTTACAGTAATCTAAATAAAAAGAATTAAATATTTCACAATGTTTTACGTCGCCCATAACAACTCCTTAGCGGATCCGGATCACGTTGACTGAGGTTATACATACGTACATGAAAAGATCTTCTAGAATTCACATATGTAGGAAGTCCACTTTTTCCCCCTCACCGAAACGGACGTACGTGGGAAGTTATAAACGATGTCACGTTCTTGCCGTCAAACATTGAGCGCTAAGATGTCTTTCTGCATGTACCTTTTGCATGCCATTGTTTGACAACAAGACGTGTGGAGATGCTAGAAAGCTGTCCCCGTCACAAAACCAGGCATCAAGTTAGGAGTTAGAATATTCTGTTTAGAGCACATAAAATAGCACACTGCCCTCTAGTGGAGATGCCCTTTGGAATAAAAAAATGAAAAGCAGACTGTCTCTTAAGCTTTAACAATATCCATATTCTAACTACTCTTTTAAACAAAGTTTGTGTAAGATAGAGTGTCACATTTTCAAATCAAGCACGTTATCTACCTCAAGTAAAAGAAATAAGGGTACGGAGATTTTATGTACGAATTATTATGTATTATATTTATAAATGTAGAGACATAAAAATAGTCTCCCGAGTCTCGTACCACACTTTTAAGATTTATTTGGTTTGAGAAGAACGACTAGTCACCAATGAAAGTCTGCAAATATCAGAAAGAGGCGTCAGAAGGAGTTCTGTGCGTTATTTCAGGGGACAACCCTCTGACGTTTAAGTAAAGACCGTATTGAGTGAGGATCAGCAGGACATGAAGAGAGGGGGAGAGTGCAAGGGTAGGACGATCAAGCTTGAAGCCGGAGCGAAATTCCTGGGAGTGCTCGCCGTGTCCCGCAAGTGCTCGGAGAGTGCTCGCAGGGCGTGAGACGTGCTCAGATGCTGTCTCCCACCGATCTCTCCCTCTCCAATGAGTCTGAGCGTTCCTCCGTGAGTGGCTGTCTGTCTCTGTATGTATGTATGTCTCTGACTCTTTGTATAGGTCTATGTTTGTGTCCTTGTCATCTGATCGGAGGTCTATTTATACCGGTTGCCCTGGCGGTGGAAGCACCATCCCTTAATAGGGAAAGACGTGAGTCGTGAGATAACGCTTCCCCGTGATCGTGGGGAGTTTCCAATTATGTGCTCATTTATTCGGGCAATGCGACCTTCAGGCGAGTCTTAAGACGCTCTAGGCACGTACTCGCCCATACTGGAGTAGAGGTCGGCGATGGCGGGAGTAACGTTCGATCGTCAGAGAGTCATCCGGCACCCGAGATCCCTGAGTCGATGCCCCTTGTGGGCTGGAGAATCCGTTGTCCATCTTTTTTGGGCCACCTAGTGCGGACCGCTAACTATCGTGAGGCCCGCTTCGCACCAGGCGGGTCTTGGGCTGACGTAGGCCTGGCGTTAATGGGCCGCATGTGGGACGAATTGATTTCACCATCCTCAATAAATAATATGAAATAAAATATGGATCGAATAATCCAAGAGGGGAGTGGTGAATTGGATTATTGAACCAAATCGCAGCCAATGAACAAACTAATAAATTAAAATTTATTGCACGTAATCTCACGAAGAAAATGGACGAGAGACAATGAGCCAATCACACAAAGTGAACATGACGACTTTTATAGTGATTCGGACATCACCATGCCGACCTACATCCACTGCCCAAGAATATCTTGGAATTTTCACTAAAAATCGTTGGGCATAAGAGTGATGACTCACCACTATAAATCATTTGACATCAAGGTGTAACTTCACCTCTCAACTTACTAGACACGAGGGCACTAACTCGTCTCAACACGTTAGACACAATGGCATTAACTCGCCACAAACTACATCATACATAAATATGTTAGTTCGCCTTGAACCATAATATGAGAAAAGAAATTATCCTCCCAAATAAGAATGATCCAAAGACCTAACTAGAAACTCTATATAATATTATAATAGACACGTCAGGAAATAGAGTTCTAGAAAGTAACTACGAAGAATGATGGATTTGATGCCACTCTCATGATCCACATGAAAATTTGATGAAAATTGTCTTTCCCTTTAGCTTGATCAGGATTTGATGCCACTCTCATGATCCACTTGAAAGTAACCTGACTCACATTTAATCCTCGAGGGATGTGAGTCCGGAGTTTTATGGCGACAGTACAAAAAGGGGTGACATAATGCGTAGGGTAAGACTCGAACTCAGGTGGCCCAGTAATCGCTCAACTCTCCGTACCACCCCGTTAGGTTCCCCGTTACAAAAAAAAAAGAGTATTATCCGGTGAGAGACCGTCCGATGTGAGACCGAGCTGCGTGAGTTAGTAGTTATCTCGTCCCGTTCGCGCCTTCGGAGTGCCATCAATCCTTCTCACGACGCAGCCGCGTCAGCTCTTTCTTTCTTCTTTTCTATTCTATTTTTTTTAGTAATAACCATTTTGCTACAGCTACACACCACGACGATGCACACCCGCTTTTATTTATATCCATTTTTTGTTTTTCTATTTGCTGCCCTTTTTGGCCATTGCAATATATCATGTATCCCTTTTCTTTTTTTGTTTTGATCCCTTGTGTCTACCTTGTCTCAACATGTTAGACACAACGGCGCTAGCTCATCACAAATCACACTGACATAAAAGTGCTAGTTAGCCTTGAACCACAGTATGAGAAAAGAGATTATCCTCTCAAATAAGAATGATCTAAAGACTTAATTAGAAACTCTATATAATATTATAATATACGTATCAATAAATAAAATTCTAAAAAGTAAATATGAAGAATGATAGATTTGATGTCGCTCTTTTGATCCACGTGAAAATTTGATGAAGATCGACTTTCCCTTCAATTTGATGATAGATTGAAGAATAAGTTACAACCGCCTAAGAGACGAGAACATGCATATTCACAATTTTCCTCTGTTACAGTCACATTTTTAGTCGAGAGAGAACTTTTTCCCTTTTCCTTCTATTTGATGCAGCCACCCTCTCTCCTTTACGATGTGATCTTTCTTTCTTCTTTTCTGTTCTATTTCTTGAGCAACAACTAATTTGTTCACATCGTACCAATGCACACCCACTCTTATTTATATTCTCTTTTTATTTTCTATTTGCCGCCCTTTTTCCATGTTGCGATATATCATATTTCCTTTTTTTTATTTTGATCGAGCATCCTTCACGTTTTATGCTACAGTCGTATTCTCCTATTTTTCTACGGCTCCTTCTCTTATTTGTGATTTTGGTTTTTACCTCTTTTATTTTTCTTTCGGTCAATCCACGACAGCCACAATAGATCCACGAGATGTTTCTATACCTCCTACAAAAGAGTAAACAATCTCCAAAGAATACTCAACATCTAAATTGGTCCACCAATAAATGAGTTTTGTGATCGTCAAAAGAAATTAAGAGAAACTCAACATAATAATACGTAGCTTCGCTTTTTAAGTGTTTTTTTTGATATAATTCTCTTGTTTTATTTTTTTCATTTTACACTATATATCTTCTTAATTTCAAAATTGAATATTTGGTTAGGATGACTGTAAAAATAAAATATGATATTTGATTGATTTGTCGTAGTTTCAGCTCATTTTTTTAGTTTCATTATAAACTAAAATGAGAAAATGTTAGTGCCACGTCAACTAATGTAAACCTATGTACATTGTTTTATAGTCAAAACAAATAACAAAAAAATATTGTAAAACAAAACAATGGTAAAGTTTTAAAGTCTTTTCAAATGAAACTAACAAACCCAATGAAATGTATATGTAAAATTAATCTAACATTTCCAAAGATTTTTACATAAACATCATTTTTACACATATAACTGCAGAGAGATTACCCTTGTATATACTAATCAAATGAATGCGTTTCGCGTGCGAGTTTACTTTGATTTTTTTCAAATTATAATGAAAATGCTATTTATGTACGTATAAATACAAATATAAGATATGTTTGTATGTGGTTTCACTTTTGATAAGATTTACTTACGCTTCCAAGTAGTGGGGACAGTGCAAAATTTATTCACGGATAAGTAACACCAATTGAACCGGCTAAAACACCAATTGAATAGGTGACGAAAAGCCTATCAATTTTTTGTAATTCAATATTACATCCTAACATTGGCAGAAAATATAACCTGTCGCTCTAAAATTCCAGGAGGGAAAAATGACTACTTTAAAAAAAAATCAACAGGTCCTATGAAAATTACATAATCTTTTTATTAATGTGATACTTCTCTTGGGAGAGGGGGACTGATGAAGATTACATGTTCTGTGACACCTCTTTTTTATGTATATGTGATATTATGCATTCAATTAAAGGGATATTTAGCTCTTAACTCATATAGTCTAATCATATTGAAGAATTAGTCTCTACAATCTTGATTTGTATTCTGAAATTTTAGTGAATAGAAAATTTTGGAAAATATTACACATGATATATGAGATTGGACATTGGGTCGTATTTTCTTTATCTTTGATATCTTATTTATATCACTTTCTGTGCAGCTTCTTAAGAACTCGATCCATTTGTTAGAGGCTATAACCATCATTTCATTTTTTAGGATAGTGGGAAATTCACAATTCAATGAAATAAGACAGTAACAAGATATACAGAGTATGTCAGTGCACCCACAACCCAGACAATGAAATCTAAAACCTCGGTACTCACTTTAGAGCAAGTTTCAGTTAATTGTGTTATTTTGCTTACAATTTGAAGGCATTATCAAATAACCCTTATAATTCTACCATGTAATACCCCAAAAGATAAGATGGCATATGCACACCAATTAATAATTGCTAATTAAACTTGGTATCCTCTAGAATTAATGAACTAAAAATATTTGAAAAATTGAACTTTAGTAAGATTAACTCTAAATGAAGTTAGTCGATATAGATTCAATTTGTTATGAAAAACTAAGAATATAGAGTGTCTTCTTTTCAACAAACAAAAATAACAGTAGCCGACCTTCTTATCTCCCCTAGCCTATCTGAAGGATGTGAAGGAAATATTTAAAGATAAGGGGGAGAAGTATGATGAATTATTTGAAGTGATGAAAAACTTGAAAGCTCAGAGGTTAGGCCGAGTCTCATCAATTTTCTGATTCCTACGTGCACCCGTTCTTTTCGTTTGGTGTCACTTACTCTCTTATCTTTCTCTTGCTTACAGGATAGATACTGCTGGGATTATTGGAAGGTTGAAAAAGTTATTCAAAGTTCATTGGAACTTAACCTTGGGTTTCAATACCTCTTACCTGAAGGGTACAAAATTACCCTTTCTCTTGAAGAGGAATTTGAACAGAAGAAACCTGTTGAATTTAAGGAGGCCATCATCTTTGTGGACACAATAAAGGTGGTTGAAAATCTATTTGCAGAGTATTGCATGTAGAGTTTTCAGAATTGAGTGAGACTTCTTGACTCATTTTGTGCCTACAGACTTGTTTCAAAAATGAAGAACATGTCTATAAGTCATTCCTACACGTTTAAACATGTAGGGTGGGGAGAATAAGAGCATTAAATAAGTCTATCAGGGGGTACATATGTGAATGATATCATTGTCTATTTTTTAGTGTACCGTCATCTCTAACACATAAATATGGTATGATTTTGATATGTTCATTTTTATGTATCGTTGTTGTTCCAAGATCATCATGATTTGCACAAGGAGTTTACTCATTTCTTACCTGATCAGACGATAACACATCCTGCATCTTCAGTTGGGGATTTCATGATTCAGGATGAGATGAACTCTAGCATTGTTAGGCAAGATCCTTTAGACAAGATATTCTTTAACACTTAGGAGTTAATGTATGCGTTAGAATAATTTAAATTCATATTATTTTTGTCTATCAGAATGTACATATGTGAATGGTATTGTTGTCTATTTTTCAGTGTACAGTCATCTCTAACGTGTAAATACGGTATGATTCCGATATCTTCACTTTCATGTAGCATTGTTATTCCAAGATCATCACGGTTTGCTTGAGGACTTCACTCATTTCTTACCTGATCTGATAGTAGCACATCTTGCATCTTCATTTGGGGATTTCATGATTCGAGATGAGATGAACTCTCGCATTGTTAGGCATGGACCTTTGGACAAGGTGTTCTTTAACAATTAGAAGTTAATATATGTGTTAGAATAATTTAAATTCATATTATCTTTTAATAATGTGAGGTAAACTCAAAAGGATGCCTTTACAAAACTTACAGTTGAAGACTCTCTAGCTGACTGTCAAAGTGATACCTACCCAGAATTTATTCCAAGCTCTTGCTTCCTTTTAGGTACAATATACATGAGAGTATACTATCCTAATTATTTAAAGAGTGTCCATAGTAGTACTTATTTTTTTTGAAGCATCTCTATATGATGATTTACTTAACCCCTTGTAACTCTACCTTCTAATCCCCTAAAAAGATAAGATGGCATATGCACAGCAATTAACAATTGCTAATTAGTTTCAGTATCCTCTAGAATTGATGAGCAAAAAATATCTAAAAAACTCTAAATGAATTTAATGAGTTTTAGCAAGATTAACTCTAAATGAATGTAGTCGATTCAAAGTTAATCATACGTTGTTGACAATCTTCTTTGCTTCCGGTGCTCTTCTTCTTCTTCCCTTTGTTATGGCCTTCAAGACGCTGAGCGCCACTCTCATTGCATAAGTCACGAGCCTGAACAGAGCTGCTCCACCATTGAAACCTGCATTCTTCTATTGCACTTCTTCCACTACCAAGCCTTGGCAGAAACCCCAGAGATGGCATCCGTCTTCCTTTCTCCATCTTTCATGGAATTAGAGCTCTTACTTCCATGCCCTGGTCGAAGCCCAATAGGCCACAACAACCCTGAAGTCTTTGGCGTAGTGAGGGGTAGAGGCAGCTGCAGAGACCCACACTTCACAGCCATGTTTCCTCCCTTTCTTACCCTCTTGTGCTGGAGAAGCAGAAAACTGTCAGCTCTGTCTACAAAAATGCTAGAAGTTGGAGAGGGCCCAGGTTGCTTTATAGCAGGTTCCATCAAAAAAAGAAGTCGAGGATGGCCTTGACGAAGGGTGGAATCTCATGGGCTAACACATGGTGGGCGCCAACGAGGGGTCGAGGGATCTGCGCCTGCGTGAGGGGTTCAACAAGTGGAGCTTGTAGGGCTCGGGGATGGTGACCAGCCACCTGTCGATAGAGCTGGTGCAGAGCTTGGAGGTGATGGGGGGGTTGGGGAGCGCGATGAGGTGGAAGCGCTGCTCAGAGACGGCGTAGAAGGTGGCGGTGCGGGATGGGCCCTTGCGGCGAACGGCGGGTGGCGGGCGACGGCGTGGTTGTTGGGGAGCATTAGGGTCTCAGACTCTCAGGAGGACATGCCAACAGACCTAGGGCGCAGATGGAGATGGCGGCCACCATCACTAATGGTATGGAGGAGAGGTCCGATGCCGTCGACGCGATGGTGAACCAGCGGAAAAAAACTTTGACATCGAACCGGCGGAAAAAAACCGCTATATTCTCTTATTATAGAGTATAGTATAGATAGATATAGATTAATATAAGCTCGTTATGTCAAGATATATACAAATTCGTCATTATCGTTAGGTGTCGTAATCTAGTGTAAATGTAACTAAATGAGGTTAAAATGTAACTATAATTTAAAAAAAATTTCAATATCTTAATTTATTAGTGTAAAAAAATAACTATTATCTATATGAGATTATGAACATGTATGTTCGCAAGTAAGATTTGACGTATCGATTTAATATGTTGTGTAAGTCACATGTCGGACCAATCGAACTGTGATACATAATCGGTATGATACGTATATTTTTTAAGTATTTTATTTTTTTATTTTTTAATTAATTAATTTTAATAAATCAATTGATTGAAGTTGTTCTTTTGCGACACTTAATATTTTTTGTTACTTTTTTATTATTCTTTAAAAAAAGTCAAAAATATGTGACTCCTGACATACGACGAAAAGTTCGGTACGATCACATCTGTAAATCTTACTTGTAATAATCAGGGTTTACCGACTCAGTCGACCCGGTCTCGACGCGGGACGGGTCGGGCGGGTCGCCCAGCGACCCGGTCCGCTCTCTCGACAAGGCACGCGATTTTTTGATTTTTTTTAATTTTTTTAATTTTTAAAATATAAAATTTTAATATAAAATTTGATTTAAAGATTAAATGTTATATATATTTAATAATATTATAATGTATAGTTATTTTTTATGATAATAGATCTATATTAAATTACACATAATTAATTATATAAAAATAACATATTACACCTCTAAGAGATAAAAAAATTCACTTAATATGTTAAAGTATAAAATAGACATAATAATGACATCATTCAACTCTACTCATGAAGTATAAAATACAAAATCTCACTCATCTGAGTCATCCTGAATCTCAATCAGAATCAGATACATGAGATTGGTGACCTGTATAATCTAACTCTATCTTAGTGGGTGGAGATACATGTGGGTGGAATTGAAAATATGTAACAATCTGCACAAATGATGGGTCATGTGCAGCGGTGGAGGGTACATGAAAATCTCTAAAAAAAGTCATCACTACATCTATATATTCAATTCTATCATATGCTACTGGTGCGACTGGTGCTGGTACTGGTGCTGCTCGAACTCTGGACGTGGAGGAAGATCCTGCTCCGCCCGGTGCTAGTGGTGGGGGTACCCTGGACGTAGAAGAGGATGCCCCGGGTCTACTACGACAAACATACCCCTCACGTAACTGTGTCAGAAAGGAATGTCAGACATCCCCTGGAACTCGGTCGCATGCACGGTAATCGCGTCCCACTCCCGCAAGGTGCTCTGCAAATCTATGTATGCCGATGACGCGATGTCCGCAGTATCTACAGTGCACATGTCGATCACCCTCAACAGTATACCCATACTCCCACGCATGGTGACGTCGTCCGTCTATGATGACCTGCAAATGTTGTAAAATTTTACATCAGTTACTTCAATGGCAAGTGCAAAACTCAATATATGAAGAAATTTATAATTAATTATTAGTTACTTATAAATATAAACAATTGATACATACTCCTAATCATATGGGCCCAAACTGGGCCACCTCCAATCTCCAAACAATCTGACATTAAATGTGGTCCGCATATAGGACAGATAGTCTTCATAACGCATTGAACATGCATAGTTCTCCCAGTACATACGTACGTAGTATTCATACTACTGCGAACCTTCTGCGTACGTGACCGGCGGTGGCGCAGCTGAGGGCTGGTCGTATCCTTCGGTATATTGCGGCATTGAAGCATGGGCATGAGGATATGGATACGATGGGAAGAATGAACTACTGCTATCTGAATCGCCATGATACATCGGCTGCTGCGGCCATGACCGTCCATACTCGCTTCCAGATCCCTGAGAGTCATGTGTACTCATCCTCTCAAAATCAGACAGCATGCCTTGATAGCTGGTACTGTCTGCAACATAACTTCCATTGTAGGGATCCCAATGATCAGTTGCCCGCCTCGTCCCTGGCGGTGGAGCACCGTGGTCCTCATCTTGCATGGCATGTGTGAAGTGATGCTCCTCTGTCCATGCGGCATGTTCGCGGCCCCCATAACCTCTACCTTGACCACTGCTATACTCTCTGCCACCAGCACTAGTATCCCCACGACGACTCCGTTGACCACCTTGAGAACCGCCACCTCCATGGGATGAAGACCCTGTCGGTGTACTATCATCATCAGAGTCATGACTCCCACTGATGCGGTGCTCAATGGAGAGCTCGGGAGTGTCGTCATCTGCATTGGGATCTAATGTCTCCAAGTCTGCAATATCTATCAGATTTAATGGTGGCTGCGTGTCCTTCTTGCTTCTAACTAATGTGGTCCATGATGATTTTTTCTTCTGTGGAGCATTCGGCGGCTTATCTGCTACATGTTGTGTCCCTCTTGATGTCTGAGAAGCGGAAGCTTTGTTAGATAATCATTCAATTTACTTTGTACTGTGTAAGTCTATACGTATACCTGAGACGACTGACTAGGTGCCTTAGATGTTGAGCGTCGTGGCGCAACAGATTGAGATGGTTGTTTTGATGCTACCGAAGGCTACACAATTGAAATGACAATATATTCAATTATCAATGAAATACAACATATAAATGTAGAAATGACAATATAATTTCACCTCTCTAAATGATGAACTCCCCCTAGCCTCTCTAGAAGTTGACAACCTTCTGGGTTCCGCAGATATTGAATGCCGCGGTGCAGCAACCCGAGACCACTGTTCATTTGTCGGCTCGCCATGCAATATATTTCTTACATCATCATACATAGATATATGCCTACGCTCTCTAATCAAATATGCGATTCAATTTTTATATATTATTTCACCTGAGCAGGCGGTGGACGCTGAATTGCTGGAGATTGCATTAATCGCTCCCATGCTGTATCATCGTACGCATACGATGTGTCTCCACCCCCAATGACGAGGTCTTCATCTAAATTAACTTCCTCATCACGTCCCGTTGCTGACTCGTCACCACACATCTGCACATGGATGTCATCTCCCTCCCCCACTGCATATTGTACAGCTGCTGCGAGAAAAGTATTAGGTCGTGGTGTCTCGCCTGGTTCTTCGCCCTCCTCGTCAAGTTCTGCCTCATAACACTCGGTTGTGGCTCTTGCAACCCATGAAACCATAGGGTCATAATCGTCTCGCAAGTACACATCATCTGTTGGGTCGTAATCTTCCTCTCCTCTCCTTGTATCCATCTGCACATGTCGAACCTTTAGCTTTGTGTTGTAATGAACATACAACATTTTGTCCAGCCTGCGGTGTGTTAGCCTATTCCTCAGCTTAGTATGTAAGAAGGAGAATGTCGACCAATTCCGCTCACACCCACTTGACGAGGATGTTTGTGACAGAACTCTCATTGCATGCGATCTTCCTTAATGTCGGTGCACTTGTGCCGTAATTTAGCCACCACTCAGCTGTGATTACGGCAGATGACGTACAATATAATAATTACATGCAAAAATTACTTGTCGAGGTATACAATGTGCATTGTGAAGATACATTACCTGCATCGAGTCTGTCACGGCTGGCCATGGCATTAGGTGTCGCAAATGAACCAATTGCCTCTCTAAATGTTTTCATCTGCATTATCGGAAATAATAAGTGCATATTTCATTTCATATTCTCACTGGTAAAATATCCAAGTATATCTCATTCAACGCATCAGCAGCATCTGTTGGCTTGCGAGACAATCGGTCTACCACAATGTTGACCAATTCTATCAAAGTATCGTCATAAGCAAGGCCCCGAGCATATTGGAAGGCCGGATGTAGGTAGTACGCTGCAATCACAAGACAGTCCAAAATATTAGTATTAGCAGAAGATCGCGGCTCATTTATTGCTAGATAATGTAAGTGTTTACCTGCCATGTGAAGATCGCAACTCATTTGCCTGTCCCATCTGTCCTCCACAATTTCTAAGATGGTGGGTCCATATTTCTTGGACGTTGCAAGGATCTTCCACTTTGCAGCTTCAATTTTGCTGTACACCAACCGTTGGTACTCTATCCCCATCCACACATCGCAGTACATCATACAGTAGCTCTATCAATGATACTAATATATTCACTCTTTCCCAAAAATTACTGGTGTTGATAATCCCCTCAACCTCCCCTCCTTCACGTGAAGCAGCAAAAAAGGAACTCAGCCAAGTCTCACCCCTAAACATTTACTTCAAGTCATCATTGAGCTTCAGAAGGCTCTACAATGCGATGTAGTTGGTGGCAAATTATGTGATGTCAGGCCTCAACAGTTCGCCGCCACAGTGCTCTCTCATCCATGCCAATACAAGTGTGTGGTTGTAGATATATCTCGTGATTTTTTGTGCCACCTCGATCACATATTTGACTACACGAAGCTGGCCAATCTCCTTCAGCATCAGATCTATACAATGTGCTGCACATGGGATCCAGAAAATGTGTCGTCTGCTCCTCATCAACTCCTCCCCAGCCTTCTTATAGTTCGAGCCATTGTTTGTCACCACTTGTACAATGTACTCCTCCCCGATCTCGGTCACCACTTGTTCCATCAATGACAAAATATATTGGTAACTGTGGACTTGACCAGACACATCCACTGATTTGTAAAAGAAAACATGTCTGTCACAATAAACAAAGAAGTTGATCAAGCTACTTTTTGTGGTACCTGACCATCCATCACACATCAGTATGGCTCCGTACTTTGTCCATTTTTATTTGAATGAGTCAATATAACTCTTGATCTCAGCAACTTGTTCATCAAGATATATGCCGGCCAACTCTCTCGATGTAGGTGGTTGCACATGTAACCCAAGAACTTGTGCTACCTGAAACATTGGCTTGTAGTAAGGGTTGTTGGCTGCATTGAAAGGCAGACCCGCGTGGTGCCACCATTTTGCAACGGCCTGACCAAATTTTCATTTAGGCCCTTCTGGCCATATGCATCGTCCATCCTTGTTTGCTTGCCATGCTCTCGAGATAGTGCACTGGGCTCCACATCTTCAATGTTGATCGATTGTGCCCTTTTTCTTTGTGAACCCGAGTCACCAGTCAAGAAACTCCTTATGTCCCGTGGTTGTCGAGTCGTAGATGAACCACCACTCCCTGATGCTCCGGTTCTTGCCGTCTCGCGACTTCACACTCTCGTCTCCTCGGGATGTCTCGCCTCATCCCTGCTCTGACGTACTGATGGGGCATCAAAGGCGATTTCCATACACGGGTGAAGTGTATTTGTGTGTTATGGCTTGTATGAAGTTGTAATTGTGTAATTTCTTTCTTTTGGGCTCCTTGTAAGGCTTATATCAAGCCAATGGGCCATTTGTTATGTCAAGTCCAAGGTTAGATTGCCATTAGTAGAGTCCATTAGAAAGCCTAGTTCATATTGGACCAAATGCTACCCTTATGGACCATATTAGTCATTTATGGCCCAATTGGGCCACTCCCTCTCATGGACCACCAAGACTTGGAAGGCCCAAGTCTAGACATGAGTTAGTGGATTAGGTTGGCTGGCCTTGGACCAGCCTAGGCCCAAGAGAGGCCCATGAAGGGGGCGCCCCTTCTTTTGGCCATATTAGGCTTGGTAGGTGGTGTTTGAATAGATTTAGTCAAAGGTTGAATAAGAATGGTCAAATTAGATTAAACTAATGTATTAAATGTGTGATTCACATTGTATCCCAGCCCTTCAATCCAAACCCCTAGATCCAAGGGTTGAGGTAGAGTTTGGTTGGCATCCTATATAAGGTTGTATTTTTCATATTGAATGAATTAATGAAGAGAAAATAGGCATTTGCCCCCCTTTGGAGTTTGCGCCCCTCCCCTCCCTCTCTCTGGTTCCTCCACCTCCAGCCCCCTTCTAGAGTGTAATTCCCCTCCCCCTTGATCCCCTCTCTCATCTGAAGAAGCTCCGGTGAT
The DNA here is from genome assembly GCA_022559845.1 of Amorphophallus konjac. Taxonomy (NCBI): domain Eukaryota; kingdom Viridiplantae; phylum Streptophyta; class Magnoliopsida; order Alismatales; family Araceae; genus Amorphophallus; species Amorphophallus konjac. The sequence continues at coordinate 53,660 of JAHNEJ010003601.1, forward strand.
CGCCGCCGCCATCGTCTCGCCGCTGACGCGTCGTTGCCAACGGTTTCGGTGGTTCTGTCCACTCAAGACAGGTTCCTCTTCTCCGAATTGCTGCTATCACTCCCTTCATCTTCTGAAGCTCAAAATTTCAGGGTTGGTTCCCCTCTAGAATCCTTATCCCCACAAAAAAAATCACGTCAAAATTCATCCTTTAGCTATTTTTTGATTTTCGTCCAAGTCCAAGTTCCAGATCTGTCCTGGTTCTATTCACTGTTCATCAGCTCTGAGTCTACCCCATTCGAACCATCTTTTGATTTTTGTTGGGACGCCCAAATTTACTGGGAGTTCTGTCCACATCCCTCTACCACCAGGAATTTTCTTAATATTTGGTTCACCCTCCAAGTATTTTACAAAAACCGTCCAAGTTCCCAAGAACAGTCTGCCCACAGTTTCCCAGATCCGACCCAGGTCTAGTAAAAACATCCCAGAAAATCCATTTCTTATCCAATCAAAAAACCAAAAATAGTCCCGGATTCCTCTCTCAGAGACCTTCAACTTTGCTGAAGAAGTCATTTCCAGATTCGGAGGTCTTCTCCCCGGTCAACGTCGATCTTCATCGAAGATAGATCCTGCCCCTGCAGTTCTGGCCAGATTTCAGCAAGATTGTAAATTCAATAATCAGAAGTACAGATCTGATTTTTTTTTTTGAAGACACCTACGTCGAAGTATTCTGAGTCAGCTTTCCAACGGCGCTAATCTCGTCGCATTCCGACGACGGGGCTGATCGCAGCAGCAGTTTTCTCCGAGTCGCGCGCCTACAAACAGAACTTTCAGGTTCGTGGCCGAGTTCCCAGCGAGCGTCGTCCGATGGCCGCCCAGCGTCCGGCGGTCGTTCCAGCAGCTCGCCATCCCAGGGGAATGCTTTCCAGGTGTCTCCACAACAGAGGAGTCATCAGGCCCCACACGACCCCTCCGGTCAATACGTGGGCCCCCACTAACACGAGTACGCGTGAAGCCGAAGCATCGTCCGGAACCGCCCGTCAACCCGAAACTGGTCCTCCCGGGCCCACTTGTGTCGCCCTTTACCTCCCTGCGTGGAGTGGGCTTAATTGCATTGCTGTAACCATAATGTATTAAGTTCCCGGGGGTACGAGTTCCGGCCGGGTCCCATCTTCGCCACGCCGAGAGCGTGGAGGTATCGCCTTCACCCTTACACTTGGCATTAGCTTAATTCTTTATATGCTTTATATGCCGCTGCTAGAGAGCATGTGTAGGGATACCTAGCTCGCTTTCAATTTATAATATCACTGCTACGAGAGAGAGCGAAGCCGTCCCGTGACCCGATCCGGGCACAAGTGAGAGCCGACCACCCTAGCTCACAGCCGGTTTCTCAACCGCGCACATCCGACGCTTCCCTCGTTAAGGGACGATCGCGAGCTTGTCGTGTCCTTGGTCCCGTCCCGCATCAATTTGGTATCAGAGCGAGTTGAGTCTAGGGTGTCAAAAAGAAAAAAAAAAGAGAGTGTCATTTACATCGAGTCATTAGTCGGTTTAAGTCGAGTCTAGGATCATCATATTTTCAAAACAACAAAAAGAGTCATTTTTGGGTCGCATACATCCCTTTGCTCGGTATATCAAAAGGTGTTGTCCGAACGTTAGGCTACGCCTATCGGGAAGGCCGCACATTTACGCGAGTGATCTTCGGATCGATTGCCTCGGCCACGTATCGAGTTTTGGTTAAGTCTAGGCGCATCATTTGCATTAGTGTGTTTTGCTTTAGTCGGCGCCTTCTAGTCGGTGTGTTTGCATGCCCACTCGTCGGGGTACTCAGTACTCACCCCCACCACCACCACCTATGGCCAACCCACGGGATACCTCGGGAGACTTCCACTCCCTACAAGAGGCGATGATGGCCATTATGGCTAGGTTGGACCAATCCGATGCTAACTTTCGGACCTTCTCCGAGAATATGGATGGTCGCCTTAGGGCCATGGAGGGACGCATGGAGACCTCCGATAGGTCGGTCCAAGACCTCGTTGGGCGGTTAGATAGGATGTCACACGGGGACCCTCCTGGGGCAGCCCAAGGTCCACCCGCACCTCCTCCCGCGGGGGCCCAAGTCCAACCCGCTCCCATGGCCCAAGTCCAGGCCGCTCCCGCGGCCCAAAACCAGCCACCACTGGTTCCTCCACCCGCCCCTCCTCGGGTTCCCCAACTACCACACCGTGACCTTGGTCTCGAGGACTATGGGTCCGACAATGCCTACGAGGGGTATGGTCAACGCCGTCGTGGTTTTCAGCCACAACGAGATGAGGATGATGATCGGGTCCTTAAGACCGTGCGAGCGGATCCTCCCGCTTTTTACGGGTCTTTGGATCCGAAAGTCTACCTAGATTGGGAGTTTGGCATGGACCGTTATTTTGAATGGTATGATATGTCGGAGCGTCGAAGGGTCCGATTTGCCACCATGAAACTTATGGGGCAGGCACAAACTTATTGGAAGAATGTGGAGAGCCTGCTACTTCAGCGGCTAGAACCCCCGATCGACACATGGGCCGAGATGAAGAATAAACTTCGGCAAAAGTACCTTCCTCCCACATACCGCCAGCGACTCATCGATAGATGGCAAAGTCTTAGCCAGGGAGACCGGTCCGTCTCCGAATACATCGCGGAGTTTGATGAGTACTTTCTACGATGTGGTGTCACGGAGGAGAGTACCATGCCCGTTTCCCGCTTTCGACGTGGTTTGCGGCCACACTATCAGTATGAGCTTTTCCGTCGTAATGCCAAGACGTTGGAAGAGGCATACCAGGTTGCTCTCGAGATGGAGCAATTTGAGGGAGAGTTCGAGTCTAGCCATCGGTTGGGCCCCACCCCTCTCCGTAGTACCGAGCCCCGTCACTCTATAGGCCCACATCAGCGGTCTCCCATGGCTCGACCTCAGGAGCCCACCCATCAGGAGCACTTCGTTCCACGGCCTCGCCCTCCTCCACCCCGGGATCTATTTCCATCCCAACCACCGGCACCCTTTGCCCGTCCCCCAGCTCCTATAGCCCGTCCTCTCGTACCGGCACCCCCTCCACTCTTGTCCAAGGCACCTACACCTCCCCCATTGTTGCCTACACCCCCTACCCGACGGGATGATAAGGGTAAGTCCCCTCTTGTCGGGGAGAGTAGTCGATCGCGAATACAATGTTTCCACTGTCACGGGTACGGCCACATTGCTAGTGAGTGTCCCGCTCGCACCACCCTAGCCTTAGGTGTTGGAGGATCCGCACCTCCCGAGCTTGAGTGTGTCAGTTACGAGGCCGATGAGGCACTGGCTGATGAGTACTATGCTTTAGGGGAAGAGTTGGGCGACCCTTCGGCCGCCCCGGATACCGCCACATAGTGGGCTTGATGCTACCACCTTAGTCTAGAGTCGTGCATGAGTCGGTGTGTTTTCTTTATGTGGTTTGTTTGTGTGGTGATTTTGAGTCGATTGTTTGCGTGGTTTGCATTCGTGTGTCTGTGCATGGTGAGTCTGCATGTGTCTTGTGCAAGCTCGTTGTCGGTCTCTTACGAGTAAGAGGCGAGTGGACTCACTTGATGAGTATGGGATCGGTTTTACTTCTATATCCGGATCAGTCACCTATAGGGACTCAGCGGTGATTCCTAGTGAGTCTTCGAGCTGTCTCCTTCCTTTTGAGAGTGCCCCTTCGGAGTGACCACCTTTAGCCATAGCAGTGCGCATATCGAGTATATATGGAATGAGCAGGTGTCGATCACTTAGAGTGGAGCATACCCGCGCTACTTAGCACGGTGACGGATCCGCCGGAGGACCGGAGCAGCCATACCCCTACTCGACGGGGTCGAGTTCCTCCCACCCGGGGAGAATTGATGGGGCATCAAAGGCGATTTTCATACACGGGTGAAGTGTATTTGTGTGTTATGGCTTGTATGAAGTTGTAATTGTGTAATTTCTTTCTTTTGGGCTCCTTGTAAGGCTTATATCAAGCCAATGGACCATTTGTTATGTCAAGTCCAAGGTTAGATTGCCATTAGTAGAGTCCATTAGAAAGCCTAGTTCATATTGGACCAAATGCTACCCTTATGGACCATATTAGTCATTTATGGCCCAATTGGGCCACTCCCTCTCATGGACCACCAAGACTTGGAAGGCCCAAGTCTAGACATGAGTTAGTGGATTGGGTTGGCTGGCCTTGGACCAGCCTAGGCCCAAGAGAGGCCCATGAAGGGGGCGCCCCCTCTTTTGGCCATATTAGGCTTGGTAGGTGGTGTTTGAATAGATTTAGTCCAAGGTTGAATAAGAATGGTCAAATTAGATTAAACTAATGTATTAAATGTGTGATTCACATTGTATCCCAGCCCTTCAATCCAAACCCCTAGATCCAAGGGTTGAGGTTGAGTTTGGTTGGCATCCTATATAAGGTTGTATTTTTCATATTGAATGAATTAATGAAGAGAAAATAGGCATTTGCCCCCCTTTGGAGTTTGCGCCCCTCCCCTCCCTCTCTCTAGTTCCTCCACCTCCAGCCCCCTTCTAGAGTGTAATTCCCCTCCCCCTTGATCCCCTCTCTCATCTGAAGAAGCTCCGGTGGTCGCCGCCGCCATCGTCTCGCCGCTGACGCGTCGTTGCCAACGGTTTCGGTGGTTCTGTCCACTCAAGACAGGTTCCTCTTCTCCGAATTGCTGCTATCACTCCCTTCATCTTCTGAAGCTCAAAATTTCAGGGTTGGTTCCCCTCTAGAATCCTTATCCCCACAAAAAAAATCACGTCAAAATTCATTCTTTAGCTATTTTTTGATTTTCGTCCAAGTCCAAGTTCCAGATCTGTCCTGGTTCTGTTCACTGTTCATCAGCTCTGAGTCTACCCCATTCGAACCATCTTTTGATTTTTGTTGGGACGCCCAAATTTACTGGGAGTTCTGTCCACATCCCTCTACCACCAGGAATTTTCTTAATTTTTGGTTCACCCTCCAAGTATTTTACAAAAACCGTCCAAGTTCCCAAGAACAGTCTGCCCATAGTTTCCCAGATTCGACCTAGGTCTAGTAAAAACATCCCAGAAAATCCATTTCTTATCTAATCAAAAAACCAAAAATAGTCCCGGATTCCTCTCTCAGAGACCTTCAACTTTACTGAAGAAGTCATTTCCAGATTCGGAGGTCTTCTCCCCGGTCAACATCGATCTTCATCGAAGATAGATCATGCCCCTGCAGTTCTGGCCAGATTTCAGCAAGGTTGTAAATTCAATAATAAGAAGTACAGATCTGATTATTTTTTTTTGAAACCCCTACGTCGAAGTATTCTGAGTCAGCTTTCCAACGGCCCTAATCTCGTCGCATTCCGATGACGGGGCTGATCGCAGCAGCAGTTTTCTCCGAGTCGCGCGCCTGCAAACAGAACTTTCAGGTTCGTGGCCGAGTTCCCAGCGAGCGTCGTCCGAGGGCCGCCCGGCGTCCGACGGTCGTTCCAGCAGCTCGCCATCCCAGGGGAACGCTTTCTAGGTGTCTCCACAACAGAGGAGTCATCAGGCCCCACACGACCCCTCCGGTCAATACGTGGGCCCCCCACTAACACGAGTACGCGTGAAGCCGAAGCATCGTCCGGAACCGCCCGTCAACCTGAAACTGGTCCTCCCGGGCCCACTTGTGTCGCCCTTTACCTCCCTGCGTGGAGTGGGCTTAATTGCATTGCTGTAACCATAATGTATTAAGTTTCCGGGGGTACGAGTTCCGGCCGGGTCCCATCTTCGCCACGCCGAGAGCGTGGAGGTATCGCCTTCACCCTTACACTTAGCATTAGCTTGATTCTTTATATGCTTTATATGCCGCTGCTAGAGAGCATGTGTAGGGATACCTAGCTCGCTTTCAATTTATAATATCACTGCTGCGAGAGAGAGCGAAGCCGTCCCGTGACCCGATCCGGGCACAAGTGAGAGCCGACCACCCTAGCTCACAGCCGGTTTCTCAACCGCGCACATCCGACGCTTCCCTCGTTAAGGGACGATCGCGAGCTTGTCGTGTCCTTGGTCCCGTCCCGCATCACGTACTGCCTCACGAAACTCGGCTTCGTATGGATCATTCACCGTGACATACACATTAAGCTGGTCAGTACGTGCTTCTTGGTCTTCGTCACCGGGTGTCCATACACATTCATCCTCGTCGCTGCCACTTGCTCTTCCGCTCACTGCCGCTTCATCTCTTTTCTTCTTTTTTTCCTTTTCTTGCATCTCGGCTCTCTTCTGCCGCAGGTGCCTGGCCATTGTAAGTTTCACATCTCTAGGCACATGGGTACACCCAGCAACCTCAGAGTATCATGCACCGGCTCCTCCTGCCAGGTGCTTCTTCAACCGAGACACACCTCCTCCCCGGTGTTCTATTTTACAATAGTTGCAACGACAACACCTACGGTTGCCATCCAACATAATTCCGTGTGATCATCCAATGTCATCTGGTCGTTCCCTAGGAGCCATAGAGTGCTTAACTGTATTTCCTAAATTTAAGAAATACAAATTTTAAATATCACTAAATTTGTTAATGAACTAATATAAAATAAAAATATCTTCATTTTATAGTACATTAATTTTTACGTAGAGCTATCGAATATAATTTACAAACAATGTATTAATTTCTCAAAAAAAGGAAATTTTATTATTCTACGTCTATAACTAACAAATTTAGGTAATAAATGTAAATTCAATGTACAATATTTTATACAAATAGCTTTTAATGAAAATAATATCATTATTTCTGCAGCATGCAAAATTATATGTTAAAAAATCTAATTTTTTTTTCTACATCATGTTAAACTAAAATCATTATTTATTGCATAGTAATTACAATTTACATCTACAAATTTTGTTATAACTAAATTTTAATTAAAACAATAAATTTAAGTCTACAACATGTAAAAATGAATACATTATTTAATGCATCTATATTAAATCTTATATTTTTTTAACAAATTAAATTTTATATAGAATCATCTAATAAAAATTAAAATTATTTGTAACATAATACAATTAAATAAATTACATAATACATCAAAAATAAATCTTAAAAAATTGACAAAATATGATTTTTTCAACTAATAAAATTTAATTTATTTAAATAAAAAACTTAATGAAAATTTGTTAATCCCCCTCTCCCCTCCACCACCCCCACCCCCATCGGCTACAGTGGTGGCCCCCCCACCGGCGGCAGACGCCCAGACCGCCCCCCCTCCCTCCCCCACCTCCGGCGCCCCCCCTACAGCCCAGACTGCCCCCCCGGCCCCCCTCCCCCACCTCCGGCGGCCCCCCCTACCGCCCAGACGGCCCCCCTTGCCTCCCCCACCTCCGGCGGCCCCCCACCGGCCCACACGCCCCCCCTCCCTCCCCCACCTCCGGCGCCCCCCCTACGGCCAGATCCGGCCCGATCAACAGTCCACCGCCTCCATTTAACACCAATTTTTTTTTTTTAATCACCTACCTCCGATCGCCGCTCCTCACCGCCCAGAGCCGCCGTCCGCTGCTCTGACCGCCGTCCAGCGCCGCTGCACCGCCGCTCGCCGGTGGGAGGGATGGAGACAGAAGCGATCCATCCGGCCCGTTAAATGGGTGAACCGTCCCGACCAGCACGTACCAGACCGGGCCCGCCCTGACTCGGTCCGGTGCGCGACGGGTCGCACGGGACAATGCGGTCCAGTGCGTCCCGGCCACGACCCCCAGCCCGTGCGACCCGCCGCCGCCTAGGTCAGGTCGGGTCGTGCGGGTCGGGACGGGTCGGCAAACCCCGGTAATAATCACATTTATGACATTATATTCGTAATATATTTTCTTAAAATTCTCTCTCCGACGAGAACCGAGAATCTAATATATTTTCTTTAGATGAGGGGTTTTCGGACAGATACTTCGTCACCAGGGGACTCTATGCCAAAACCGACATGTTTTCCCCGAGGTCCTTCGCGGGGAAGTTCTCGCTCGCGAGGAAGCCTACCTGTCCGCACTTCAACACGGCCAACCACTGCGGACCAGCCAGATCTCTCTCTCTCTCTCTCGGCGCTCGTCCTTGCGTTACTCCGCCGCCGTCTCCCCCTCCCGATACTGTCGGAAGAACGCAGCAGCGGGGAGAACGCGCCTCCTTCCAACTCCTGCTCCCTCGCACGATCCCGAACCCTGCGGCGCCGGTCGGCATCGGATTCTAACCACCGCCGTCTAAACCCTAGTTTTCTGTGAAATTTGATGCCGTGTTTCGCCGTCGGAACGAGAATCTGAGGTTTCTAGGTCCATCCGCCTGCGTTTCTCTTCCGATGAGGTGGGGAGAGTCGGAGGTCTTCTGAATTCTTGCTTCCAGATCTGTGTTGGTTGGAGGAGGACACCTCTGGTTCTCGATCTTCGTGGTTTCCGGTGCCGGCCGCTCAATGGCGACGAGGAACCGGACTCCCCTGTACAGGAAGTACAGGGACGCGCTCCGGAACGTGCGGGTCGCATCCCCCTCGTCGCATCATAATCCGGGCGGTGCCTCTTCCTCGGGCGGTGGCGGGGGCGGCCCCGTGATCGAGATGGTCAGTGCGTCTCTCCTGCATTCAAATCGTTCGTACGCGCCCCTCAGTACCGAAGATACCGGCGTCTCCAGGTATGTCGTCGCCTGCGAATTGTTTTTAGGCTCCCCCATTCCCTGATACTGGATTATCTTTTAAACTTGATGGTACGTGTTTGTGGTTCCTTTTTGATTTGGAGTCTTCAATGTTAGGTTGATAATTTGGCTCATTAGAATTTCTACTTGCATTATGCTAATTGATAGATCTGATATATGATTCATGTGGGTTGCTATCTTAGCTGATCTGGATTTTATGCCTCGGTTATGTATTTTGTCATCATTATCTCTTAAGCTGCTATGACTTTGATTTATCTTTTATTGCTTCCAAGAGCATATTGGTGTTCCATTTTAGAAATTTCCTGTAGATGTGTATGTGTGTGTAGGGTCCGATGCTTGGCCTACTCAAATGCTACCGACAACATCCGCAACACATTAACAATAAGAACACTTGACGGGGGGTGGGGGTGGGGCATTTCCAATTCTAGATATGACCATAAAAACAACGGATGCAATTGAAAAAAGATTAAATGGGAGGGATAATAAGCATCCATTTCAGGCACTATGCTTTCTCACACAGTTTCCCAACCAAAATGTTAACCATTTCCTGTTCTCCTGCCTTCATTACATATCTTTATCTTTGAGCTCCTACTCATCAATATGGTCGACATTTTTAGCTCATAGCCAGACCCAATGCGATAGCTAAGCTAATGACTTCCTCAAGCAGTCTCCATAATTACAGACCTACCTGTCCTCTTCCAAAAAGCCCAGCAACTTGCATGCAGAAGCATTCTACTGAGACTATACTTCTGATTACTTCTGTCCTTGTCAAAAATCTCTCGTGGTGTTCCTCATCTCAGCAGTTGAACTTTCTTTGGTCGGTTCCCTATATGCCTTCTTAGTTCTAGAAGAGCCATTGAGTAAGTTGTTTTACTCTTCCTCTATTGTGCACGTTGGGCGCTCCCTATTCACCTCCATATGCCTCTGCCACAGGATATCTCATCTCAATCCTGTTTTCTTTAAGCTTCCACAAGAAATACTTTTCCTTTATGGGGAGTTGTCACCTTCCAAATGCTCATGTGCTTCCACATCAATTTGGGCTCTTCAATATGTTGGAATCGGAAAGCATTTTCAATGAGAAATCCTGATATTCCCTGGGCTTCCACTTCAACCTGTCATGCTATTTATTCCACCTTTCAGAGGTAGGAGGTTATCCAACGGCTGACATCCTTCTCCCTTCAAGTCTGGATCACCTTTTGTTTCTTGCCAGCTTAGTCAGCAGATTGGGAGATCTTTGGTCAGCTGACTGGTCAGAACCTTAACTTTGCCTCTGCTGAAAAGGTGTGGACCTGCTTTTGTCACCTCAAGACCTCACAGGGGATAGGTGGAGGATCTTATCTTTGCCGCCTCATGCTAGCTTTTGGTGCTTGTGGAGACAATGGAATGCCATATTTATTGAGGGAAGTAGAGACTATCTGGAGAACATTTCCCTTCATATAGTTACTTTGCTTTATTCCTGGAGTATATTTCTGCTTAAAACTAGCTTACAGGTTTGGTATAAGATACTCAAGTCTATGTAATATTTCTTTTTTTTTCTTTTTGTGAGTAAAGGCTCCTCACCTTTCCCTTCATGACTGTACTACCTCTCTTTATTTAACAAAATTGATGCTGCAGTCTGCATCTTCTCATCAAAAAAATCCTACTCCCTTCAAGTCTTTCTTTAAGCAAGTTCTCTGAACTATACCACCATGCCCTGATACATTCCTTGTCTACTGTTAATCTAACTAAGGCCAAATGCCGGTCTATTTCCGCTTTTCTTCTCCCATCCAATTAGGTTAAGAAAAAGAAGTGTGAATCCCCGTCCTACAACAATTTTATTTTCCTATTGAAACGTTTAGGCAATGCTTATGATGTCTTTCTAGGCCATTGTTACTGCAACATTCTTTTCAAGAAACCACTTTGACTAATCTATTCTTGATGTTTGACAGGCATTTGACATTTCACCTATTTTTACAACCTTGAGAAACCATTTCTCTTCCCTCATTGTGCTGCTTGTTCCCATAGCCATGTCTCCCCTTTATTCAATCTCCCCAGCTAGTTCCTTCACAAATTTTATTGCACATGTTGGGCTTTAATTTGCAAATTGTTTCTTCTCTTCCCTTTAACCATGCGTGTCTTCCCTCCCAGTTCTGGTTCCATTTCTCAACAAGAAGTTGCTTCTGATGGATCTAAGCATCTTGATCACCTCTGTCAACATCAATAAAGTAACATTCTACACTGGCTTAACACATACAGCAAAATCAGCCTGCTCTCCCTTTTTCGACATTTCAGTGATGCTCATGATGTATTTCTAGAATCCAAGCTCTCGATGTCCCATTATACTCAACTTTGGGTTATTATCTCTTCTCCAAGTTACACATGTACTTCGCAATTTTTTTCCACCACCTTCCAATGTGAGTCTTCAATCTTCAGAATGATGTGCATAGCAAAGATGCCTTTGCCTGCAGTTTATTCACCGCATTAGTTTGTCGCAAAGTTTTCCCCCCATCCTTTAGTGGCACAATCATATGAAAGTTGTTTGCTGCTGTCGGGCAAAGACATTAGAAAACCTCTATTGGTGATATGTGTAAACAGAGGTTTCGGAATTAACATTGGGGAAACTCATAGACATATGGTGCCAATTGCCATGCATACATAAGGGTAGCATAGAAAGGGAAAGAACAGACCATTTGTTCTTCACTGCATCACTGCTTGATCGCATTTAGTTATGTCATTCATTGCAATTGCAATTTTTTTCTGTTATAAAGCACTTAAAAATTGTTATGTTGTTTGGGCTAAGGTAAGAGAACGTTAGGGGAAGCAACCTCAGTTCTAAATTAACACACTAATCATCTATTAGCCCTTCATTTCCGTATGCCAATAAGGGTGAAATTTCCACCCTCATGCAAATCATGTGTCATTTTCTGTGGGGCTTTGCCAACTGAAATGCTGTGGGCATTACATTCATAGTTCCATGAAAGTGAAGGAACGGCGACTACATGTCCACTGACTCCTCTAACCTTCACCTAGTCTACAGAAGACTACTCTTTGCCCTCTGTGATCCTTTGGAATGCAGGAATATCAACTATTATGGTCATCATTTTATGGAAACTTTGAAACAAATGTTTTGGAATGCAGGAATATCAACTATGGTCATGGCCGTGCCCTGTCATTGTTCGTCTCTCTGTATGGTTTATGTGCCTGTACGACCTCCTTACAAGTCAAATACATTGTACTCAATTCTGCAAAGGAGAAGATTTGAGTTCCATATCTATCCAATACTCAACTACTCCACTGCGACTTCCAAGATTTTGAAATCTCTGACTGATTTTGCACCTGCTCTAATGCATGAGCATATTCAAGACTATTCTTCAACTTAGTATCGGAGCTCAACTCTTTCAGAACTCGAAATGGCATGAAAGTGCAACTGAGCATCTCAACACTCCAAAGTTTGGATTGGAGTGGCAACAAGATGACACCAATATCGAGAATTAGCAGCAGCTGCCTTCATTCTCATCCCATCCTCCCATGTTGATCATCGAATGACTTGTTCTTTGACATGAAAAAAAAGCACCTCCAGAAGTGCTTGACGCTGTATGCTCACATTGGGAAAGAAGACAAGAATGCATCAACTATCAAGCAAACATACCTTCGATGATTCCTCTACAGGCCAACTAAGCTTCAAAGCAATAAGAATTTCTTCCCTCTCTATGAAACCTTCTGCAACAATGCCAACGTGACAGGTCCTCATCCTTCTTTGCCGGGTACTATCCTCCTGGATGCTACACTTCTGCGCGACACTTTGATTGGTGATGATCTCTCCACCCCTATAAAGGAAACTGCTATGACCCACTGCTTTACATCTCCAGCGGACAAGAGCATTCCAGTGAGAATATGCCAGATTCTCTTTCTCTAAACAGCAGAAGCACAGAATATGCCTGATGACCATAACTTTGAGTGAACATTAACAACATCAACAATGTTTTTTTTTTGAAAGTGGGTAGTACCACTAATGTATAAAATAAAAGAGAATGTACAAGTATAGGAAAAGGCTGTGAGAGCCCCAAAAAGCCACCCCCCAACAACCTATACATCAAAGAGCCACACTCATAAAGTGTGGAAAACCTAATCCCGCAAAGAATCAAAAAGAGCTGAAGTAAGGGAATTCATATTACATGGAGTAGCAGCCCATTCCCTCACACGGTTACAAACAAAGAAACCAGGGAGTCCACAGCCCGAGACTCCCGTCTGAAGATCCAAGTGTTGCGCTCCTCCCACAACGTCCACAGGGTGGCGTGGAGAATAAGCCACCACACAGTCATGCCACTCTTGATGGGCCAAGGTCTATCCCAATGCTCAAACAAGTGGCGAACCTCAACATGCTGGACAAAGGTACAATCGGTCCTCCTGAAAAGCTCTCTCCACACCTCCTGTGAGTAGGGACAACCTACAAAGAGGTGGTCCATGGTCTCGCCGACCTCACCACAAAGACAACAAGAAAGCTGGATGTCCGGAAGGAAGCGATGCAACCTGTCTCGAGTTGGTAGTCTATCATGTGAGATCCTCCAAACCAGAACTTTCACCTTACTCGGGCTCTTCGGCCTCCACACCTGATCATGAAGGATGTGACGAACATCTCCATCCGAGATGACACCATAGGCAGATCTAACAAAGTAGGCGCCGTCCTACTCCCACCTTCAAACCCATTAATCCTCTGAATCAGGCCGAGGATGGAAGGGTAGTAGGAGGGCTAGAAGATCCTCTAGCTGGATCATCTCCTCTTGTCTAAGAGCCCTCTTGAAAGTCGGGGCCCAAGCTTCTCCGAGAAGGGAGTGGTCGAAAGCCTGGGAGACAGATCCCAAGGGGTCTGCAACAGCCGCAAAGAGGGGAGGGAACAACGCTTGCAGAGACGCCTTCCCACACCATCTGTCTTTCCAGAGCAGACTCTTGTTGCCTTTCCCCAAATGAACACGGACACCGGAAGCAAGAAATCCCTGCAAGAGAGTATATCTCTCCAAAGAGGAGAGGTCCTGTGTGGTGGTGTCGGAGCCAAGTTTCTAACTCTCCTCCTGTCAAAGTATCTCTGCCTGATGAGTCATGTCCATAACCCCTTCTCTCCAATGCCCAACCTCCACAACCACTTACACAAGAGAGCCAAGTTGAAGTCTTTAACATTCTTGAGCCCAAGGCCTCCTTGTGTCTTGCTAGTAGCCAGTTTGCCATATGCTATGTCACGCCAGCCCCTGCATCTCTCCCCACTCCCGTGCTAGAAAAACTTATACTGAATGGAATCAATCTTCCTCACCACTGTCTTAGGGATCCGAAATATAGATAGGAAGTAAGTGGGGAGACCATCCAAGATCGACCTACACAGTACTAATCTGCCCCCATAGGATAAAGCTCTCACCTTCCAACCAATCAACCTGGACTCATATCTCTGAATGATAGGAAGTCAGTCTGCGTACCGAAGGGAGTCCGGAATAAGAGGGATACCCAAATAGGAGATAGGGAACTCACCAATCTTACAGCCCAGCAAGCAAGTCGCCCTCGAGATGACTCTGTCCTACAAATTCACTCCTACAAGAAGACTTTTGTAGAAGTTAACTTTGAGACCATAGACATCCTCAAGCAACTCCAATAAGAGTCTAGCCATGTAAAACTGCTGCTCACCCTCTGCCAGGAATAAGATGGTGTCATCTGCATACTGTAAGTGAGAAATAGAAGGAGCACCTCTGCCTGGTTGAAAACCTCTGATCAAACCAGCCACCTTAGTCCTTTGCCACACACTGCTCAGGATACTAGACACAAGAATAAAAATGAGGGGGGACAAAGGATCTCCCTGGCAAAGTCCCTGACTACTGTGGAACAAAGAGGATGGCTTCCCATTAATTAGAATCGCAAAGGAGGTTGAAGAAATACAAGCCCCGACCCATCCAATCCACCTCTCGCCGAAACCCATCCTCTCCATTACATCAAAGAGGCATTGCCAATTCACCCTGTCATAGGTTTTTTCAAAATCCAACTTTAAGACCACCTCTGATTTTTTTTGGTTCTTCAAGACGAAAATACACTTATATGCCACAAGGAAGTTGTTCAAAATATGTCTCCCTCTAATAAAGGCCCCTTGAAATGATTTTATAAATCAGAGGTGGCCAGCCTCTGACCAACCTCTGACCAACCTATCCACAATTGTGGCCATCCTCCCTACCAACACTTTGGTAATGATTTTATAAGCACCATTCAGTAGACTGATAGGCCTGAAGTCCCAAAATTCTTGAGCACCACCTTTCTTAGGGATAAGCACCAAGAGAGTTTTATTAATACCCTCCAAGTGTGCCCTTCTCTTTTGAAACTCCCTCACAGTAGCCAATAGGTCTCCCTTGATGATCTCCCAACATCTCTGAAAAAAGGCAAGCGGGATGCCATCTGGCCCAGGAGCTCTATCACATGCAAGAGAGAACACCGCCTGGTGGACCTCCTCCTCAGAAAAAGGGAGGGATACAACCTCCCTCTCCTCCAAAGAAAAGCTAGGGAGTAAGTCG
The DNA here is from genome assembly GCA_022559845.1 of Amorphophallus konjac. NCBI lineage: Eukaryota > Viridiplantae > Streptophyta > Magnoliopsida > Alismatales > Araceae > Amorphophallus > Amorphophallus konjac. The sequence goes on from JAHNEJ010003601.1 coordinate 68,802, forward strand.
TCTGCAATCCTCGGCCTACAAAACTCATCCTCGGAGAACAGTGCAGAATAGTAGAGCCTCGCCTGCTCCCTGATGTCCTCCTCAATAAAGAAAGACAGCCCCCCCCCCTTGATGCAAGAGATGGTATTGACCCTCCTCCTCCCTGAAGCCAAGCGCTGAAAGTAGGTTGTGTTCTTGTCGCTCTCTTTAAGCCATCTATCCCTCGATTTCTATCTCCAGTAGATCTCTCTGCAGAGAATCTCATTAAACTGCTACTTCTAGGAATCTCTAAGTGACATGTCCTCATCATCCTAAGACCTGTCTCCTCCAAACAGTCCAAACCTTCTAGCTGTTGTATAATCTTGTCTTTTGCTGCCCTCCCCGGGATGGATTTGTCAGCTCTCCAAGATTGAAGAACTTACGCCGTGTGCTTCAATCTTCTGACCAAAGTGCCCATAGCAGAGGAACTTGTAGCCTGAGTACATCACGCCGCTGAAATATTGTCCATAAAGTCAGCGTCTCTAAACCAAAACTGTTCAAACTTGAAGTGGTGACTCCTATCATGCAACTTGCTCGTCTTCAAGAGGATGGGCTTGTGGTCAGAATCAGATCTCGCCAAAGGTATCACCCGTACATGCGGGAAGTGATCCTCCCAATCAACAGAAACCAAGAATCTATCCAATCTAGAGCAAGAAGCCTCTTGCTCTCAAGTTGGACCAAGTGAAGGAGCCATGAGCCATGCCAAGATCCACTAGAGTTACCTCCTGGATGAAGTCTGAGAAATCCTCCATGTCCCCACTAAAGGTGTCACCTCATCTCCTCTCCCACGGGCCGCCATCGCATTGAAGCCACCACCAAGACACCACGGACAACTTGAAGCAAGGTGATGCCAAATCAAGTCCCCCCATAGCTGCCTCTTCTCGTCCCTGGGTTGGGGGCCATACACCCCGCCGAAGTCCCAGGAGAAGCCATCCCCAATGTTCCCGAAATGCAAAGAGATGGCCCATCTGTTGACCTCCCTATCGTGCACCATTTCCTCCACCACATATGGGTTCCAAAGGATCAAAATACTCTCGGATCTATCCACTGTTGATGAGGCGACCCCCTTGGACAGACGGGTCCCTCCAATCTCCTTTACGAGAGTCTCCCCATCCCCCTTGCACTTCGTCTCCTGGATACAAAGAATATCAATCTTGCCTCTTCTAATCAACTCCCTCATCGCCCTCTTCTTCTCACCTCCACCCAACCCTCTCGTATTCCATGAAACAATCCTCATTGATCAATAGAGGTTTCCCCCTCCACTCGTTCCTCCTCATCAACCTTGCACCCCCTCGATTGAGACCGCTCCCCTCCCGGATGCTCGCCCCCCATCTTTTGTTGATTTTAGAAAAAAACACCCCTAAGGTCCTTTTCAGCAGCGGCAAAGGAAATGCCAACAGTATCCGCCACCCCCTTAGCCCTCTCCATTGTAAACCATTCAACCTCCCTGATCTAGTCCCTCACCTCCTCTGCCCTCATCCTATACCTTCCACGATGGTCCTCTTCCACCTGTAGGAGCTCCCCCCCCTCTGATCTGGCGTCCCCCTCCAGCAGCAGAAGCCCCTCCGGAGTCAAAGCAGCCACCAGCGGCTCCCTGTGGAAGGCCTCCGGCATCGGCTCTAGTGCAAGAGGGAGTTGCATAGCCAAAGGAGCCTCCACACCGGAGACAGTAGGGGCAGCAACCGCGTCCAAGCCCCGACAACCTCTTCCGGGCTCCCCCTAGTCAACTGGTGGTGAGGTAGGAAGAACCAAGGTCCGGGGAAGGGGGAGCACCCTATCTGTCGGAGCCGCCACCTCAAATTGCGGAGAAAAGACCAACTCCTTGCCTTTACTAGATCCTTCAACCATCGACATCTCAGAGACCGCCTCCCATGGCAAAGGAAGATGTGCCGCCGACCACGAGATGGCTGGCAAACATGTTCCAGCCAACGCCGACAGAGACGTGACCTGCAACTACCCAAGAGCGATCGGGCGGGGAGGACGCATCAATCCAGGTCTCGAAGATCCGACATTCTCACGCAAACTGGATTCGAGTAAGTCACAGGCACGCTCAGACTCCTGCTATGAAGAACCCCGAACCGCCCGGCCCACTACCGAACCGCCTGATGAGTCGGGTCGTGCCTAGCCTCGATCGCCCGTCATCTTCAACCTCCCGCCGCGAAGGAGGACGCCCTAAATCAGGCGCCGGCGGCCCCCGCAGCTCCCTCTGCACCCAAAACGAAGGACCACAGCAACTCCGGCCACGTCCACTGTAACAACTGTCGGAATGTCAACCGAAGAAGACACCTCCCGGGACACAATGATCGCCGTTCTCGATTCCATGGGTTGGAAACCCATGAATCCTCGTTCAACCTTCGCAAAGCTCCGCACGAGGAAGGCAACCGCTTCTTCATCACATAGGAGGATAGGAATCCTCTCAATGATGACCCTGCACCTTCTAGCCGGGGGATTGGGGAAGGTCCCCTTCACTTGCGACCACAGCTGGAGTCGTAAGACGACATCCCCCACCCCAATGAACCCAGCCTCCACCATCCTCGCTGCTGCGTCGGCATCCAGACCCACCGCCAAGGACACCCCATTCAACCGAGTCACCTCCCAGTCCCCCTCCGATACTTTGGACAACCTCCTTCTCACCTCCAGAGCTTCTACCTTCCCCTCCAAAGGGCTAATGCAAAGGCACCTAGCCTGCCACTCCAACCTCCCTTGCAGAGAGTCCACTGGAAACATGCCCATGTCGACCCATCTCTTGCTCCTCACAGCCGCTTGAGGCGAGGACCCCCGGACGACCTCAGCAAAGGAAGCCCGTGGCACCCTAGAGCCCAAAATAGGACCCCAACAGAACCTCTGAATATGGCCATGCTGGCCACACCAGAAGCACGTCGAAGGACCCCTCCTAGGACGACAAAGACTCCAGCCGGAAGGAACCACCAGCGAGGCCCACGGACGGACTATACCCCCGCCCAACCCAGAGCTTCTCATTTCACCGAAAGTGTATTATTTTTAGTCATACATGATAACAACATCAACAATGCTATTTATATGCAATAAGGATCTTTTGAAAGTGACCCTCTGCAATTGTTTTTGTTTCACAGTTAGGTACAATCACATAGGTCATTGGTGGGGTGTGGAGCAGTGTTGTTTTTCAAGCCTTAAATCGGGAATCTATGTGGGTCTTAGGGGCCTCCTTGTTGAGACATTTCTATAATATTGAACATTTTAGGGCCACAAGACCAAAGCTTGGTAGTTGATTATCAGGATTCGTCTTCTCTCTCTAGCCGTTTCTAGAGAGAGAAGCTCTGAGGATTTTTGTTTCGGGGGGAGGGGGGTCTGCCGTGGTCTCGTGTCTCCGGGCTCAGGGATGCCTCCGACAAGGCGTTAGGGCTCTCTAGGGTCGGTCTACTTCTGTTGTGGAAGGAGGGGGCACCTACGTCGTGCGTGTTCAGAGGTGGGGAGTCAAGTTACAGTGGAGAAGACTGTAGAGGGTAGAGGACGGTTTTGTTCGCGGAGGTAGTGAAGCCCACGAGATCGGCTCCGAGGATTCCTGTGGCCAGGGGGGAGTTCTTGCACGCCGGAACTTTCCCATTTTTAGCCAGGCAGACTGACTCGGTAGGTGCCTTTGGGTCTCCCCTGTGCTTAAGGGGCATTGATGTAGAGGTCGTGAGATTCTTGCTGCTGGAGAGATGGTCGCGGGGTGGTCTTTGGGTGGTCAAGCGTCTGCATCGGGATGGTCTGTTGGCCATCGGAGCCTATATCGAAGCAGCAAAGGCGGTGGAGGCGACTGGAGTCCTCATGTGCGGAGGATCAATTCTGCGAGTCAAGCCATGGTTGTTAGAGCGAGAGACCTACCCTACACCGGACAAGATTGAACTTTGGGTTAAGTTGATGGGGGTGCCGATTCTACTCTGTGATGAGCCTAGGGTAGCCTTCCTAGTGTGGGCATTTGGTAGGGTGAAGGCGAGGGCCTTGAGGCTAGTTTCGGAGGGAGACTTGAACTGTTTGGAGGCCCTTGTGGACGCAATGACCCCTCTAACGATTCCCCCGATCATCCTTGTCGATGTTGGGGGGTAGAGTTCTTTGTGAGGGCCTTGAGCATGAGGATGGCGCAGCGGCGGCGGATGGCGTCGCAGGGGCTAAGGCGTCTGATTTCGCGGCTGGAGGTTGAAGACGAGGCTTGGGCGGGCGATTCAAATTCGAATCGTCCCGCCAGTGGGCCTGGACCTACTTCTGGCATGGCAGGCCGTGGTTCAAGGTCGCTTGGGTCGGCCCAGTCGAGTAGGGGGCAGTCTGTTTGGATCCGGCAGGCGACCCAACGACCAACATGCTACCCGCTTCCTGTTTGGATGGGCTAACGGGTCCGTCGGGACCCGGTTTCTTGATTGAAGAGAGGCTAGTAGGCCGTGCTCAAGAAGTGGGCCGCTCTGATGAGAGGCTTGGGCCATTGGGCCCCCCCGAGGTGGGCAGGTATTCTAGAGGCCCAACACCCGATCCGTCCACGCACGTCTTACTCGGTGGATCCGGGGGATGTGGGGTTAACGGTTCAAGTAGGCCCGGGTTGAGTCGTCTTCCCTACCCGGATGTTGGCCCTGTTGGGCTCTTTCAGGCAGAGCCGAAGTTGCACGATAGGCCGGCATCGATGGTGATCTCCGTGTCGGCGACCGTCGGCGATCTCTCCACATTGTCGCGGCCGGTGGTGCTACTGACGAGGAACCACTCGTCTGATCTCGTGCAGGTAGAAGAGCAAAGTAGGGATGTGCGCATTGTGGGGAAGGCCCATGTGGACTTGTCGCCCGTCCTGCCCTTCCGGGGGGCCGGCCCCCTACCGCCTGGGACTCCAGGATTTTTGCAAGTAGCCGTGGAAAATGTTGAGGGTGCCGGCGCTGGGCCGGGGAGTCTCCCTTCCCTTTGGTGCCGGATTTGGCCTTCCCAATTCCTTCCTCCAGGGTTCAGGCCGCGAGTAGTCAGGGAGGGAAGGGCGTGGCTGTGCCCGTAGCCATGATCTCCATCTCTCAGCCTCGTCAGCGGCCCCTTCTATGTCCGCCTATTAGGCACTATTGCGGCCATTGTCTGGCTCGCCAGCAGAAGGCTCATTCGAGGAAGAGGCTGAAGCGTCACTCCCCCGCAGTGGTCCCTTTCTCTGTGAATCCAACAGATCCCACGGAGCAGCCATGCAGTCTCTTTGACGACGCTAGCGAACCGTAAAGGGTGGAAGCTGAGCGGTATGACAAAGGTGCCGATAGCGATGAATCCGAGGGGAATGCGGGTGGGAAGAGAGACAGTGGCAGTCTATGTAGTTAAAAGCGTGCCTAGGCGCTGAGGCGAGGCGAGGCGCCCCTTGGTCACCTCGCCTCGCCCTGTCTCGCCTCACTCTGACCACAGTTGGTCTCACTCTCTCTGTCTCACATAGACACACACATAACTTGATTTTTGACGGTGGTCTATCTCACTCTCTCTCTACCTGTAAGATTTATTATTATTTTAATTTCTTCTCTTTCAGAACGTGAGAGATTATCTTTTGACTCACCAGAATTTGTTTTACGTCAGTTTTATGAATTTATTAGTTTCTTCGTTATTGGTATCTTAATAGTTATAATTTGATTTGTTAAATTCTATGTGAATTTAGTGAGTCATAATAATTTGAATCATAGGATTGAATGAATTTAAGAAATTTATTGACTTTATATAGCCATTTTTGTGATATTTAGACATATAGTTTATTTTTTGAATTAAATATATATATTTAAGGCATGAGACGACCCCTTGGTCGTCTCACGCCTCAGACTACATTGGTGGCAGTGGGGAGGCTGAGATTGCACTAGGGGCTGACCTCCCTCTCCTTACTGATTGAGGAGCTGCTCCGGTAAGCACCCTTTGCTTTGTCTGTCGGTGTCGGACCCCCCGGCCATTGGTCTTGCGGATGGGGATCTCGCAGCAGAGGGGGAGGTGGACGTCGCTCTTATGGAAGGCCAACAAGAGGTTTTAGCCCTACCTCCCCCCGCCCAGGGAGTCGAAAGATCTACGCGTGGTGTTGGAGCAAGTCGAGGAAGCCTATCAAGGAGAGGATTTAGCAAAGGTGGACAACGGGAGTTTCAGCAAGGAGGAGGTTAAAGATATCTTAGCAAAGGTAGATAACTATATGGAGACTCAGGCGATGAGACCGCTAGGTTGATTGGTGTATTCGATGCAGGTGTGGATAAATACTTGAGGTCCACTGTATGCTTGATCAAACATAGATGGTTGGCGGACATAGTTAGGAAGGCGAAGGCTAAAGCGGCTAGTAGGAAAGGAGGGACGGAGTAGGTGGAGGAAGGGTCAAGGAGAGTGTTTTGTGTATTATGGGGCACTTGCACTCTCATTTCTATGTTATTTGGGAGCTGTCTAGGGGAGTGGCCGGGGTTGTTAGGTGTTGGAGATTTTGGGTCCTTTTGTGCTTGGTTGGGGCTTGTGCTTAGCGGATAGATGATTGTGCACTTCTTTTATTTTGCTCCCGAGACAGAGAGTTGTGTGCCGCCTTTTGTGTTTCAGAGTCATTTTGGGAGCTCTCCCCACATGTATACTTTTTTATTTTATGTACTAGTGGTACTACCCTCGTTCAAAAAAAAAGGACCAAAGCTTGGTAATACAATGGTATAGGCCTGAGGCACTAAGTTTAGGCACTTCCATGCTTAATTTCATCGTTTCTGGTTGCATGTATGGCTTAAGTTAAAGGCTGATCACATGTTCTCTTTTCAGCTTGTTCTATGAATCATGTAGTAATTGTAGTCTAAATTATGTTCCATTCCATACTTACTATTAGGGTCTTTTGTAACCTTAATCATTGTGTTTTTACGTTTTGAACTCAATGTTTTATATGATGTTATCTTTGTTTCATGTCTTTCATGTGACTCTACATCAAGCTTTGTACTTTTGTGTTTGTTTTCAATGATTTTACCCCATCAGAACTATGATTTGCGAGATGTGGACACGTGTCAATGTTGGTATGACATGACAAAGTTTTAGAAGGTGAGAGGACATTAAAATTAGAATTAAGTACATGTGGACATTTATTTATACTTTACATCATTTTTTTGTACTTTTACATGCATATCATAAAGCACGATCAATTGAATTTCTTTATAATAAAAAGAATAATTATAATATGAGAAATTTGCTAAAAATAACCCTATTACATCAACAATTGCAGAATTACCATCTTTACATAACTATTATTATTAATAACCCTCATGTATGAAAATAAGTGCAAAGCTGCCCCCGAGGTTAGTTGCTGTTCAGGATTCTATTTGATCCATAAAATTAAAAGTTTGGATGAAAATATCCCTATACAAAAGTGATGGTTTCACTGGCACATTGTGCCAAAGAGAGAGGGAGAGATAAAAAGATGTACACATGTAAAGAAAGAGAGTTTGGAGACATTAGGGGTAATTTGAAATTTTTTCAATTTGATTAAAAGCTAACAAGGGTTAAATAAGAGATTTTTACGGAATGCTAATGACGGGTGATGGAAGGATATTTTTGCATGTATTACAATGTAGTGAGGTTATTAATAATAATATGGGCTTAAAAATCAAAATTAGGAATAAGCCTCTCTAATCTCACTATTTATTAATAAGTCACCAAATTCTTCTCTGTTACCGGAAATATCCACTATCGTCCTTCTCTGTCAGAAAAGTCTGGTTAACTTAACCTGACCATGGTCTACCTTAACCCAGGAGGGTTAACCCAGAGAGAGAGGAGAAGAGGGTGCGTGAGGGGGTCTCCCCCTCCGGTGTCGGCAACCTCACGTTGGCGATGGCGATGGCGATGGCGCCGACCGTCTGGGTGGGGGGTGAGACAGAGAGAAAGGGAGAGGGAGAGAGGAAGGAGGGGAGGCCGTCGGCGTGACGACCTGTGAGAGAATGGAGAGTGAGAGAGAGGCGTAGGGGGGTGCAGCCGTCTGGCTGGGAGAGAGAGAGAGAGAGAGAGAAGGGACCTCTCCTTCCTCTTCGACCCAACCTCCAACCTCGTCATCTGGCCCGGAAAGTTCGCAGACAGTCAAGCAGGAGACCAGGGCTGGTGGTTGCATGCGGAGTTGGACACTAGTGGCGTCGACAAAGCTGCTGCGGCGGCTGGTGGTGGACGGTGGTGCCCGGGTGGTTGTAGGGGGCGACGCAACTCAGGAGACACCACAGGGATTGACAGCGATCGATAAAGGCGATGGCGGACCAGCATGGGCATTGCGGCAGCGGCTACCTTGCGGGTGGGACTTGCGACGACCCAGGGTGGTGATCGACATGGGCACGGGTGGCGACACCGTGGCCATTGTGGTCGCGGGTTTTGAGTGTTGGCGGGCGGAGTGGTGCAAGAGCAAACGGCCACGGGGTGGCAAACCTCCTCCGGATGGGAGGCGAGGGCGGCGGCTGTGGCGGGCCGGGGAATGGCTGGGGGCATTGGGTGGCGGAGGGTGCAGTGCTCTTGTTGGATCAGGGTGGCGATGCTCTTTAGTGGGGGTGGGAAAGGGAGGTGGAGAGCAATCCCAGTGGTGGTGCGGTGGTGAGAGGGAGGATTTGGAAATGTGGCTGGGTGGGGCTAGGGTTCCGGGGGGTGTGAGGTCCATGACAGGGGGGAATATGGTGGTCTAGGTGGGCTCGCCGAGGTAGGGGGTGGCGGTGGTAAAACGAGAAGAAGACGATGAAGAATGAGAGGGGGGGATGGGGCCGCCGAAGGGGGCGTGGAGAGAGGTCCGGTCCTGGCGCTCGGCCATCGCCGGGCATCCCCGAGAGAGAGAGAGAGAGAGAGAGAGAGAGAGAGAGAGAGAGAGAGAGCGGTGAGGAGAAGGAATATTCCCCATAATATTCCACTTTTTAGACGATGGTTAACCTTTGGGGCTTTTTACCGAAAGTTAGAAGATTTTGGGGGCCAATAAATAAATAATTGTATTAGGGGGGTTGATGTCTGATATGGTATAGATTGTAGAGGTCGAAAGCTAAATAACTCTAATAATATTAGCTATGTAAGGGTGGCAATTCTGCAATTGTTCATATAAGAGGGTTATTTTTGCAAATTTCCCTTATAATATTAATAAAATTATTGAAGATAAACATTCAAACAACATTTAAAGAAATGTTGAAGTGCTCATCATGAAGTTGTAAAACGGTGGACAGACAATGTCCGAGTGTCATGTCCTGTCCTGTCCATGTGTTTAGTATGATAGTCTTATGCAAATAAAGTCATGTAAATCATCGCATGGGAACAGTTTGTATGTAGATACACTACTTGGTTTCAGAGCATAAGCTCATGCAACAAGGGAGAACTTCAAACTCAATCTTAGGAGATTTATTCTATTGGTTTTTAGCAAGCATCCTCTCTCCATCCAGCCATATTCAATTGAGCAGCCTTATTTTGCAAGCCCTTTAACAATCAGGAATGTGATTGTGTCTTAGTGGCCGCTTTGTTGAGGTGTTTATCTAATTATTAAACACTTTAGACCCACAGACCTTAGGCTTGCTGGCACATGGCATAGGCCTGAGGCACTAAGTTGAGGACATCCATACTTAATTCTGTTGGTTTCTTGTTGGCTTTTTTGCAAATAAACTATTTTTAGAAGTGAATTTGTAAAAGAATTATTTTTGGAAATGTATTAGCATGCATACCACTGTTTAAAATCAAATAGTGCATAAACGCCATGTAAGACTGTCTCAGCGTGGTTTTTTTGCAAGTTTTTGTAAAAAGAAGTGGCATGTCAGCAGATAAAAAAACATATTTGCACTATTTGGTTTTACGTAGTAGTACGCCTGTTAATACATTTTCGGGAATGTTTTTTTTTTGCAAATTTACTTCTAATAATAGTTTATTTGCAAAAATCCCTTTCTAGTTGCATGTATGCCCTGTTCCCTGCCACAAAAATCAAGTTCGATCACATGCTTTCCTTTCAGACTACTTTATTACATAGAATTAAACAGTAATTGCAATGAGTATGATCCATTCTCTAGTTAACTCCTCGGGATCATTTGGAACCTCAATCATTGTGCTTTGCCTTTCTGTACTCATTAGTTTGTAGGAAGTTACCCTTGTTCCATGGCTTTCATGTGAGTTTCACATTGAGCTTTCATAGCTTTAGGTTTATTTAAATGGATTTTTTGCATATAACTCGTAAAAGATAGTGTATATGTGAAAGCCCCCTGTACAATGAGTACATGTAAATAAAACTCATGTTTATAAATTTTTGGCAAACCCTCTGAGGTTGTCTGTGTATACAGTAATCATCCGAGGATCTTTCACAAATATATAGGCGTTACGTGCAAAAAATCCTTATTTTAAGTGATTTTGTTCATTCTCTTTTTTCAGCAGTGTCATTAAACTGTGCATCTGACAAAATGGTGTTTGGTACATGTTGGAGAACCGTTCTTTAATATGTTTTAAAGAGTGAGTTGTTAAAGTTGTAGCCTTTGGTCTCCTTCCAAAAAAAGTTGTTAAGTTGTAGTTTTGCCTGCAGCAGTAGGGGGGCCCTTACAGTTGGTTTACCACCAGCTTGGGTAGATGTTTCCGAAGAAATTGCTGCAGATATGCAACGTGCACGTTCAAAAATGTCTGAGTTATACAAGGCCCATGCTAAGGCTTTAATGCCTTCTTTTGGAGATGGGAGAGAGGATCAACATGCAGTTGAGGTTCTCACTCAAGAGATCACAGATCTGTTGAAGAGGTCAGAGAAGAGATTACAAAAGCTTTCTGCAAGTGGTTCTTCTGAAGATTCAAATGTTAGAAGAAACGTTCAGGTATTAGGTTGTTGAGCTTTTTATTTTTACAGTGCAATTCGGTGAGAAATGCCATTTAGCTTATCGCACATTTATACCTCACACATACACAAAATATGTGCATTAGCCTGCATATCATTGCATGTGGTGCTACTTCTTTTTCCTTTTTCTGTTCTTTTAAGCTACAAGTTCTCTTTGAGTTTTGTGTGGGATGTGTTGACTTTAGCTGTCTCTTCTATTCTTTAGTGAGTATGGCTTGCACATTTATTAGTACACTTGTCTTGGCAGCTTTCCCGGTGGTGGTTGTTTGACATTGATTGTTTCTCGCACAGCGTTCTCTTGCCACTGATCTTCAGAAACTTTCCATGGAGCTTCGGAAGAAGCAATCTGCATATCTACAGCGTCTTCGTCAACAAAAAGAGGTCTTCTTGACTTTCCATTTCCACATGGAACAAGTGACTTGTTTCAATTTGTTTATCTTTTTTTTCAAGCAGCTGTTTGAAGAAACTATGAAAATCAATATTTCTTTGTGGGGACAGGATGGTTTTGATTTGGAGATGAATCTGAATGGAAGCAAATCCGAGCCAGATTATGATGACTTTGGTGATGTGGTATGCTGCATTTCTTCCCTATTTTGTTTATTTGGGTCTTCTTTTATTGTTTAGGGCCTGTTTGGTAAAGGGGATTAATGCGTTTAGGTTTAGTGTAAAACTCATTTTTGGCCATAATAGTTTGGATGGTTAAAATGGACTTACCAGAATCGCATTTCCCAAACCTACTTGGAGTTGGTTTGCACTGAAGACATCTTCTGTAAACAGAGTTTATCATATACCCAATTATGTTTATGCAAAATAACCAAACACGAGTCAACTGAAAACATGTTTATTATAAATGGATCCATGATAAACGCACGACGATAACTCCATGTTTTCGTAAGGTGCATCCAAACAGGGCCTTAGAAAGTACCTGTCAATTTGGGATGATAGTAACCTTGCGTAGGTCTTGGCAAGTTCTTTTTAATGGGTTTGTAATAGGGTGGGTCCTTGAAATTTGTTTATCTCTTGTACCTTGTGTACTTGGGAAACGTGACCATGTGTGACATCAAATTAACTTCTTCATATCAGTCGAGTAGATCAATGGACATGTTCGTGTAGCATTTCTTTGTTCCCATGATCAGCAAATCGGTTTTTTTTTTTTTTTTTGGGTTTGTTGATGATGCTCCAATTAACTACCATCAGCTGTATGGCATGTCTGTTGCAGGGTTTTAGTGCCCAACAGATGTCTAAGCTGAAGAAGACAGAGGCATTTACGAAGGAAAGGGAGAGAGAGATTACACAGGCAAGAAATATCGTTCAGGCTGGATTCACATCCTCCGGATGTTACATGTTGTTCACTAACTGGAAATTTGCCAGGTTGTGGAGTCCGTAAATGACCTTGCTCAGATTATGAAGGATCTTTCAGTCCTTGTGATCGACCAGGTCATGTCTAAATGACTTTGCCTGATTGGGATCCCCCCATGATGCATCATTTTCCTGAATATTGATTCATTTGTGCAGGGGACGATTATTGACAGGATCGATTATAATATCCAAAATGTCGCAGCTTCCGTGGAGGAGGGCTTCAAACAGTTGCAGAAGGTAATTTCTGTTTATGCGCCAGTCTAAAATGATTGGATTTCTTAGATATGCAAACTCTTGGCTCTCTTTTGCTTGCTGCTCATCTGACTATATCATACGCGTGCTACATGTATCCAATTCATCTATTTTCTCTCTCTCTCTCATTTGGGTACTCTCAGGCGGAGAGGACACAAAGAAAAGGGGGCATGGTTATGTGTGCGACTGTCCTTGTGATAATGTGCTTTGTGATGCTGGTTCTTCTAATCCTGAAGACAATACTGTTCTAGTCCAGCTTCCTCGAAACACAAAGGTTGGTGACAATGGAGTCATGCTCATCTGCGTTCATGCCAGGATCTGGCGGGTCATCGATTCGTCTTAAGGATGGCTGGTGGAGCGGGACGGCATTAGACTCTGCGAGTGCCAAGAAATATAGAGTTGGGGGGGGGGGAGCGGAAGGAGGAATGCTCCCTGGGATGGGGAATGGGATTCGCCCAGCTTTGGAGATGATCCTTGTCTCTTTTTTTCTTTTCTGTTCTTGGTCTCCCTCCCTTTTTTGTGTTGCATTGATTCATTACGCGGGCAGTGGCAATAAAAAGTGCACCCTCGATTCTTTATCACGCCAGTTCACAGACCCTTCATTTCTGCTTCCAAACTCACATCACAACCCGACAGAAATTTCCTCTTCTTGTGTTGTAGCGTCAGGATGCCTTAGAGAAAAGAATTCTTCGGACGCGGAATATAGTTCGAACACTTCCTCAGCTCGCTGGGCTTTTTTGTTAAAGGCTTTTTCTCCTAACAGAGATTGTTAAAAGGCTTTTTCTCCTAACAGAGATTGTTAAAAATGCTTATATAAGGCTATTTATAGATCAGAGATCTGGCGTGTTTAGCCAGTGTGTTTATTTTCAATGTTTTTAATGTGATTGTCATTTAGAAGTGTAATTTTTTTTAAAAAAAAGGAACAACAAAGAAACATGTCGTGGTTGACATCTTCCTGAAAATGTCATTGATGATTCGTGTTTCGTTATTTCACAATACCTTATTTCACAATAACTACGTCGATTGTAACAATGTTTTCAACTTTTAGCGTACAGGGTATAAAAATGTTATTGACGTGATTCCTATAAATTGTTATTTTTGATAAATATCTTTAAATATCAGTGTACTTGACGTAACTGGCTTCATTCATCCCTCGGGTGACGACGGAGAAAACGTCAAGCCCATAACAGCACAAGGACATGGGGCCCACAATAGTAGCCGTTTGCGCATTCAAGCTTGGGCAATGCATGTTGCACCGCCTGGGGTGCAGACGCTGCTTCATTTTTTTTTCCTTTTTACTTAAGACTCAGCAATCATTACTCGGCCACGCCCTAAAGTGAGGGAAGCGCGAGTTAATAACTACAGGTTCTTCCCTCTTTGTCTACTAGAGCAAGAACAACAAGTTTCCTCGTTACAAGATCAAAGAGCCACCCTTGACGACTACCAATTTTGTTGTACAAGGTCGAGGTTCCAAACGTTGGCCACAATCCGAGTCCGAACCACAAATACTACACAACCAATAACAAATAGCAACAAGCACTCCGTGTTTATTTAAGGAACCGACTTGGCTCAGTTGGTTGACCTCCTCCTCAAGTGACCCCAGAGACTAACATCATCCTCCCATTCGCAAACAGGCCCCAACCAATGTAACGAAGAGATGGCATTAGAGTCTCTCGAATCAGCCGAAGGGGTTAAGAAGGGTTCGTGAAGCGGTAAGAGGCGTACGAAAGGGAGCCCTCGGCCCAGCTGTCGTGGATGACCTCGGCCTTGGCGCTCTCACCGGCGGCACCGAGAGCCACATGCAGCGGGTAGAAGTGGTCCGGCCATGGATGCGACATCTTTGCATGCGGTGCCTTCTGTTCGTAGTGATTCAAATCCTCGTGCCTGCGACAAACAGAGACGCCAAAGATCATATATTTTTGAGGAGAAACGTAACCGAAAAAAGGTTTCCAAAGAAGAAAAGAGAGGGATTAGAACCTCAGATCTCTCCACTAACTCTGAATGTTTCACTTCTTCATGCGAAAGGGTGCGGACCTTTGCCCCCCCCCCCCCCCCTTCGAATGAACAAGAAGAAACTTACAACTCAAATACGCCCAGAGGACTCAACTAAGTTCCTCGATCGCGGGGAGAAATCAAGATAGGTAACTCAGATAAATCGTCACTTGGGTCATCAAGGGATCATTCGATTAGTTTCAAATTTAAAATAATCTGTTTGAGATAACATGATCGACACATCAACAAACACTTCCTTTTTTTCTCCCTTTTATTTCCCGATCAATCACTTCCTTTTTTAAAATCAGAGCTATTCAAATAATCTGATGATTGAAACGGTAATTTATCATGGTCTCATGGGCACCTAATCTCTCAACCTCCTTCGTGAAGAGAATTCAATCTTACGAGGGTAAGATTCTAAACGAATTTAAGAGGGCAGAGATCAATTGATACATATAGCACCCTCCGATCCCCGGCATCCATCCGTGTACTCGATATGATTAATGCCGGCTATCTATGTACGTACGCGCACCAGACAATGAAGATGAAGAACAAATCATAATCGCTAACAATCCACACCACACACTGTTCTCACTCCTCGTCGGCGTCTCCACAATCTCCATTGTTCTTACTCGTCATCCGCGTCCCCACCACCCACCGTTCTTATTCGTCGCCGATGTCTCCACTACCCAATACCCACACTTAACCTAATTGTTGACCTTAGTCTCCGTTACGCAACGGCGTAATGACGAGGACAAATGTACTAACACCAACCTCGACGGCAACACACTTTTGCAAAGGTGAGAAAGAAGAAGAAATCAGTGTCCCGATAACATAGGAAGAAAATACGACGGCCAAAACAAGCCGGGAAACCTCCTCTTCAGTGTCATGGTGCAACAGGAGCAAGCAAGGGGTGATACTCGGCAAGCGGTGGGTTTCCGTGACAACAGGGGATGCTATATATGATCTCGTCACAATTCCACGTTCGGCTAACATAGCGATGACTTCGAACTCGGACGAAATCAATTGAATCCTTTGAATTTTAGCACAAATAATAGACTTAGAATATCTAGGCCTATAGACCAGTCATGCATAGAAATCAAGCATTAGAAAAAGAGAACATAACTCTTAACTTGTGAAGGGGGAGTTTACTCACGCATAGTAACAAATATGCACAAAGAAGATTTCATTTACAGAAAGACTCGATTATATTACGAGGACACTGACGGTTACAAAGACTCGATTACAAGACACGTTTACAATCTGACAATTACAAGAACATGGAGACACGATGAACAGAAGTACACAAAGATGGAGAGTACTTACAGACGAACGCAAGGGGTTCCTCGGAGCACCGGAGGTAGGACGAAGTCAATGTGCCTGGAGGGTGAAAGAAAGTGGAAGGCATGATGGCTTGATGGTAGATGAAATGAAGAAGGTGGAACGAGAAGAACTCTTGCAATGTACGAGAAGATCACTCGCTAAAAACTAGAGAAGTGGAAGAGAGGTGGCGATGAAAGAGAAGTGGCGGTGGCGATGGAGGAAAAGAGTTGAGGGCTTTGGAATGTCTTGGGCTCGCTTCGTTTGCTTTGGCCTTCGATGCTCCAAGAATAGAACTCTTGGGTTCTATTTATAGACCAAGGAAGGTGACTTCTCAAGGAAGGAAGTCTACAAGAGGATAAGGCCTAAAAAGGAAGCTAGAAAGCAGCCTACCGTAGCCACTAAAGAAAGTGGACTAGAAAAGAGTCTACCTTATAGCCACTAAGAAAAGTTTAGGCTAAAAAGGAGAGGCTAGAAAGGTAGTGATAAGGCTAAAAAGTTAAAGTAGACTAGCCACTATCACTAGCCACTAACTAAAGTACTATAAGACGAAAGACTTGAGCAGAGAGAGGATTCGTTGTCGGCTTCATGTTCAATCCACTCTGGTGGTGTGGAGATGAACTGTAACGTTATGCCGCCAAGTGCTCTGTTGATGTGTTGCCTGATCAATATCTAAAATTTTTCAGGAATGTTCTTCAGTTGACGTAGCTCGCCGGCCATGATGAAGAGTGTGTTGATTAAGCTGTCTTGGAGAAATTTTGAGACAGTCCAATGCTTCTCATATATTATATTATTATCATTAGTAATATCTATATTTATTTTATACATCCCGTCGATCTCAACGATCTCAGGGTGGCTATCGAATGCGTCATGCAGTTCATGCTGGATGCTCAAGAAGGAAACTGCCTCACAATCTTTAACTAATTCCTCTATATGGTCCTTTATAACTACAGGCAGTATAGAGGAGATGTATACATGGTATTTCTCTCTAAGGAACTCGTTGAATGCAAGGTTTTTAAGAGTGAAATCCTATAAGCTAATATGCAATGGACCATTAGATTCTAAATGCTGGTCATGTAACGCCTTTAAGTTTCTAAAATGATGAGTGAGAGTGCTAATCTCATTTTCTAGATGTTGAACCTTTAATTCTAATGCAGTCCTATCTTGGTTCATTTTAGAGAATAATGTAACAAGTGTATAGATCTGTCTAATAAGACTATTGCGCATGATTTTAATATTAGTCCAGTTATAATAGAACATATCATCTACTAAACACTTTTGTTCCTCACTAAGGTGTGACAGCTCAGGACAGTTAAATTCTTTCTGATTCCTCGTGAGAACCATCACCTACATCAATAATCAAACTATGGTTATGAAAGATAATATTATCGTGATCTTTTCTAAGTTGTATCCTACCAAGGGAGTTAACAGCTATGATATTATCTAAGGCTGGATAACAGTTGTCCATGAAGAAGTTTCCATTTCTACTCAATATCTCTACTCATATAGCTACAAAGGGTTCTTTAGTACTACATAGAGGTTCGTCATCTATATCTATTTGGACACAATTATTTGTTCTCTGGAAGGCTCTAATATTCTGATTAGCCTGGACTAAAGGTATAGGTCTAAACCAATGGAATTTGCTATTCATTGTACCTTGACTATAGAC
This sequence comes from Amorphophallus konjac, assembly GCA_022559845.1. Classification (NCBI taxonomy): domain Eukaryota; kingdom Viridiplantae; phylum Streptophyta; class Magnoliopsida; order Alismatales; family Araceae; genus Amorphophallus; species Amorphophallus konjac. Next base: position 86,180 of record JAHNEJ010003601.1, read on the forward strand.
CTGATGTGTCAGGTGCAGTTGTTCCCTGTAACAGAAAAATGTTAGATTATCATGGTATTGAAATATGCCAAACTCTAAAGTTTATGAACTAGAAAGAAACCAGAACTGTATGCTAAATCTACTTTGTAAGGGGTTTCTATCAACATGATAAAAGTTAGCACTAAATGATGTAAAACTATTTTGTGCAGAAGCTATAAACCATTTATCGTAGTCTGAGGTTATATTAAGATAGATTTCTCTATTGGTGAAGAAAATTCTAATAGGTTGTGATCTAGGTGATGGTTCATTCATTGGTGGTTCTATTAGTTTAAACAATAGATCCATTTATCTTTCGCTAAAAATAATTGTATTTATATGTTGTACATCACTGTCAGAAGAGCTATCATTATCACTTTCTAAACTATAAACACTATATGTATCAATGTCATGTATGTTATTGACAGGCATCAAATCTAAACTTTGCATTTCTATCAGGTTCAAAGAAGAGTCTAATTTAGGGCAGTCAATTTTCATATGCCCTTTTTGTCCACATAAATGACAACTATAACTATCTCTAAAAGATTTTTTGGCTTCTATATAATTTTATGTTCTAGTGAATTTACGTCTGGATGCCCAATTTTTCTTATAGTATCGATTGGATTTATTTGGTGACCAGTGAGAGGCTTTCTTTCCAAATGAGTTGCCATCTTTATAGCTAGTATTATTTCTTAGTTTATATTTTTTGTAATACTTCTTATTAAATTTTGTCTTTCTCTTCTTCTTATATATTTCACTACCAAATTCTTCTTTATCGTACAGGCTAAACTTTTTACGGAAGTATTTTTCTTTCTCGCGACTATGTTTCATAAATCGCTTAACATGTTTCTGTATCTTATACTCATTACAAAGTTGTATATATTCTCTCCTAACAAATGTTATAGCTTGTCCTATGGATACAATATTTGTTGTCTTTTTATATTCTAGCCATTTTGTATAGAATTTTCTTCCTATTGGTCCGGCTATCTTCATAATGTAAGCATCTACAATATTAGGATCATGTATCTGGACTTTTCCCATGTAAGAGAGGTAAGTGCAAATATATTCTGAAATTTTATTTAAATCCCAACACTTTATACTTTCTAGTTTCTGTTTGTAGTAAGCTTGATGTTCTTTTTCATCGGTAGCTAATGTATCTCCTAGAAAGATCGCTCTAACAAAATCAAGAATAGATTCTACTTTATTTTCTTGTTTACATTTTTCCCAATTAAAATTTTTATCCTTTTCCTACTTTAACATTATCCGGTAGGCCATTCCTCTAAGTGTGTTTAATATCATTATGGGCATGCCTTCATCGTTATAGGCTATATTGAAAAATAACAAAATTATACTCTTCTGCCATTCATCTGTTTCTTTTTCCCAATCCATTATATCAATGTTATCTAAATTTACAGTGCTACCATACTTTGGGATATCTCTCTTAAATGTGTATTCTGATTCTAAGGGGTGAGAACTAGTGGATGGTTCAATCTTTGTTGTGCCTATTGCATGTATCTCTTTTAAAAAATTGATTTGCAAACTCTTTAAAGAAGATAGGTCTAAAGAAACGTTATCTTGTCGCTATCATCAATATCATCTGAATTGTCATCGGCACTATGGTAAGTACTACTATCTATGTCTGAATTGTTATCCTCAATGCTACAATTATCACAACCTTCTAAAAACTGATTGATTATATTCTGATGTTCAACTATCATATCTATTTGATTAGAAACCTCTATTACCTGTATCGATTCTTCAAAAAGTTGTGTTAAATCAAAAGTTCTTAGACTAGTAACTACTTCTTCGTCAGTCCAATCAAATATAAAGGTATTCACAAATCTCCTCTGCTCTGAATTTATTTGTTCATCTTCTAAATCAAAGATTGCATCTAATTTATCAAAGAGTTCTTTATCATTATAAACGTCCTCATATGATCTAAAGATTATGCTTTCTTCTAACATGTTTATAGTGTCTAGATGAGATTCCGGTTCTTCTTCATCGTCCTCAAGTTTTAATGTAGTGCTACGAGTGAGTCTATAGTCACATAATCGCATGCTACTGCGTCCTTCACTATCTGTATATATGCTACTCTTATGAGGTGTTTCTAAAACTTGTTGTGTTTCTCTAAGGTTAATTAAGTCCCATGTGATTCCTTTTTCTACTGGGATCTTTTGAGCAACTATCATCTGACTAAAACTATTTTTGAAAGTATCTATGAACTCCTTTGTTTTTAGAGTGAAACCTATGTTATGCATGTTATGCATTTTGCCTATGAATCCTATGAGTATTGCTAAATTTTGCTATCAGGGATCATATCAAAGTTCTTTGTGTTAATTGCAACCTTTACATGTTGAATGAATTCTCCTACATGCATTGTATAGTTTGGGATACATCCCACTACTACATATTCTGGATTCAAATTTGTTTCTGCCATGACTATCTGTGCTTGCTCATGATTTACAAACCTATTGTCAAAGATATATGTATGCACTGATGCACCTATTCCTTGTCTAGTTAAATAGACTATGCCTACAGCTAAGACTCCAATATGAACAAAGTTAAATTCTTTTTGTTTTTTTTCAAACTTACTTCCTACAACAGGTAAGACTACGACATTGCCTAAACTAGAAATTGTATGATGAGAAATGTGTCTATAAATGCAAGATCTATTTTCTAGCAGAATTAATAGACTTATGAATAGATTAGACTATCTTGAGCTTGAGATTAGGAGTCACCATAGAAAGAAAGTAAAGGTAGAAGAGCATCTCTTAAGTTGTGTTGTCGAATCTCATAAAACATCCCATTCTCTTGTTGGTACTCCTTGTAAACACACTCTCGTCGATTTCTTGTGTGCTTTAGCAAAAAACCTAAAAACACAGTCGGAACAAGTAAACACTAGTTTAGCAGATATATCAAGTTTATTAGTTGGTAGAACAAATAGAGGTAGCGTAACAATAGATTATATAAAAGATCGGTTAGAAACCCTTTTAGAAAAACAGAAAACCTTTTCAGGACAACTCACTAGTCTTAGACAGTTGATAGAGTATAAATAATCTCGTCACGTAGAATTAGAAACAAAGTCTTCTATTCTCAAACTATAACATAGTGTAGCATATATTCAATCAACTTTGGTAGGAGTTCAAAACGAATTAGATTATATAAAAGCTAAAGTTTCTGAATGAGCAAAACTGATCTTGAATACAATAAAACAAAAATATATCTAGCTTCTTTAAGTGTACCCGTCGTAGGACTTAGTGAAATCAACCTTACAACAGAAAGTAGTAGGATTACTCAAGGACAACTTAATTTTATTATAGAGTTACAACTTAGTCTTCACGGAAAAATTGATAAACTCTTAGCCCTTCAGGAGGAACAAAAACTTGCTACAGATATAAAAAGCCTTACTAAAGATTTTAGTAACCTTAAGGTAAAAATAAAATCTAGCAAATTATCTCGCATAGGTAGACCTACAATATTTGAGTTTTCAAAAAAGGATAAAGATATCTTCACTAGTGTAGAAACTTTCAGAACCATCAACTTCCTAGGTACATTAGTCATCTGATCTTATATTAGTTTCCTTAGCAAAACACTTAACAATGGCTTTATCATTTCTTAGAAAGAAAAACACATCTGAAATAAATGAGATTTTTCATGATCCTACTGATACACAAATGTATGTAGAAAAATAGTTCAAAAAGAAAATAGAGCATGAAGTCAATCCCTATAAGACCTCTCTGTAAGAAAGTAGATCTTACATGAATAGACACATTTCTCATCATACCTAGTCTTACCCTTCCACATTTCTAGCTTAGGCAATGTCGTAGTCTTACCTGTTGTAGGAAGTAAGTTTGAAAAGAAACAAAAAGAATTTAACTTTGTTCATATTGGAGTGTTAGCTATAGGCGTAATCCCTTTAACTAGACAAGGAATAAGTGCATCAGTGCATACATATATCTTTGATAATAGGTTTGTAAATCATTTAGAAAGATGGCAACTCATTTGGAAATAAAGCCCCTCCCTAGTCACCAAATACATCAAATCAATTCTATAAGAAAAATTGAACATCTAGACGCAAATTCACTAGAACACAAAATAATATAGAAGCCAAAAAATCTTTTAGAGATAGTTATAATTGTCATTTATGTGGACAAAAAGGGCATATGAAAATTGACTACCCTAAATTAGACTCTTCTTTGAACCTGATAGAAATACAAAGCTTAAATTTGATGCCTGTCAATAACATATATGACATTGATACAGATAGTATTTATAGCTTAGAGAGTGATAAATAGCTCTTCTGATAGAGATGTACATTATATAAATAAAATTAATTTTAGAGAAAGACAAATGGATCCATTGTTTAAACAAATAGAACCACCACTTAGATCACAACCTATTAGAATTTTCGTCACCTATAGAGAAATCTATCACAATATAACCTCAGACTAGTATAAATGGTTTACAGCTTCTGCACAAAATAATTTTCCATCATTTAGTGCTAACTCTTATCCTGTTGATAGAAACCCCCTACAAAATAGATTTAGCATATAATTCTGGCTTCTTTCTAATTCAGAAACTTTAAAGTTTGGCATATTTCAATACCATGATAATCTAACATTTTTCTGTTACCGGGAACAGCTGCACCTGACACATCAGGTCTATAGTCAAGATAGAACGAATAACAAATTCCATTGGCTTAGACCTATACCTTTAGTCTAGGCTAATCAGAATATTAGAGCCTTCCAGAGAACAAATAATCGTGTCCAAATTGATATAAATGGCGAACCTCTATGTAGTACTAAAGAACCCTATGTAGCTATATCTATTAAGATAGGAGTAGAGATATTGATTAGAAATAGAAACTTCTTCATAGACAACTGTTATCCAGCCTCAGATAATATCATAGTTGTTAACTCCCTTGGTCGGATACAACTTAGAAAAGATCACGATAATATAATCTTTCATAACCATAGTTTGATTATTGATGCAAGTGATGACTCTCGTGAGGAACCAGAAAGAATTTAACTGCCTTGAGCAGTCACACCTTAGTGAGGAACAAAAGTGTTTAGTAGATGATATGTTCTATTATAACTGGACTAATATTAAAATCATACGTAATAGTCTTATTAGACAGATCTATACACTTGTTACATTATTCTCTAAAATGAACCAAGATAGGACTACATTAGAATTAAAGGTTCAACATCTAGAAAATGAGATTAGCACTCTCACTCATCATTTTGGAAACTTAAAGACGTTGCATGACCAGCATTTAGAATCTAAAGGTCCATTGCATATTAGCTTATAGGATTTCACCCCTAAAAACCTTGCATTCAACGAGTTCCTTAGAGAGAAATATCATGTATACATCTCCTCTATACTACATGTAGATATAAAGGACCATATAGAGGAATTAGTTAAAGATTTTGAGGCAGTTTCCTTCTTGAGCATCCAGCATGAACTGCATGACGCATTCGATAGCCACCATGAGATCGTTGAGATCGACGGGATGTATAAAATAAATATAGATATTACTAATGATAATAATATAATATATGAGAAGCATTGGACCGTCTCAAAACTCCTCCAAGACGGTTTAATCAACACACACTTCATCATGGCCGGCGAGCTACGTCAACTAAAGAACATTCCTGAAAAACTTGAGATACTGATCAGGCAACGCATCAACAGAGCACTTGACGGCATAACGCTACAGTTCATCTCCACACCACCAGAGTGGATTGAACATGAAGCCGACAACGAATCTGCACCGCAATATCTAGCATCATATTCAACCATATTCTTCCAGCTCGGAAAGCATACGGATTGGATTGGTACCCGAAACAAGTGTTCCAATAAAATCACGCAGCTCAGTTTGACCCGAACCAAGACGCTAGCAATCCAACGAATTGAAGACATGTACTACAATGAGATGCGAATGCTATGCCAGACATCTTCATACGAAGTTTACGGACCATTGTACTACAGTTCAGTTTCACCCGTCCGACATATTCCAATGTCATACGAAGTCGAAGCCGAGTTGAATTGGGTCAATTCAGTAATAGAGGCCTTAGAAAACAACATCGGCGGAGCTAGCAACAGTGATTATGTTTGTACGGACTAAGTAACTTCTCCAGCAAGAAAACTTCTCTTAGCTTCTTCAATAAGAAAGACATCTCTCTTGTTGCCTCTCTTAGCTCTTTTGTAGAGGGAACCATGTGTGACAACCCTATAAAGTCGAGTCTAGGTCATAGGAAGTTCAGTCATCGAGTCATGATGGTCCTTCAGATACAGCTGTTGAGCCTCGGAGAGCCGCAGCTTTTGACGGAGACCGATGTCCTCCTCTCTATGCTCAAGTCTTTTGTCTTCTAGTGCTTTAGTTAGTGGCTAGTGATAGTGGCTAGTCTACTTCAGCTTTTTAGCCTTATCACTACCTTTCTAGCCTCTCCTTTTTAACATAAACTTTCCTTCGTGACTATAAGGTAGACTACTTTCTAGTCCACTTTCTTTAGTGGCTACGGTAGGCTACTTTCTAGCTTCCCTTTTAGGCCTTGTCCTCTTGTAGGCTTCCTTCCTTGAGAAGCCACCCTCCTTGATCTATAAATAAAACCCAAGAGTTCCATTCTTGGAGCATCGAAGGCTAAAGCAAACGAAGCGAACCCAAGGCATTCCAAAGCCCTCAGCTCTCTTCCTCCTTCGTCACTGCCACTTCTCTTTCATCGCCACCTCTCTTCCACTTCTCCAATTTTTAGCGAGTGATCTTCTCGTACACTGCGAGAGTTCTTCTCGTTCCACCTTCTTCATTCCATCTATCATCCAGACATCTTGCCTTCCACTTAGCCTTCCACCTTCTTTCACCCTCCAAACACATTGGCTTCGCCCTACCTTCAGTGCTCCAAGGAACCCCTTGTGTTCGTCTGTAAGTACTCTCCATCTTTGTGTACTCCTGTTCATCGTGTCTCCATGTTCTTGTAATTGTCAGATTGTAAACATGTCTTGTAATCGAGTCTTTGTAACCGTCAGTGTCTTCATAATATAATCGAATCTTTCTGTAAATGAAATCTTCTTTGTGCATACTTGTTACCATGTGTGAGTAAAATCCCCCTTCACAAGTTAAGAGCTCTGTTCTCTCTTTCCGATGCTTGATTTCTATTCATGACTAGTCTCTAGGCCTAGATATTCTAAGTCTATTTGCAAGTCTATTGACTTCAATATGAACAAAGTTAAATTCTTTTTGTTTCTTTTCAAACTTACTTCCTACAACAGGTAAGACTACAACATTGTCTAAGCTAGAAATTGTATGATGAGAAATGTGTCTATAGATACAAGATCTACTTTCTAGCAGAGAGTTCTTATAGGGATTGACTTCTTGCTCTATTTTCTTTTTGAACTGTTTTTCTACATACCTTTGTGTGTCAGTAGGATCATGAAAACTCTCATTTATTTCAGATGTATTTTTCTTTCTAAAGAATGATAAAGCCATTGTTAAGTGTTTTGCTAAGGAAACTAATATAAGATCAGATGACTAATGTACCTAGAAAGTTGATGGTTATGAAGTTTCTACACTAGTGAAGACATCTTTATCCTTTTTTGAAAACTAAAATATTGTAGGTCTACCTATGCGAGAAAATTTGCTAGATTTTATTTTTACCTTAAGATTACTAAAATCTTTAGTAAGGATTTGTATATCTGTAGCAAGTTTTTGTTCTTCCTAAAGGGCTAAGAGCTTATCAATTTTTTGGTGAAGACTAAGTTGTAACTCTATAAATTAAGTTGTCCTTAAGTAATCCTATTACTTTCTGTTGTAAGGTTGATTTCATTAAATCCTACGACGGGTACGCTTAGAGAAGTTAGAGATATTTTTGTTTTGTTGTATTCAAGATCAATTTTGCTCATTCAGAAACTTTACCTTTTATGTAATCTAATTTGTTTTGAACTCTTACCAAAGCTGATTGAATATATGCTACACTATGTTATAGTTTGAGAATAGAAGCATTTCTTGACCTCGTCACAATTCTACGTTCTGCTAACGTAGCGATGACTTCAAATTCGGACAAAATCGATCAAATCCTTTGGATTTTAGCACAAGCAATAGACTTGCAAATAAACTTAGAATATCTAGGCCTAGAGACTAGTCATGCATAGAAATCAAGCATCGGAAAGAGAGAACAGAGCTCTTAACTTGTGAAGGGAGAGTTTAATCACACATGGTAACAAGTATGCACAAAGAAGATTTCATTTACAGAAAGATTCGATTATATTATGAAGACATTGACGGTTACAAAGACTCGATTACAAGACATGTTTACAATCTGACAATTACAAGACTCTGACAATTACAAGAACATGGAGACACGATGAACAGAAGTACACAAAGACGGACAGTACTTACAGACGAACGCAAGGGGTTCCTTAGAGCACTGGAGGTAGGGCGAAGGCAGTGTGCCTGGAGGGTGAAAGAAGGTGGAAGGCTAGGTGGAAGGCATGATGCCTTGATAGTAGATGGAACGGAGAAGGTGGAACGAGAAGAACTCTCGCAGTGTGCAAGAAGATCACTCGCTAAAAACTGGAGAAGTGGAAGAGAGGTGGCGATGAAAGAGAAGTGGTAGTGGCGATGGAGGAAGAGAGTTGAGGGCTTTGGAATGTCTTGGGTTCGCTTCGTTTGCTTTGGCCTTCGATGCTCCAAGAATGGAACCCTTGGGTTCTATTTATACACCAAGCAGGGTGACTTCTTAAGGAAGGAAGCCTACAAGAGGATAAGGCCTAAAAAGGAAGCTAGAAAGTAGTCTACCGTAGCCACTAAAGAAAGTAGACTAGAAAGTAGTCTACCTTATAACCACTAAGGAAAGTTTACGCTAAAAAGGAGAGGCTAGAAAGGTAGTGATAAGACTAAAAAGCTAAAGTAGACTAGCCACTATCACTAGTCACTAAATAAAGTACTAGAAGACGAAAGACTTGAGCAGAGAGAGGAGGACATCGGTCTCCGTCAAAAGCTACGGCTCCCCGAGGCTCAACAGCTGTATCTGAAGGACCTTCGTATTTTGTCCACATAAATGACAATTATAACTATCTCTAAAAGATTTTTTGACTTCTATATTGTTTTGTGTTCTAGTGAATTTGCGTCTAGATGTTCAATTTTTCTTATAGAATTGATTGGATGTATTTGGTGACCAGAGAGGGGCTTTATTTCCAAATGAGTTGCCATCTTTCTAAATGATTTACAAACCTATTATCAAAGATATATGTATGCATTGATGCACCTATTCCTTGTCTAGTTAAAGAGACTATGCCTACAGCTAAGACTCCAATATGAACAAAGTTAAATTCTTTTTGTTTCTTTTCAAACTTACTTCCTACAATAGGTAAGACTACGACATTGCCTAAGCTAGAAATTGTATGATGAGAAATGTGTCTATAGATGCAAGATCTACTTTTTAGCAGAGAGGTCATATAGGGATTGACTTCATGCTCTATTTTCTTTTTGAACTGTTTTTCTACATACATTTGTGTATCAGTAGGATCATGAAAAATCTCATTTATTTCAGATGTGTTTTTCTTTCTAAGGAATGATAAAGCCATTGCTAAGTGTTTTGCTAAAGAAATTAATATAAGATTAGATGACTAATATACCTAGGAAGTTGATGGTTCTGAAGTTTCTACACTAGTGAAGATATCTTTATCCTTTTTTGAATACTCAAATATTGTAGGTCTACCTATGCGAGATAATTTGCTAGATTTTATTTTTACCTTAAGATTACTAAAATCTTTAGTAAGACTTTCTATATCTGTAGCAAGTTTTTGTTCTTCCTGAAGGGCTAAGAGTTCATCAATTTTTCGGTGAAGACTAAGTTGTAACTCTATAATAAAATTAAGTTGTCCTTGAGTAATCTTATTAATTTCTGTTGTAAGGTTGATTTCAGTAAGTCCTACGACGGATACACTTAAAGAAGCTAGAGATATTTTTGTTTTGTTGTATTCAAGATCAGTTTTACTCATTCAAAAACTTTAACTTTTATGTAATCTAATTCATTTTGAACTCCTACCAAAGCTGATTGAATATATACTACACTATGTTGTAGTTTGAGAATAGAAGACTTTGTTTCTAATTCTACGTGATGAAGTTGTTTATACTCTAACTGTCTAAGACTAGTGAGTTGTCCTGAAAAGATTTTCTGTTGTTCTAAAAGGGTTTCTAACTGATCTTTTATATAATCTACTGTTATGCTACCTCTATTTGTTCTACCAACTAATAAACCTGATATATCTGCTAAACTAGTGTTTACTTGTTCTGACTGTATTTTTAGATTTTTTGCAAGGAGTACCAACAAGAGAAATCTACGAGAGTGTTTTCACAAGGAGTACCAACAAGAGAATATGATGTTTTATAAGATTCGACAACACAAATTAAGAGATGCTATTTTACCTTTGCTTTCTTTCTATGATAATTCCTAATATCAAGATCAAGATAGTCTAATCTATTCATAAGTCTATTAATTCTTAAAAAATCCAAAAAGAAGACTTTCGATTTGGAAGTCATTAATTTGTCAAAAGCAAGATCTTCACAAGTCTTTTATCTATTCTTTGAAACCATTTTTCTCGTGACCGTTTGAAAGGAGACAAGGCCAAGCGCATATGCCCTAATCAATTATCCCAAGAAAAAAAATATCAAATGCAAAGTTTTTTTAAAAAAAAAAACGGCAAGACAGTAGTACTATTGAGAGAGTGGGAGAAAGAAAAGAGAGAGAAAATGTTACAAAATTCATAGGAGAAATGAAGAGAAGGGCAGCACTATTTCGAAAGGTCACACTAATTACCTCCCATTCAGGAGCGAGTCCTTGAGCCAGTTGGCGAAGTCGAGGGCCCAACCGGGGACGGGTGAGCCCTCCGGCTGGAGTGCCCTCAGGTTATGGGTGGCGCTGCCGGAGCCGATGATGAGGACCCCTTCCTCCCGGAGCGGCGCCAGTGCCTTCCCCATCTCGTAGTGGTGGGCGCCGTCCATGCCGGACTGCACGGAGAGCTGGCATACGGGGACGTCGGCCTCCGGGTACATGAGCATGAGGGGCACCCACGCCCCGTGGTCCAGCCCCCGCTGCTTGTCCTCCTCCACCCGGCGGAACCCGGCGCCCACCAGCAGCTCCTTCACCCGCCTCGCCAGATCGGGCGCCCCCGGCGCCGGGTACTTGAGCTGGACTCACATTATAACCAAACACCGCATCGTATCAGGGCGGGCGTGCAGATTCTAGAGAACATCTATAAGAACCATACAGAAGATAGATAGTTATGTGTGGAGTGCAGTAGCTGCCACTTTTCACGAACATACAGAGGGAAAAGGGTTGGTACCCCAAAGAAGGAGAAGATAGATAGATAACAAAAAAGAAGCAGATCATAGGTACCACCGTTCACCGATGAAAGAAGAGATCGCAATTCGCAACAACTCTTCCGCATTTGAGTTTGGCAACAACTCCTCCGCATTTGAGTTAAGGGGATAAAATAGACAGAGGATTTAATTAGTATAGTCCCCATCATAATCTCACATGCATCGCCACTCCCATGACCTTGTCACTGGGGCGGGGGGGGACCGGGCAGTGGGGATGCCGTTTCCTCGATTGCCGACCAGAGAAATCGCGCGTGAAACAGGTGCGCTTTTGATCCAATAAGTAAATGATAATAATAATAATAATAATAATAATAGTAATAATAGAGGGACTGTTCTCCTACACCAGCCCAATTTCCGGTTTTAAAATCTCTCGTTTTGATATCAGTTGGTTTTGAACTGAAGATGTAAACAATTAAAAAGGGTACTACATAGGTCAACCGATTTTAGAAACTCAATAATTTATAGCACTTCAAATATATGGAAAATAATATAAATCAATTTATAGCACTCCTAACATAAGAAAAATGATATATCAAACCCCTCTTTTTCTTTTGGTTGGACTGGCAAAAAAATCTGAAATTCTTGAACCCATTTTTACTTCACTCGATATAATATGTCTAGATTTAAAAATCTATGATCTTCTTTTACGTAAAATGGGACCGTAAACCAAAATCTGCCACTTTGTTTTCGCTGATCTTAGAATCAATGGTTTCAAAACCCAGTGACCAGCAATTTGAACGACCCCCTTTCACAGCGCGGTGTCCTATTCCCGTAGGAATACAGACAACTCCACCCAAGAGAGGAATTTCACGCGAGTCCATACTGTCTTCCCTCCCCCCTCTGTTCAGAAATGGGCAGATGGAGCAAATTTCCAGAAGGGCATCATACCTCTGACGTTAATATTTTACCCAGAAGCACTACTTTCGTTCCTTGGGCCTCTGTCAAACCTTCTAACCACCACCGGCTAGGTTCGAATTTTCGAGAAATAGGAAACTTCAATCTGAATCATTTCCCGTTAGATCGGAACATACCCGTCTGGCAATCCCCGCGAAATCCGCCCGTTTTCCGGGATCCAAAATCGAAGCTACAGGATCCCACCGTCAGATGCTGTCCCTCAAGAACTCCAAGAATCCCAGTGCACGAAGAACAGATCCCTTCAAAATGTGTGTGCGCGCGTGCGCGCAGAGAGAGAGAGAGAGAGAGAGAGAGAGAGAGAGAGAGAGAGAGAGAACCTGGTACATGGGCGAAGGGAAGCCGTAGAAATCGTAGATGGTGTCGTTCCGGTCGACGATGTTGACGGCAAGATGATCGGTGTCCCAGTGGGCGGACACCACCAGTATCGCCTTGGGCGCCGCCTGCAGCACCTTCGCCCGCCATGACTTGAGGAAATGCCTCGCTGGGAGCTTCTCGTCGATCGACAGCGTCGGCGACCCGTGCGAGATGAAGAACGTGTCCAGGGCCATCCAGAACGCGAGAGAGAGAGAGAGGTGGAGGAGGAGTGAAGACACGTCTCTTGATTCTTAAAAGCCCCACCCTCAACTGGACCTTATGCATCATCTCCCAAATCAGATGTCACGGCTGAGATTATTTCAAGTCTGGAGTCAACAGAGCAACAGGACTCCGATTTCTGATTAGTGGGAAATCGTTTACTGTGATGTCAGCTTCCACTTGAGTAATCCACTACTAAACTCACCGGCGTGCTGAGCGCGAGGGTGATCCAACGATCGTAAACCGGGTGCGTACACGGCAAGCAATTCCCTCTCTTGGACTTGACAACGTCCAGGGTAACACCCAGAGAGACAAGAATGAACGGGGCCGGCCCAAACATGGAGTTCAACCCATACAATAATGGAAGCCGAAAGTCCGGAGTCGAGAAAAACGAAAATCCCCGGGTTCTCCGATCACGTCAAGCCCAATAAGCCCAAATTTGGAGCTAAATCCAATAGCTAAAATATCATTGGGAGTTCAAATTTGTTTAAACTACTTCGAGCCATCCGAATGGAGAAAGCAGCGGCCATAATCCAATCCAAATCCTACCAAAAAATAATATATTTGTTTGAGTAATTGGTGGGGGCCGCGCGAACGCAGGCCCCCGCTGTCACAAATTATGACGTCCACTCTCCCACTTGGGGAGATGGTAGACGGGCGCTCCCACCGTGTGCAATGCGGGCCGCCAATCTAGGCCATGGGCCTTCTTGATCACCCATCGACCCCGTCCAGGTAAGTATGGTTTCTAGTTTGGCAGACCCGTTCTTTTGTGGGAGTGCTCACGTGAAGCCAAAACGTAAACTTCCGATGTGGGACTATAAGTTGCCACACCCACCTTCCATCATCCAATGCGTGCACTTAATCTGAGCTGTAACCGCTGCTCCTTTGGTGTCCTATCTGCTCATCCTGCACACTGTCGACAAATTCATAGAACCAATAAAATTCTGAGATGGGGGGATGAAGTTACTTTTAACCTGACAGAAGGATACTAACATTTCATTTCTCATCCGGTTTATGCAGCTTCATTCGTTGGGAAAAAACAGTGACAAAATATTTTCTTTAGATCCAAATAAAAGAAGAGAACCCGAAGCACGTCGTCACTGTCACCATTATAGGTTGCTTAACGATGAATTCTGAGGCTAAGATGAATATTGATTCATCATGTATTGAGGTCATTCATCCATTACGGGTGAATGCCCTAGCAAACTAGAAGAATCCAAATCCAATCGTACGTCCCGGCATCTGACGGCTCCCCTAGAATGACCGAATGCATTAGAATTCTGCTAACTTCCCAACGGACGGAAATGTCCTAAGCATATAATGGAAGGCTCGAAGGAGAGCAAATTGGGTTTTGATGCAAGTTAGCTCATCCTCCCCTTTTCTTCTTCCGCTGACGTGCTTCTGGTTCTTCTTCTCCTGTACGTTCTTCCCATGCTCTTCCAAATTCTTCCTCCACGGCTTTAACTCGAGCTCAAAGCAGATCTGCAGGTCCAGTACTCCTGTGAGTGCGCAATCTGAAACTGATCACTGTAATATTGTTCTTGGGTTCATGCCTCATGGGTATTATGAAATAGAAAATAAACATGGGGTGAGAGGATAAACCAGAATCTAGCAGTACCCTTTGGCTGTGCTGCTATTGTTATGGAGATTTTGGACGGATGTTCTAAATGGTGAAATGCGTGAATTAATGAGAGCCTAGACATCACTACCTGGTATTGGCTTCCTAATCCGTGCTCCAGTGTAACGTATATGCATAGTAATTCATATGAATTGTCTTCTTTGATACACTTTGATAATCATTTGTTTTCAGTTGATGGCTTTATAGTGGTACAGCAAGTTATCATGTACCAAAGTGTGGTCCAGAAGACTCTAGTCCTTGTGGACCAAACGAAAGTAACTACCGGACAATATAATAACTCATGATTGAAATGGAGAGAGATGAGAAAATTGGGAAAGCGAGCAGTTTTCAATGAGTCAAGAGAAGGTATCTTAAAGTGGAATCAGTTGTGTTGTCTAACATAGTAGGTTCGTCACTCTTCCCTATTCAGGGGGAGATAGCGAGTTTTAACCCTATTATCTCCTCTCCGTTAAATAAAAAAAAAATATTTACCAAAAAAAAATCTCAAAGTGTGAGGAGCTCAGAGACAGTAAATGTATGTGGGCCTTTTGTGACCCACTAGGGAGGTAAATGGCGCAATTTGGGATCCGTACCGGATCCGAGAACACCTCTTCATATATATATACCTCTTCATATATATATATATATACCAGTGAAAGGAATGCGGTAAGAGCATATTAAAAATTTAAAATTTTAAAATTTTACTTGTGAGAGTTTTAGATGTAAAGAGTTCAATTCCTTATTGTATTATTGTAAATTCTATAAGAAAGAAAAAAATAAGAGTCATGAAAACTTGAAACGGAAGAGACACCTAACTAAATCAGAGAAAAAAAATTGGATAATTTTTTATAGTATATAGTATAGATAGATAGATAGATAGATAGATGAGAAGAGTAAAATACGTCAGGTCCAGTGCAGTCCATCAACGCCAAGTTCACGGCGGCCTGGCCCAGTCAGGCCCAAGACAGGTCGCCTGACGGTATGTAGCCTAAGCCGGGCGATCAGGCTGAGACTCACGAAGGATTCATCAACCCACGGAAAAGATCGACGTGAGTATCTCGGGCCCCAGAAAACTCTCCAACAATTAACTGAGCGTTGCCTCTGCCATTATAAACTCTTCCTCAACAGGGACGAGGTCACGCCTGCAACGTTGAGATTCTCGCCACAAGACCTCCCTTCCTGAATAGGTAAGTGCACGACGGACAACTCTCTCCACGATCGGTGGGGAGTTAGTTCACTACCTACGCCCTTCCCCATTGAGAAACGGACCCTCACCGTCAAGACGACCTATATAAATAGGCCCCCGACCTACACCCTTCCCCATTGAGAGAGGCCTTCAACTTGTTGACTCTCTCCATACTGTATATATCAGGTGTGTCACAAAAGGGAGAATATTCCTCGCAGGTATAGTGAAATCTCAAATTTGTATCATGTTTCGTTGGCTGGGTGATCCGTGTCAGATCGGGATCGTCCTGTTCTGATACGGTACGTCTGTGTCAAATGCGACCGGACCGACTCAATTTGACTCACTTCACATTGACAGTCCTTTCTTCTTTCACCCCGATGTCCCTACCCCACTCCCGGCAGCCTCCCACCATAGCTAGCAATGCCCCTCTCGGTTGGATCTTCGCCACCACTACCGGATCCTTGTTACTACCATCGGATCCTCGCCAGAGCACACATGAAATGTTGTAGAGAATGATAGAGAGGTAAGAGAGGAGTGACTCGATCGGATCCGAGTCAATCGTATCATGTCTCAAATTCTCGTGGATCTGAGTAAATACCCTCGAGTCAACCCGACTCAGATCAAGTAGACGAACTATACTTTGTACAACGCATGTGTTGCAGATAAAGACTGCAGAGGAGGATTAGTTTCAAACTGAGGATTTGGGTTTATGAATCAACACGAGCACTTGAATCCGGTCCAACTGGGCATCTATTTATCAAGAAAGAGAGCGCGCTCTAAAATCAATCGACATATGTGATGACGGCTTAAAAATCCAATTGTCCAAAACATTTTTTGAAAGATAAAATCAGATGAATATTCCCTTTCATTCATTTTTATATATAACAACAATATATCAAAATGTACAACACGCATCATTGGATCGCTGTGGGGTGTGGGCATCTGCCGTCAAAAACTACGAGTTCTCAGCCTTCAAGGGAATAGATACACCAGCAAGATGCAGCTAATAACAGCTATGTGAACGGATAGAAAAAGACGAAAATACCGGCTGCCGCCACCACAACATGGTGTTTATTTACTGCGCCCCAGATCTCATATGGAGTTCACGGTTAAGAAGGGATTGTGAACCGGTAAGAAGCGTAAGAAAGCGAGCCATTGGTCCAGCTATCGTGGATGAGCTCGGCCTTGGCGCTTGCGCCCGCTGCCCCGAGGGCCACATGCAGCGGGTAGAAGTGCTCCGGCCATGGATGCGCGATTTTGGCGCACGGTGCCTTGCCCTCGTAATGCTTCACCTCTTCGTATCTGCCACACACCGACGACCAAAAGCAAAAAAAAATTAAAAACAAAGAGCATTTGAGAAGATTTTTTCTAAGTTAGTAGGGCGGTTGGAAGCATTGTTTGTTGGAACATTTGAGCTAGCTCTCAGCTCGGAAGTTAAAGACACACAAATCTTTTCCTGCCAAAAAAGAACAAAAAGAAAAAAAGAAAGCACACCTTCCATTGACGAGGGAGTCCGTGAGCCAGGCGGTGAAGTCGAGGGCCCAGTTGGCGGCCGGGGCGCCGTCGGGGCCGAGGGCCCTCAGGTTGTGGGTGGCGCTGCCGGAGCCGACGATGAGGACGCCCTCCTCCCGGAGCGGCGCCAGCGCCCTGCCCAGCTCGTAGTGGTAGGCGCCGTCCCTGTTGGACTGCACCGAGAGCTGGCACACGGGGATGTTGGCCTCCGGGTACATGAGCATGAGGGGCACCCACGCCCCGTGGTCCAACCCCCGCTTCTTGTCTTCCTTCACCCCGCGGAACCCGGCGCCCGTCAGCAGCTCTTTCACCCTCTTCGCCAGCTCGGGGGCCCCCGGCGCCGGGTACTTGAGCTGGACCCACGAGCAAAAACACCATGTCAATCAAGGCCGGCGTGAGGACACCGGATCCGAGAAGGGGAAGGGAACAGAACTTTGATCGCGTTCGTTAACCGTTTCAGACTCAGAAAGAGAGAGATTTTTTATCCCACAAAGCTTTGGCAGAGCATTCTATAATTTGTAAAATATTATTAAATCAAAATTAGTATTCTAATAATTTCCAATCAACCAAGGCATTAGGTAGCTGTAGACCATCTACTCCCTCACCAACCCTTGTCAAACCACTTGAAGCAACCCCTTTGGTCAAATGTTCATATTGTTTTCCTCTACAAAGAATACGAAACTTCACCAGGATCCATGACGTCCCAACAACCCACACGCAAGACGACACACGCACATGGTAGCACAGAAGGTGGCGTGGATGTTCTACCCAGGAAGGAGATAATTATAAGCAATGATAACAATATTTAAACAAAAGAACCTTTCTGACCGATACCACCACAAATGATCGTCTTTCTTCTTACGGTTGCATTAAGATGAGTTTTAAGTTAGTTGTTTTAACGCAAAATATGTACGTAAAATACTACATATGATATTTTGTGATATTTTACATCAAATCAAGTGATCCTCCTCGAGTCTAAAATTTTTATTGTAGGACATTGACAAGATTTTTTTATCTACAACACATATTTTTAGGTGTCATTTAGAAACATTCATGGGAGAGATTGCTCGACAGATTTTACATATTAGAGGAGAGAAAATAAGATAAACAAAGAGGGACAAGTGCATTTAATGTAATTTTACTAAAGTCAATGTTCAGAGCAAAGAGACTTGAGATAGAAGTTAGGAAAAAAAAATTTTAAAAAAAAATAATTATCATGGTGGGACCCACTTTCTCAAATATCTAACACCAACAAAACATAAGACCACGTTCGGCTGCGTCACGGCGATTGAATGGAAAATGGAGGCATCCCTCGTCG
The DNA here is from genome assembly GCA_022559845.1 of Amorphophallus konjac. Classification (NCBI taxonomy): domain Eukaryota; kingdom Viridiplantae; phylum Streptophyta; class Magnoliopsida; order Alismatales; family Araceae; genus Amorphophallus; species Amorphophallus konjac. The sequence goes on from JAHNEJ010003601.1 coordinate 104,697, forward strand.
CTTTCGGCTTTTCGGTGTTCCTTCCCGGAAACACCCCTAGCCGCGACGAACCCATCGAAGAATTGGGGGCGGGAAGCACAGAACAGGGGCTGGGGCAGGGGCGACGGGAAGAGGACAGAGAGCGCACCTGGTACATGGACTTGGGGAAGCCGTAGAAGTCGTGGATGGTTTCGTGCCGGTCGACGACGTTGACGGCGGGATCTGCGGTGTCCCAGTGGGCGGACACCACCAGTATGGCCTCGGGCGCCTCTCGCAGCACCTTCGCCCGCCACGACCTGAGGAAATGCCTCATCGGCACCTTCTCGTCGATCGACATCGTCGGCGACCCGTGGGAGAGGAAGAACGTGTCCATGACCATCCCACAGAGAGAGAGAGAGAGAGCACGGAGCCAGGCGACGTTGGACGGGCGAGGGAGAAGGGTAGAAAGGTGGCCTTTTTTTATAGATGTCGAGACTCGCAATCACACGGACATCCTTAAAGATATTAATAGTATAAATAGTTTTCTTCCATCATTTTTTACATGCATATATATATATATATATCAATTAATTAGTGTAACACTCTTACTAATTATAAATAGTAATATTACATCAACTTTTTTATTTTTATTAAAAAAATTTTGACTTGATCTTCACGTTCAATTATCTTACCGTGACAGTCACGTCAACGCTAGACGTCACGTGAAAATCAAATAAAAAATTCTCCCTCCTCTATGAATCACTCTTTAAAAAATTAAAAAAATTATGCGACACCTCTACACCTCAAAAAGTCATTCTGTTACCTTTTCAGTACATTATGAATATTTGTTAACAATATATGTATAAATATAAATGTAAGGATGATAACATCTATAATTTTTATTCCAGTAATGGCTAATCTACAAAGATATCTTCATTATTCTCCCGCCGATCTTGGCTTCCAACTGGGGACGGATGGGTAGTCGGCATTTCGGCGAGGGATTCCCTATTATTTCACCCACCACTACTAGATCATTGGTAGAGGAGGTCAAAGCTGACGTTGGTTTGGTCAGCGTCCCGACAATGTTGTCCTCGGATTGGTGTTGAGGCCCTTGAGGGTGGTTTTGTCGTCGTCTATTTAGCAGGCCTGTAATATTTGTGCACTAATTCGTACGCTTACCCAACTGATGACAACTCATTGCGGAGGTCACCAGTGCGTCACACGTAGAAGCTTCTAGTAGGTGACCTTATATGTGAGGAAGAAACGCCGGATTGAAGAGGTGGAACGTCAAGTCACTGAGAACCCTTTGCCACCTAACACTTTTTTTTTCATCTCAACTCAAGAGTATTAAATTAAAGTCAGTTTTTCTTATAATCTAGTTCAAATAGAGTGGTAGAAAATGTGATACTGTTGCATTTCTCATGAAAAAGGTAAAACAAATTTTTTAATTCAATTAAGAATGGGCCTACATTATATGAAATTTTCACTCGCTGCCAAAACAATTGACTTTTACAAGAATTGCCTTTTGTAAACACACCCGATAACAATGACAGATTTTGCATGATGGATATCACTTCCTATAATCTCGTTTGGAGTATTCGGGAAGTGGGTAGATTTGGGGATGAAATTTTTTCTCAACAAGAGGGAAGAACCCTTGGGACCGGCGTGCATTGACAGCCACCCGGGCCACAATTAGGGCCCCTTTGGTTACACTTTTATCCCGGATATTTTTTAAAAATCTCTGAATCGTACGTGCTCTGCGCCGGTCAAATATTTTTCAGGGAAAAAGTTCGACCCTAGTCTACTGTGTCATTCGTCCCTCTCGTCATCCGTGCCATGTTTAAAAAAATTATCTAAATGCATCGACGCTCGTGCTAACATTCAAAATTAGGGGTGAGCACGATTTGGTTTGGTTTGATTTGAAGAGAATTTTTCTCAAACCAAATCGAACCGAATTAAGACTTCAACCTGAACCAAACTAAACCAAACTAATTTGAAACCAAACCAAACCAAACCGAATTAATTCGATTTGGTTCGGTTTAGTTCGATTTGAACCATATTCATCTCCCATTTTATAAATTAGATTGGATTCGAACAACATTAGAGAAATATAGGGTAAACGAATTTCTACCAAATAAAATAAATATTAAAAAACTAACAAACAAAGTTGAAACTTGTAAGAACAAGCTCCATAATATTTTCACATAAAAAATTAAGAACTTCGGTTACAGTAAAATAGAAGGTGATTTGAAACCTATTTCATAAAGTCCGAAACCCCATTTGAATGGCGGGAATTGGACTTTTTAAATTCAGATTTATAGTTACATATACATTTATATTAATTTGATAAAAATATTCTTAAATTCGGGTTATTCGGTTCGATTTGGTTTTGTTCGGTTTCTTGAACTTCAAAATCAAACCAAATTTTTTAATACGGTTCGGTTTGAACCCAAACCAAAATTTTTTAAATTTCAACCCAAACCAAACCGAACCAAATCGTTCGGTTCGGTTTGATTTTCGGGTTGAACCTGAATAATGCTCACCCCTATTCAAAATCCCCAGATGAGCCGTGCTCGTGTCGCTTGCCCTTCACAGACGCAAATGCGAAAACGGTGAACATGAAGGGCAACTCAATATTTACACTCGATAATTTGCGCCGACGCCTATGAGAAGCTATCCCTGGGTGACTTTTTCGGATTCGAGATAATACAACTCTCATGTGTCTCATTTCTCTCTCATTCGAAAATTTATTGAGCGCATAAGTCGAGGTCAAATTTTTTCATTTGGTTGGGCTCCAGATTGTGCAGGGGATTCCCCCACCATCGGAACCAAACACGTCCTAAAAACTAAAAACCACGGCACCAAACTCGCACCGTTCCTCGTTTGTGTCCGCTTCCTAGGCGATGAAATCTACCCTTAACTTACATCTTGAAGAGTATCATTAAGTCACAATTTGCTACTACCACCTTCTAATCGCACCTTTTAGAACCATTTGATCATTTGATAGAAAATTTTTCATTACTTATACAAAAGATAATTAAGATTACTGTTAAAGTAACTATCTGATAACTCTGATCGAACAACCTTTGTTAAGTCAAAAAAGTTAATAACGTCTCCCGTACTTTCTTATTTGGGAACAGCCTACGACGGGATGTGACTCACGAGCGTGAATCTCCTCGCCAACAAGAAGAGGGTATTGAATAAGTTAAGGTTCAAGCTAGTTCGATCTGCCGTCATATAACGCTTTCTCGGATTAAAATTTCGTGAATGATAAAGCATTATTTTGTAGATATGGAATGTGTAACCCTATGATCATAAGAAGTCCAATATTATATTAGATTATCCATCATAATGGTCTAATAGGGTGACCAATTTAGTTGATTTGAGCTGATTAAATATGATTCAAAATTTTAAGTGAATACTTCGTTATTTATAACATAACTTTACGTATTTGTTACACCCATGAATTTTCTCAAATTATTCAAGGACCAAAAATGGGAATCACCACCACACGACTCACAACACAGCGTCGCACCGACAACTCCCCAAACTCAAGTCTGAGGTGCCCAATGTCGTTGCAAGCGGCACATAGGGATGAGTTTGTGAGGAGTGAACTGGTCCTCCACACTTACGTGATTTTATGACGATGAGAGAAGCATATCCATGACACTCCAAGTCCGCACGAGCATCAAGTGAAGTAGACGAAGCACACGCGAAGTTAGAAGTCTTCCACAAAATCGAAGGACGTCAAAAACTATGAAAAAATTAGGACGAGGCCCCCTCTAATGGATTTGCGTGCCCTCCCCCCTACCCAGGACCGCCCTGGACTAGGTGGCCCTCTGGTGGACCCCTCACAAGGGCCACCTAGTCTAGGTGCGACCCCCAAGGACCCCACCCTATCCGAGTGGCCCCATCAGAGGGCCACCGGGTCTGGGTGGGGATCTCCAGGGCAACACCTGGACTAGGTGCCTCCCCTGGGGGATGACACCCGATACGGGTCCTCCCAGAGAGCCCCAGCCAGACCAGGTCCCCCTTGGGGAATCCTAACCGGTCTATGTCCTCTCCCTGGAGCTTCATGTTGGGTTGAAGATGTTTGGGAGCACACATAAGAAAGGGAAACTCAAAGATTTTTCCAAAGGGTGCTACCTCAAGTGTTGTGTTTTGTACGGAGATTTTAGTCCCGCATTGGAAAACACAAAGAGGTGAGGGGACCTTATATTTCCTAGGGCCCCCTTGATTATGTCTTATAGACAATAGTGGAGGTGTGCTAGATCCTATCACACGCATGCGTCGGGCCGGGCGGGGCTGGGCGGGCGCGCGTGTGAGAGGTGGGTCCAGCCGGCTTGCAGTGGCACTTTTTTAGAATTCTTTTTGCTGTTTTACCCTCTCTTGGAGAGAAAGAGGGGTCTCCGAACTAGCAGTTTGGAGGCGAACCGTCCCGGACGTGGGCACAAAAGGGGTGATTAGCATTTTCCTAATCACGGGTTATCTTGTCTGTGATTTTTACTTCCCAGGGGAATCGCTCACGTGTTGGCTCTCTCTCTCTCGTCTCCTTGTCGCGGCTGTGGTTCGCCCTCCTCGCCGTGTTTTTGTCGCTCACTGTGCGTGGGACTTCATCTTCCTCATCGTTGTTCGCACACTCAGACATCGTCCTGTACGACTATTCTCTAGCGGCCCTCTTTCTGCGGTGTTTGATGTATGCTCTTCAACCTTTGCACTTTTCTTACGAAGAGATCTAGGTTTCTCACATAGCATGTTTACGAGATTCTTGAGAGTGCGCTTATGAATCTCGTGTTGGTAGTCGTATCCTAAGGGAAGATCGCCATTTCCGTCGCACCATTCTAGTGAGGGCGATATCTTCTGTAAGGGGACTCTCTTTGAGGCGCTTCTACTTTATATTGTATATTTCATATTAATTACTTTATTATCATGCTTTACTCTATCTTCATGCTTATTAATCTTATTTCATGGTCATCCTTGATTGAACCATTCCCTTATGTACTTGTGCTTATGGTTTGACATTTATATGTTAATGTCCGATTGTTGCCATGATGATGCCATGCCACACTGTTTAATTCTAACAGTCTTAGAGAAGATATTTATCATGGCATCGTCATCTTCAATGAGCTTTGGAACCCGAGTGGACATGTCTGGGATGCCCGCGAAATTTTTCGGACAACACTTTAAGCATTGACAACAACACATGAAGATGTGGTTCATTATGGTAGGCCTAATCTCATTGATAGATTCAGACCCCCCTATGTTAGATGGAAATGACCCTGAGAGTGCTAAGAGGGCTGAAGAGTGGAATATAAAAGACAGATTGGGACATGTGTGCATTCTAACTGCGCTGTCTGATGTCCTATTTGATGTCTATAGTACTTCCACCTTTAACACTACTAAAGCACTGTGGAATGAACTAGATCGAAAGTACAATACCCAGGACCAAGGTTTGGAAAAGTACTCCGTTGGCAAGTTCCTTAAATTCCATATAGTCGAGAACATATCTATAGGAGAGCAGGCACATGAGCTTCTACTTATGTTCCATGGCTTGGTTGAGGCAGATATGAAAATGCCTTAAAAGCTCCAAGTCATGTACATTATAGAGAAGTTGCCTAGATCTTGGGAGGATTTTGGCATGGGCCTCAAACACCGTAAAGGGGTCATCTCTCTTGATGATTTGATGAGGGCTATAGCCATTGAAGAGGAACATAGAAAAGAGAAGCCCAATATGCCTGTGGATGCAAGTGCAAACCTAGAAATGATGCATAAGGATAAGGATTTAAAAGGCAAGGCCAAGATTGATTCCACTACACAGATGAAACCCAAGGGAAAGATAAAGAAGAAGAAGGCACTAGGACATTGTTGGGTGTGTGGTGACAAGGGTCATATGAGCAATGACTGTCCCAAAAGGAAAGAAAAAGTACTGAAGAAGACCCAACTGACCAATGAAATCCCAGCACAGATCAATGTAGTGACTGGAGAATCTTCTTCTGGTGCTGAGTATGTTTCTCTTAACCCTCAGTTGTTTGTTATTTATGAACCAAGTGAATGGTTGGTGGACACTGGAGCCAATGTTCATTTGTGTGCTGACAGGGCTAGTTTTGTGTCTTATCAGACCATCCATGACCACACCGTGATGATGGGAAATGGGAGTACAACTAGGGTGCTTGGAGTTGGACGAGTAAACCTGAAGTTCACTTCAGGGCGTGTTCTTACTCTTTCCTTAGTGTACCATGTTCCTAGTGTCAAGAGGAACATTTTATATGGTTCTGTTTTAGTGAGAGGGGGTTATGAACTTAATTTTAAATGTAATAAAGTTGTGATACTCTATCTAAAGAGTTTTATTGTTAAATGTTATCTTTCTAATGGATTGTCTAAAATCTTTGTGGATCATGTGGTGAATAGAAATGTGAATGATAATGCTTCAATTTCTACTTCTGTTCCAGTTGCTTATAATGTTTTAGATTCATCTGAATTATGACATGGACGTTTATGACATCTTAATTTCAATTCTTTGAAACGTATGATGAACCTGAAATTGATTCCTAAATATACGGTTGATAAAACCAAGAAATGTGATATATATGTACATGCTAAATAACTTAGAAAACCTTTTCATTCTGCGGTTAGAGATTCAGAGATTCTGGATCTGGTGCATTCAGATATCTGTGAGTTTAATGGTGTGTTAACCAGGGATCAGAAAAAATATTTCATTACCTTAATAGATGACTGTAGTAGATATTTTTATGTGTATTTGCTTAGATCTAAGGATGAGGCTTTGCAGACATTTATCATCTTTAGAAAGGAAGCAGAAACACAATCTGGCCGAGTTCTAAAGAGGTTAAGGTGTGACAGAGGAGGAGAGTATACTTCTAGTCTGTTTGTGAAATATTGTCAAGATCATGGCATTATAAATGAAACAACAGCTCCATACTCTTCTCAGTCTAATGGGATAGCAGAAAGGAAGAATCGGGTATTTATAGGCATGGTCAACTCTCTCCTGCAGAGTTCGGGACTACCTAAGTATATGTAGGGGGAAGCTTTGAATACGGCTTGCCTTATTCTGAATCATGTTCCCCAGAAACATAAAGATAGTAGTCCAATTGAACTTTGGAGAAATAGGAAACCTAGTTTGAAATTTCTTAAAGTGTGGGAGTGCCGAGCAAAGGTACTTGTTCCTGAACACAAGAGAAATAAACTAGGACCTAAGACAGTTGATGTCGTCTTCTTAGGCTATGTTGCAAACAACTATGCGTATAGATTTCTGGTTATCAAATCAGAAATCCATGGTATAGATGTTAACGCCATAGTCAAGTTTCGGGATGCCACGTTCTTCAAAAATATTTTTTCCATGTGTAGACACGCCAAAATTGACGTTACTGTGAGCACATCTCATATTACCTTGTAATGCCCCAATTTGACCCTCAAATTACCTTTGTTTGAGTGATTTTTCTCACTTTTCTTAGATTTCTCCCTTTTTTCTCCCTTTTCTTATTTTTTTCTATTTTTCTGGATTTTTCTGGATTTTCTGGACATTTTTCTCTATTTTTATGAATTTTTCAGAAATAACGACTTGAAGAGGGGCGTCATTTCTTTTTAAGAAAATTAAAAGAAAATAAAAGAAAATTAACGACATATAGTGAGGGCGTCCATTTCTCTCAATTTCTCATTTTTTTAGAATTTTCTGAAGTTTTTTCAGAATTTTTTAGAATTAACGACCAAGAATAGGACGTTACCTTTATTTTAAATAAAATAAAAATCAAAAAAAATTGAATTAACGACATACGGCACGGGCGTCACTTTCCAATTGATTATTTTAATATTATTGTCAACCTCATTCCAGAGGTGATTTGGTGGCCTTCCGGGTGTCAGAAAAATACGCAAAAATAGTCTTTGGAATCAGCACATTGAGATGCACCTCCATCTAAAAATGAGAAAATAATATTGAGAAATAAAAATTAACCCTATTTTGAATATTTTGAATTAACGTCATTATCTAAGTCGTGTTTTTAATAACGCCTTCTGGTAGGTCGTCAATTCTTGAATTGACGCCCTTGTTCAGGTCGTGTTTCACCTTTCGGGTTCTAAACGAACGCAGCCCTTTTCCAGAGAGTCCCTGCTTCGTTTGGTCACCCTTGCCCATTCTTATCCTTCCCTCCTTGGGCTCTTGCCCATTCTTATCATTCCCTCCTTGGGCTCTTGCCAATTCTTATCCTTCTATGTGATTCGATCCTATTAATAGAGCTTCGTGGCTCTGTTGTTTTTTTTTGGGACCTCCCTCTTCCTTTCTGACGTTCTTCTTCTTCCCGTTTTCTCTGTTTTCTTTTTTTTTCTTTTCTAACCTTCACGCAGGAGGTGTTGCCGCTGCATTGGCTGAAGGAGGAGCCTATACGTTTCATGCTTTCATCCTCTTGAAAGGCTACCTCCACCATCGAGCATCAAAGCCAACAGCACAGCTCCCCCTTGCTTCCCGTTATTCTATCTTCTGTTTTTATTCTTTTTATTTTATGCATGCATGATCCTGTTAATAATTTCATATCACTCAACCACGTTGAGTCTTTTCCCACAGTGCACTCTTGCACACCTTTCATCATTTTTATTTACATTCATATCATTCATATTCCCCCACCCTTTTGCATAGGGGTTTAAGGGCAACCACCCTTAAGGTGTGTTCATAATCAATTTTTCATGCTCATCCTATTAAGAACTTGATGCTACACTCACCATGTTCTAATTCCATATTCTTTATTCGTGTTTGATTGTTTTACAAGGGTAATCAAATTGAAGAACTCTCTTCATCGGCCGGCCGATCTAGAAGAGAAAGGAGCACTCACAATCCCCGCGTTTCAAGGTATTTTTCGCGATCCCTCCATACTTTTCATTATTATATTTTGAGGCCTCGCGTCTCTGGCGATCACAAACTCCATCTTAGCACCTCGTGCTTATTTGTGCCTTACATTGTTTATTTATTCATTATTTCTATTTGTCTAAGTGGATTTCTTAGAATCTACAAATTGGCGATCACGGTGGGACCCCTTTTCGTTTTTCTTTGATTACCCTTTCCCCTTAGGCACCCACGTGTGCCGTCTCCCCTTTTACACCCTCGGTGCGTCTCCTTTTTGTGCCCCTCGGGCACCCTCCATTGTGCATTGCACTCTCCCCAAGTGATCTGTCAGCTTGTTAGATTTTTTTTAAAATTCCACTAATCCAAAAAAATTTTTATTTTTTTGATGAGCATGCTTCTATCTTATATTTGTTGATTGCTTGTGAGTGCCTGTGAGTATCTTGCTATTTCTGGCAGTGGGGTCTTTCCGGGAATTGACGCCTCTGTCAGAGGCGCATTTTAATTTCACGCCCTAACCCAGGGCGCTTTCTGTAAAGGTAACGCCTTCTGAGAGGGCGTCTTCCATCTTTCTCCCGGTTTTGCTACATGTAGACACGCCATTCCTGACGTCTCCTGTGAAAGTCTCATATTACTATACGACGCCCCGCGACGGCTTACGCATTTCGAATCACTTGAGTACTTCCTTTTCTTGAGTCTTCTTCCGCCCTTTTCGGCATCCGGAATCGTCTCGTCACGGCATTCGGACGGCATCAACACCAGTCAGACGCATCAAGAGGTTCCGGAACCAAGAAGGGTGTCTGCCGGGCGCCCGCCGACGCCTGATCTAAGGACCCGGGTGGGTCTTAATGGGGGCGTCCAGGCCCCTGGACGCCCCCATCTTTTTAATTTATTTTATTATTTTCTCGGGGCCCAAAATAAAATAAACAATATATATATTAATGGAGGCGTCCAGGCCCCTGGACGCCTTCATAAAAACAAAAATAAAAAATATTTGTAGAATGCCACTTGGGATAAAAAAGACAAAAAATAATTAAAAAAATATATATATTAATGGAGGCGTCCAGGCCCCTGGACGCCTCCATAAAAACAAACATAAAAAAATTAAAATACCAGCCTTGGCATAAAAGACAAAATCACAATAAAAATAACACATTTTTGGAGGCGTCCAGGCCCCTGGACGCCTCCATCACATCCATCACGGGCGCCGGCCACCGAACGACGGTTTGTCGTGTGTGAAAAAATCCAAATTTTAGAGACGTCCAGTCAGCTGGACGCGCACATTTCTGAATCACGAGGCGCCGCTCACAAAACCACGCGTTGTGCCAATCCGCGTGCGGCCGTCGTCGGTTTTCGGTGGACCTGTTTGAGGCGACCGGGACCCTGGACACCTCCATAAAAATATTCCAAAAAATAAATAAAAATAGAATAACATATTATTTCGGCCCTGATGGAGGTGTCTAGGGTCCTGGACGCCTCCACCCTCCGGAGCCCTATAAATAGAGGCCCACCCCCTCAGTTCTGGAGGAGCTTGGAAGTGATCCGATAGGCTGCCGGAGCCCAGAGGCTACGGAGTCATTTTCTAACACATGGGTTCTTTTGTAGGTGGAGGTTCTGCCGGCTTCTCGGGTGCTCACGCTCGTGAGAGGAAGGTCGTCTTCATCCACCGCGCTTCCACGTCGTCCCCACGCTGCCGGAGCTCCGCCGGATTTCACCCTCGGCTCATCCAATAAGCATTTTCTTCCCCTTTTTTCTTCGTAGTTCTTTTGCATTCATCATCTCGCATCCTCTATCCCCCTTCATAAGGGCGCCTCTTCTTTTATACTTCTTGCATCCATCATCTCATTTTCCTCCTACTCGAGTCCGAGAGGGGTTTAAAAGATAACACCAACCAGGTGTGTGTCTTGCCATCATTTCGTTATTTTTATTGCAAGGATTTGAATACTACACCTCCATCTTTCTAATCCACTTGTCATTTGTTTGTCGTTGTTTTGCAAGGGTAGCCGAGGAAAGCCCTCTCCGTCGGCCGGCCGGAGGGAGAGGAAGAAGCAACCCGCCATCTCCCGCTCTTGAGGTAGGCGCGATCACTTTCTTATTTTGGGGTCTTTCGGCCCCTGGCGATCACATCTTATTTTCGAGACTGCGGCGAGTCACTTCCCCAATGGCCGTTTAAATTCCCGTTTTTATATGTTATATTCTTATCTATTCGTGTTCTCGAGGCCGCGGCGAGTCACTTCCCCAATGGCCGTTTAAATTCACGTTCTTATACGTTATATTCTTATCTGTTTGTGTTCTCGAGGCCGCGGCGAGTCACTTCCCCAATGGCCGTTTAAATTCCCGCTCTTTGTATTCTCTCTATATTCTGTCATCTTATTATCTACTCATATTCTCGAGGCCGCGGCGAGTCACTTCCCCAATGGCCGTTTCAATTCTTGTTATTTAATTTTTGCACCATTCCCGTCCCCCCGAGGCCGCGGCGAGTCACTTCCCGCTATGGCCGTTTAAACCCCATATTTTGCTATATCACACTTGTCCCGCTCGCCCCGCCGGAGTAATCTCCCGTGGTGGCCCCTTCTCTCTCTTCTCTTATTTCTGTGTTGCAGCAAACAAACACCAAAAGAAAGAAAAGAGGAGCCCGCGCGCGCTCCGCGTCCTCTCCGCTCTTCCCCGAACCGCGTGACGTCGCTCACAGATTGGCGATCACGGTGGGACCTCTACTGCTTCCTTTCGGCTACCCTTGCAAGTTCGGCACCACCCGTGCCTCTCCACCTTCGCGCCCGCGTGCGCCCCCGTTGTGCTCACGGCAGCACCGTCAGTTTTGATTGGTTCTTTGTTTATTATATGTCTGTTATTTCTGTTATTTTCCCACTCCATATATCTGTCAGCATTCCATTGCATACATCCATTCCTCTTTTCTATCCTTTTTTTCATTTTTTGAGGATCACCCTTTCCCGGTGAAGGAAGGACTCTCCGTTTGGGAATTCCTCTCAACGGACTAGAATCTCCTACACTGGGACCTCCGTAAGTCCCCGACATCGAAGAATCTCCTCTTCGTTCACTGGGCTGGTTGTACCATTGAAGTTCCCCGGAGTTAGTCATTTCATTCGTGGTGAGACGAGAGACCCTAGCTGACACGGCGGTGAAACAAAAATAAACTAGGGTCCCCATTTTGTGTGAACTTTGGATCTCGCTAAAAATACAAAAAAAAAATCATCAAAATCAAAACACAAAAAAGGGCGTAAAGGCATCCACTTGTTTGATAATCTCTGCTACCTACTTTCTAGTGTATGTTTTTGCGTTCTGGGAAAACTGTGAGCATGTCTCACGAGTCTTTTGAGGAGAACCACCCTAGCCGTGGTTTGTCAGCCGACCCGCGAGTCTATGCTATGGACTCGGGTCCTTCTCATGACCCCTCGCATGAGGTGCAGGTTATTGCTGGGGACACGTCCCCGCCACAGGATATCACTTCCTTACTGGGCGTCCTCGCCAACAAGGAGCTTACCTCTGAACAGCTCCAGGCCTTCCAGGCCATTCTAAAAGGGAAATCTGTTTCCCCCACGCCCCAGGAGTCAACTCCGGCCATCGCACCTCTCCAAGAGTCCGTGCAGGCCATTCCATCTCCCTCATTGGCGCAAGCCATCCAGTCTCCCTCGCTTCAAGGACAAGCGAGCCAACAACCACCCTCATTCCAGTTCCCATCACAATCTCAAACTCCCGTTGTTCCCCAGACACCGCTTCAGCCGGGGCCAACTGTCGGTGGTCCGACAGCTCCCTCTCATTCTGGGTTCCCCCCTCAAGTCTCCGGGAGACAGTTTCTCCCCCAGTGGCAAGTGCCACCTTCACCCCCAGAGGAGCTCGCCCAATCGCTCCTCAATAGGTTCAACCGCATGGACGAGCAGTTTCAAAATCTAAGAAGGATGGTGGACGTGAAAGCCACCCCGGAGGTTGCTTTGCCAATCCTTCCCGTCATTCATCTTCCTCCCTCCGAAATGCCCACGTACCGCAGATACAATGGTACCGGCAACCCCTTCATTCACCTCAAGGACTTCATGTATGAGTCCTCCTATTGGCAAAACGATCAGAGGTCCCTGGCATACCTCTTTCGGAGATCATTGGATGGTCCTGCGCTTGAGTGGTTCTATTCTCTGGAGCCCCGCGAGGCCGAAAATTTTGAAATAGTCCAGAGAAGGTTCTTGCAGAAATATAGGGATAGGGTCGGTCCCTCACTCTCCATTACCGACCTAGTGGCCGAAAAAATGAAACCCGACGAGGATTTTGTCCGATATGCTGATAGATGGAGGTCTCTGGCGGAAAGAATAAGGGATACCCTCTCCGAGCCCGAACAAGTGAAGATGATTGTGTCTAATACAACCCCATAGTTCAGACACGTCCTGGCCATGAATAAACTTCCTACAATGGAGGAACTCTATGAAAGGGCCTGGTACATCCAAACCCAGTTAAAAGACTCCCCCATTATGAACATGTTTGAGTCACCGAAGCCCAAAGTGGTTAGAAAGACAGGCGCTGGTGTCCCGGGCGGAGCCACAGAAGGGGTCGTGACAAATGAGCAAGTGGGTGCGGTCAACAATGCCAACTATGCAGTCAATCCAAGGCCTCCACAAATGCCCCGACTTCCCCTTCAACCAGGTCCTTTCCCTCTTCGTCCTCCACCCCAAAATAATCCACCCCAGGATAATATGCCTCCATTGCGCCAACCCCAGCAACAACAACCACAACCTCAGCAACAACAACCACCGCTTCAGTACAACCAAGTTCCACCCCCGGGGAACTATGGTCCCCAACAGCAACAAAGGAGGCCGCTCGGTCCCAAAAGAGCATACTATCCACCATTGCTGGAAACCTTAGCAGACATTTTTAATGCCCTCATGGCATCAAACCAACTCGCCCTACCCAGAGAAAGGCCCGCGTGGCCCCCCAATGTTGATACCTCCAAATACTGTGTCTACCACAGGCAGCCGAGACACACAGTAGATTACTGCTTCCACTTCAAAGATTACATCCATGATATGAATGATGAACATCAAATAGATTGGGATGAGATGAGACGATACGTCGCGGCTCTCAAGGCTAGGAGACCTCCTCATAGGCCACAGCAGCAGTTACAACAGCAACAGCAACAGCAACCACAACAACAACAGCAGGCTCAGCAGGCCCCACAACAACAGCCCGACATGGGCATAATCCAGAATCCATTACCGGAGCACCAACAGCCCAATCATCAGGTTAACCCCATCTCCTCCTTCCCGGAAGTCGGGAGAGAGCAGGTGTGGCACCAGGAAAGTACCTCCATTCTTTCTACCTCCAAACCTATCGTCATGCAACCCCCTCACCTTGCCCGGGTAGTGTGAGCGACGTCACGCGGTTCGGGGAAGAGCGGAGAGGGCGCGGGAGCGCGCGCGGGCTCCTCTTTTCTTTCTTTTGGTGTTTGTTGTTTGTTTGCTGCAACACAGAAATAAGAGAAGAGAGAGAAGGGGCCACCACGGGAGATTGCTCCGGCGGGGCGAGCGGGACAAGTGTGATATAGCAAAATATGGGGTTTAAACGGCCATAGCGGGAAGTGACTCGCCGCGGCCTCGGGGGGACGGGAATGGTGCAAAAATTAAATAACAAGAATTGAAACGGCCATTGGGGAAGTGACTCGCCGCGGCCTCGAGAATATGAGCAGATAATAAGATGACAGAATATAGAGAGAATACAAAGAGCGGGAATTTAAACGGCCATTGGGGAAGTGACTCGCCGCGGCCTCGAGGAACACAAACAGATAAGAATATAACGTATAAGAACGTGAATTTAAACGGCCATTGGGGAAGTGACTCGCCGCGGCCTCGAGAACACGAATAGATAAGAATATAACATATAAAAACGGGAATTTAAACGGCCATTGGGGAAGTGACTCACCGCGGCCTCGAGAATATGAGCAGAATATAACAGAGTATAAGGGAATATAAGAACGGAAATTTAAACGGCCATTGGGGAAGTGACTCGCCGCGGCCTCGAAAATAAGATGTGATCGCCAGGGGCCGAAAGACCCCAAAATAAGAAAGTGATCGCGCCTACCTCAAGAGCGGGAGATGGCGGGTTGCTTCTTCCTCTCCCTCCGGCCGACCGACGGAGAGGGCTTTCCTCGGCTACCCTTGCAAAACAACGACAAACAAATGACAAGTGGATTAGAAAGATGGAGGTGTAGTATTCAAATTCTTGCGATAAAAATAACGAAATGATGGCAAGACACACACCTGGTTGGTGTTATCTTTTAAACCCCTCTCGGACTCGAGTAGGAGGAAAATGAGATGATGGATGCAAGAAGTATAAAAGAAGAGGCGCCCTTATGAAGGGGGATAGAGGATGCGAGATGATGAATGCAAAGGAACTACGAGGAAAAAAGGGGAAGAAAAGGCTTATTAGATGAGCCGAGGGTGAAATCCGGCGGAGCTCCGGCAGCGTGGGGACGACGTGGAAGCGCGGTGGATGAAGACGACCTTCCTCTCGCGAGCGTGAGCACCCGAGAAGCCGGCAGAACCTCCACCTACAAAAGAATCCACGTGTTAGAAAATGACTCCGTAGCCTCTGGGCTCCGGCAGCCTATCGGATCATTTCTAAGCTCTTCCAGAACTGAGGGGGTGGGCCTCTATTTATAGGGCTCCGGAGGGTGGAGGCGTCCAGGACCCTGGACACCTCCATCAGGGCCGAAATAATATTTTATTCTATTTTTATATATTTTTTTAGAATACTTTTGTGGAGGCGTCCAGGGTCCCGGACGCCTCAAGCAGGTCCACCGAAAACCGACGACGGCCGCACGCGGTTTGGCACAACGCGTGGTTTTGTGAGCGGCGCCTCGTGATTCAGAAATGGGCGCGTCCAGCTGACTGGACGTCTCTATAATTTGGATTTTCACACACGACAAACCGTCGTTCGGTGGCCGGCGCCCGTGAGGGAGTTAATGGAGGCGTCCAGGGGCCTGGACGCCTCCAAAATATATTATTTTATTTATATTTTGTCTTTTTATACCAGGGCTGGCAATTTAATTTTTTTATTTATTTTTTATGGAGGCGTCCAGGAGCCTGGACGCCTCCATTAATATATATATATTATTAATTATTTTTTGTCTTTTTTATGCCAAGTGGCATTTTATAAATATTTATTATTATTAGTTTTTATGGAGGCGTCCAGGGGTCTGGACGCCTCCATTAAAATATATATATTTTTATTTATTTTTGGGTCCTGAGAAAAATAATAAAATAATAAAATAAATTAAAAAGATGGGGGCGTCCAGGGGCCTGGACGCCCCTATTAAGACCCACCCGGGTCCTCAAATCAGGCGTCGGCGACTGCCCGGTAGACCCCCCTTCTTGATTCCGGAACCTCCTGATGCGTCCGACTGGTGTTGATGCCGTCCGAATGCCGTGACGAGACGATTCCGGATGCCGAAAAAGGTAGAAGAAGACCCGAGAAAAGGAAGCACTCGAGTGATTCAAAATGCGTAAGCCGTTGCGGGGCGTTGTATAATAATATGAGACTTTCTCAGGAGACGTCAGGAATGGCGTGTCTACAGCTGTCCCGCCTTGGCGTCTGCTTTGCAAGGGAGCGACACGTAGTGGAATGGTATCGAAGTGGAGTGGAGTGAAGTGGGAGCGGACTGATAAGTTGATGCCAAGGTGTGATGAGACACGCTTTTGACGTTACTGTTTGGAATCTTTCCTGGAGTTTCAATGAGGCGACCTTGAAGAAGGTCTTTCAAACATTGACGATTGCTTGGACGGAGATCAAATAAGGGAGGGTGAGATGTGCGCTCAGGCACGAAACAAAAGGAGACCAACTTCTCGGTGTGGAAGTACCTGGGTCATAAACCGGAGGTTTCACCTTTGGGGAGCGGTTACCAGCCAATGTGGAAGTGCTGCAGCCAAGGTGGGTCAAAAAAGGTAAAGGAATATCTGAGGGTCTGTCCAAAAAAGGGTCTCCTTTGGAAGAGCAGCGTCGGGGCTGTCTCAAGGAAACTCAGTATTTCATTCGGAGTGGAATATCTCATATTTGTGGGAATTGGAGCACAACGGCTTTTACAATCGAATCACTTGAATGATCTTCCGCAATAAATCAAAGTCCTATATGAATGCATGCTGGGTTCAAAGAAAAATTTAAAACAAACAAAAATAGAAAATAGCCAAGGATAATATTATCAACTTGTGAAGAACGGGTCAGGATACCGACCCGGTGAGCTGATACTGGGCTGGGGCCCGTTTATCCGCGTACCAACTCACTGAATGGAACCGTCGTCCCTATTCTATCACAAATTGACGGCCTATCCGTACAACCCAAATTCTTCCGGGATCATCACCGTTTTTGTTGAAGGTGAACTCAGATCCCAGATTCGTTCGGGCCGCACGGTCCTCGGCATGTTCTAGTAGCGTACGTATCATATACTACGATGCATGACATGGTGGGACCAACCATTGAAAGGTGGGACAGGAGACTGGACAACGATGTCCGTTAGTAAAACCTGCACAGGCCAGCATGGATTAATAACATCGGAAAGTAGCAGATTTATAACAGAATCACACCACAATGGAAAGGAAATCTAGCCAAAATCCTGACACTGACTGCTGATGTGACATGTTCCGTCCTGTAGCGATCTTCCCTTCTTATAAGAACTCCCCTTAGGCTAGTTCATTCAAATGCACCAAGGTGGGTTTTGGAAGCTCAGGAGAGGAAAGAGAGGAGAATCTAGAGATTTCAGGATGGAAGGAGAGTCTTCCCGCGTTATGAAGAGGAGCAGGCCTAGCAGGGAGATCAGGCGACTCTCCGACCTCGAGGGTCATCTGAGTGGGACGATCATGTCGCATATGGTAAGCTGACTCTTTTCAGATTTTCTCCACGTGAACCTTCTTCTTACTTCCTTCATTTCTTCTTCTTTCTTCTTCCAGCCATATCCACTCTTCCCAGGCCCGAGGAAGTTTTCCAAGCTGCCATGGCTTTCAAAGCTGACTTCCAATATCTCCATTGGCATGAGGGCCATACTCTCGAAGTGGCATCTGCAGGGGCTCCTTATTCACGCCAAGCATTACGAGAAGATTCGTATGGATTGGGCGGCTATGGGTGCACTAGTGGAGATCTGGCATCCCCAGACCCACACTTTTATCTTCCCGACCTTCGA
The DNA here is from genome assembly GCA_022559845.1 of Amorphophallus konjac. NCBI lineage: Eukaryota > Viridiplantae > Streptophyta > Magnoliopsida > Alismatales > Araceae > Amorphophallus > Amorphophallus konjac. The sequence continues at coordinate 122,669 of JAHNEJ010003601.1, forward strand.
GGTGACCATCCTCCTCGAGGAGGTGGAACTTCTGCTCGGATTGAAGAAATTCAAGAGTGACGGGAAGGTGAAGGCTATGCGGATGCTGACACGGGGGACTTCTGAAAGCGTCCTTGGAAGCTTCATGCCGCCCGACGCAGCCCGAAAGGTCCGTACTCAAAAGGGGATCGATCTCCAAAAGCTTGCGGAGTGGGTCATGGACGCCCTGAGAGGGTCACCAGACGATGACTATTTGGAGGGAATCATGAAGGGGTTCACCATTTGTCTGGCGGGTGCTCTCTTGTTCCCTTATACCGACAACGTGGTGGAGGAAGACCAACTGGGTGCTATCTGCGGGATCTGGCGTGGAAAGAGGGTGGGACCCGCCGTCCTTGCCTATCTTTACAGCGGTCTTACTGCCTCGAGCATGGGTAAGCCTCCATTTGGTTGTGCACTTGTCTTGAATTGCTGGCTGGATTTGCATTTCAAATTCGACCACCGCGAGGGAATGCCAACCGCTTCGAAGCTCTTCCAACAAAGCCCTCTTCATCACATAGCCGACGTGTTAGGCTTCGGTGGTACTGTAGTGAACCGCGTTCCGTGGCTGAAGAAACGTGAAGACTGGCGGTCTCACTTCCGCACCGTGACACAAGGCTTTTTTACTTGCGCACCGGCATGTTTGCTTTCGCTAGATCTCCTCATGAGGCCTTCTCCCGAAGTTGATCTTCAACTGATCGGCGCGACCGAGTTTGTTCTTTATAATGCGCATCGGTGCTGCCTCCAGATTGGCATCCCACGCCATTCGTTCCCGCCACCGACTGGCATTGTTCCTTTGAAGAAAAGGGAGTTGGGCACTGAAGCGGACGCGAAGGAAGCGAAGGCCATTAAAGCTCCCTGGAAGACAAGTGTTGCAGGAAAGGCGTTAGCGCACGTGGTGGAAGAATGCGAGCCGTGGAGGACTTATGTAACCGAACTGGAGAAGTTACGGCCTAAGGCGCCTAAACCCCTGATGTAGCTCATTCTACTTTCTAATGGAATAAAATCTGGCATTTGGATGTTTCGGACCCTCGTCCCCTTAATTATTATCTTTTTTATAGTTTTTCTTTTTCTTTCCTTTTTTTCTTTTGTTTGGATTATATACATACTCTAACCCCTTTTTTCTTTTTATTATATTTTTTATTATTTTTTTATTATGGGGGCGTCCATAGGCCTGGACGCCCCTATTTTTTTATAATTTTTTTTTTAAAAAAAATTTTTGTGGGGCGTCCAGGGTCCTGGACGCCCCTAATTTTTTTATTTTTTGATTTTTTGGTTTGGGGGCGTCCAGGCGCCTGGACGCCCCTAAGTTTTTTGAATTTTTTTTTTTAAAAAAACAGTGGGGGCGTCCAGGCGCCTGGACGCCCCAATTAAGGCTCAATCTATATATAGGGGGGGGCTCCCCCCCCTTACTCACTTACTGTTCATTCAAACGATCCGGTCAAACCAGACAGACCCATTCTTCGCCTCAATGGAGTTAGGAGCCCCGAACCGAGGTAGAGACAAGCGTAAACGACTGGCTCGTCGTCCGAGGAGACTGAGGGACGATGCTGAGGAGGCCGTAGCAGAGGAGATTGCTGCGGAGGAGGAGATGGAGGTGCCGCTTCTGGCCGCGGAGGCCGCTGCGGATGCTGGTGACGCGGGAGAGGACGATCACGACCCGGTAAGTACTTCGGAATTCTCACTTTGTGGTTCAATAGGCTAAAATGGGCGTGCGAGAGGCTGTGAGAGAAGGTCGGGTTGTGAGAGAAGGAGGCGTCCAGGGGCCTGGACGCCTCCACTTTTTCTTTTTCTTTTTATTTATTTATTTATTTACGTAAATAATAAAATAAAATAAAATTAAAAATAAGGAGGCGTCCAAGGCCTAGGACGCCTTCATAATAATATATATATTATATATATATATATATATATTGTTTTTGGTTCTTGGATTTTTTCGAAAAAAGAAATAAAGAAAATAGGAAGGAGGCGTCCAGGGGCCTGGACGCCTCCAAAAAAAACAATATATATTTTTTTTAAAAAAAAATAAAAAGTATAAATAGTATATACAGTGTTATTGTTTATTACTGTTCATGATGCTGATGTGTTCTTTGTTGGTTTTTGTGGTGTGCAGGGCGTGATGAAGGGCCGGATCAGCTGGTCCTTGGTGGTGGCAGCATACCGTGGGCTGCCGGATTTCCAGAGGGCGCGTGTGGACGCCATGGGCTTTGGAGCTTTCCTTAGGATCGAGCCCTTCCGGCTCGACCTTCCTCTTATCCAGGCATTGAGGGAGCGGTGGCACGCACCAAGCCGGGCGTTTTTGATGCCCTGGGGGCACATGGTGCCGACACTAGAGGACGTGGCTCGGATTACCGGGCTACGGGTTGACGGAGAGGCAGTCAGCGGGGTCACCTACCCCGACTATCGGGAGAGTGCCCTGGACCTGCTGTGGTTAGAGACGAGCGTGACTGATAGAGACAGTAGGGTAGTCGGCCGAGTGGAGATTATGGAGGCGCTCGGATTCGTCGACCCGCGCCAGCGGGGTTAGCGAGACTGGAGCGGAGTTCTTGGCTCGACTGGAGGGGGATGCTCGTGCAGCTTTCACCCAGGATCCGAGCGAGAGGGAGCTGGTGGACCTAGATCTTCGGAGGTTTCTTTTCTTCTTCCTGGGCCGCCTTCTGCTGGGGACGAAGGGGGATGGCATCCACTGCCGTTTCCTCGGGATCTTGGCGGATCTGGACAGAGTGGGACACTACGCGTGGGGAGCGGCTCTGCTTGCCCATTTGATTGCTGATCTCTCCCAGACTTCGGAGAAGGAGACGACAGTCAGCGGCTTCGCACCTTTCCTCCAGGTAAACATTTTATTTATGCATTCCCACAGTTAAATATGCAATTATTATACTAATGATGTATGATGGATGCAGGTGTGGAGCTATTACTATTTCCCGATGGGGAGAGCTAGGCATGGGAACAGGAGGGCCGTGCCTCTGGCGCGGCAGTGGAGGCCGGTCGTGGTTGCAGCACCCCACGGCTACCAGCTGGCGTCACTTCGTCGGGAGTTGAGCGAGTATCCCGAGGCCATGGTATGATGCGTATGATTTTTTTTTGTGTTTATGCATGTGACTGAATGGTAACTAATATGATGTATGTATGGTGATGCAGGTGGTGTGGAGGCCCTACCTGGGCATGGGTGATGCTGGCCAGCCTTGGGTTGTAGCGGGTCTTCCTCGTTTCAGGCGGGACGTGTGGGTCCATTGCCTGAATGAGATTGAGCCGCTGCGGCTTAGACTGGTCATGAGGACGTTGGGGCTGGCCCAGGAGTGGGTTGTCGTAGATGCGCCGGCCCGCATTGGGCGGAAGACCAAGGGGAAGGCGAAGATTGTGGACTGGCATACGTGCTTCCCAGCACAGTACCAGGACTGTCAGCAGGGCGGGGTCCCAGTGGTGTCCCACGTACAGGACATCACAGACTACATGAGACGGTACCGAGCTACGTACGGGGACCGCCTCTCCTTGGGTGGTATGGCAGGGGTAAGTGAAATGAAATCGCTCCACCTTTCTATATGTATATGCATGGGACACTAACTTATATGTAATGCAGGATGCTCGTGATACCATGATCGTCGACCTGCGTGCCCAGTTGGCAGACGCCAGGCGACAGTTGGTTGCCATCCGACAGGAGTTGGAGATCCTGGTGAGTCTATGCAATGCATTTTTTTTGTGACCTGGATTTTTGATGCTTAGCCATTGACTGACGTTTGCCCCGTGTTTCAGCGGGCCCACCAGACAGCGGCAGCCGGGATGGCTGGTGGAGCGGGTTCCAGTTCGCGGGGCCCTCCTCCGGAGGTTTCTGCCCTCCAGGAGCAGCTGGCGCACGCGGTGGCTCGGGCTGAGGAGGCCGAGCGTGACCGCGAGGCTCGAGTGAGTGTTTGCTTGGCCCTGACCCTTTTCTAGCTGCTTTCCTTCTATCACTGTACTCTTACGGTGCATGCGTGCTTTGACAGGTGGCCGAGATTCGAGAGGCCCTGGCCCGTGCTGTTCGTGCTGAGCAGGAGCGCGATGCCTGGGTGGCAGAGCGCGATGCCTGGGTGGCAGAGCGTGACGCCCGGATTGCGGAGCTGGAGGAGGAGCGTCGACGGGAGGCTGAGGAGCTCCCTCGTGACGTGCTGGATCTGCGGATCGCCCTCGAGCTGTCGAGGAGAGAGGCGATGAGGGAGAGAGAGGAGAGGGAGAGGGATAGGGAGAACGTGGAGAGAGAGAGGGAGAGCGTGGAGAGAGAGAGGGAGAGGGATAGGGAGAGAGAGAGGGAGGAGCGACAGCGGGATCAGACCGAGAGGAGGGCTCTAGAGGCCCAGCTGCTGGAGCTCCGATTGAGTCTCGGTACGGCGGAGGGGAGGCTTCGGGAGAGCGAGGAGCGGTACCAGAGGGCGAAGGAACGCGGTGCGCGACTTCGTCAGTCTGGTTCTTTTTCCATGGGTAGCTATCTGGTTTCTTCGGCCGAGGAGCGTCGTCGCGCCTTCGAGGCTGGAGTGCCACCGCAGGGCGAGGCGAGCACGGCTTCTCAGGGTTCGCAGAGGCCCCCTAAGGATCCCCGGCAGAGGAGGGAGGAGAGAGATGACCAGGAGGGTGGTGGTGAGAGTTAGAGAGTTGCTTGTACATGTCACCCTTCTCACTGTATGATGTACTTTCGGCTATTATATGAAATGGAAATGGCTTTTTTGTGTTGTGTGTACCTTTCTCTCTCCCATACTTTCTTCTTTGCACTGAGTTGTCCTTTGAGGCACGCTCCGCGAGACCTTGCCCTGAACAGCGGGGAACTACGCTTTGCACGGGGGGATTTTATTTCCTTTTCCCCCTTTTGGGCGCGTCCAGGCGCGAGGACGCGTCTTAATCCTTGATTTCAAATTTAAAGCGACGGGTGGTCTTTCTTCTCCCGTGCCTTACCCGCAAACGAGCCCGCCTTCTGCCGAAACTCGCTCGCCCCCTTTCTCGTCTTCCTCCTCTTTTGATCGATGGAGTTCGGTGGGCCTGACCACGGTGAAGGTGGAGAGGGACGCGGGACCCCTCGCCCAAGGAGGGACGCGCCCGAGCACGGAACGGCGTCCATGGAGGAGGAAGGGCCGCTCCGGGCCCCCGAGGGACCTGAGGGGCCCGATGGCGTGGGAGGAGGTGAACACGGTCCGGTAGGTGCTTCGATCTCTTCCTCTTTTAATTCATTTTGGGTTTTGAAGCGAGCCGCGCGAGGGGGGAAAGGGTTCGGCGAGTGTTGCACTCAAATGATGGACGCGTCCTAGACAGGGGACGCGTTCCTTTTGACTGATGCGGGGCCCCTTTCTTGGTGCAGGACATGGCAAGGACCCTGGGTCTGGCCGATGAGTGGGTGAGTGCGGACGAGCCGAGCCGCGTCAGGAGGGAGAGTCGCAGCAAGGCGAGGCTCGAGGAGTGGCCCGTACGTCTCCCTGGATAGCAAGGGGGTATACTGGTGCAGGACAGTGCCGACTTCCTGCGGCGGTAGAGAGAGAGCTACGCGGGGCTTCCCCAAGCTGGGGACACGCGTGGCATCGGCGGCTCGCGCGCCCAACTGTCAGAGACTAGGCGGCAGCTGGCCGTCGCTCAGCATGAGCTGTCGCTCCTGGTAAATTACGTGCCGCACTTTTATCTTCAGATTTTGGAGTTTCACTGACGGCTGTTGTTTATTTTGTTCCAGCGTGCCCAGCAGACAGCGACGGTGGGAGTGGCTGGCGGATCTTCCAGTTCCTCGGCCCCTTTTCTCGAGATTGCCTCCCTCCGGGAGCAACTTGCCGGTGCGGTGGCCCGCGCGACCCGGGCGGAAGAGGAGCGTGATGCCTGGGTGGCGACTGTAGTGGAGCTGCGGCATCGCGGTGAGGAGAGACCTTCTCCAGACATCCTGGAGTTAAGGGTTCTTCTGCAGATGATGAGGAGAGAGGCAGAGAGAGAGAAAGCCGAGAGAAGGTCCGAGCGACAGCGGGATCTGACCGAGAGGAGGGCCTTGGAGGCCCAAGTGAGGGAGCTCCAGCTGGGCCTTCAGGCTGTCGTGCAGAGGCTAGGAGGGATGGAGACGCGCTACGAGAGAGCGTGAGAGTTCGGAGAGCGACTCCGCCAGTCCGATCGCTTTGCCGCCAGTGACTTCTTTGCCACGCCAGGGGAGGAGCAACGAGTCACTGCTGCGGAGCAGGCGCCCAGAGGCGAGGCAGGTGCTACTGCACGGGGATCCCAGAGGCTTCTGAGGGACCCTCACCTCGGGGGAGAGGAGGAGAGTGCCCAGAGAGATGAGTGATGGTGAGGATTCGCCACCTCTCTATGATTGTAGTGTTTGTGACAGCTTATGTAGAATTATGAATGGAGTGATTTGATTTTCTGCTGTTTATTTGTTCTTTTGTGCGTTCCTTCTTCCCTACACTTTTTCTCCTTTGCATTGTTCCGATGTGATAGGTCTGTCGAGACTCCGCCCCAAGCAGAGAATCGCATCTCGTTGTGACCATTTTCCACGGGAATCTGCCGTCGAAGTCAATACTGACGGCCCTAGTTTCTTTTCCCGAATGCTGTGTCAAATTTTGCGGACGTCCTCCAAATTATGATAGGGTATCCCTAGACAACATAGGGGCTATTCGTCCTATTCTTCGTTCAGTCAATCACCATGTGCGAGCGGTGAAGCGACACATGGGACCGCTTGGCAGGTGCCTCATTGCGAGGGCTATTATTGACAGGTGATGGAGGCAATCTTGGCCCGCACCCTTTCCATTTCTATAAATTCTTGTCCCTTTTATCCTCCCAGGTATATCGAGAGCTAACTCGAGGAGCACAATTTCTTACGGGAGAGGAGGAGTTCAAAATTCTGAGAGTTGGATGGAGGGCGAATCTTCCCATTCCTCAAAGAGAAGCAGGTCCAGTGGTAGTAGTTCCAGGAGGCTTTCAGACCTTGAAGGGCACTTCAGCGAAAGGGCCCAATCACAACTCGTAAGCCAAGTTTTCTTGCCCTTTTCTCATTCTTTCTTCCTTTCTTCTGACCAAACCTCACCCCCATTCCTTGTATGTGTAGGTTGTGATGAAATCACAAATCTTATGGGAGTTGGTAGTAGCAGCGTACAGGGGCCTCCCAGATTTTCAGAAGGCGAGGCTAGACGTGATGGGATTTGGTACCTTCCTTCGGATCGAGCCGATCCAGCTTGACCTAGTCCTGATCCAAGCCTTGTGTGAGAGATGGGACCCAGTGAGCCGGGCATTCCTGATGCCCTGGGGGCACATGGTGCCCAGCTTGGAGGATGTGGTCCGGATCACAAGCCTGAAGGTAGAGGGCGAGGCAGTGACCGGAGTCACTTATGCGGACTACAGAGAAGGTGCCCAGAAGTTACTGGGTTTGGACCTGGATGGTCGGAAAAATAGGTCGGTAGCTAGGGCGTCCCTGATGGATGCATTAGGGCTCACCGACACTCGTCGGCGGGACGATGAATCCTCAGAAGAGTTCATGGAAAGGATATAAATAGGATGCCGCGCCGTGTACTGCACAGATTTCGGCGACTGGGAAAGATGCAACATAGATTTGAGGAGATTTCTCCTCTTCCTTTTGGGGAGATTGGTACTGGGCTCGAAAGGGGACGGCATCCAATGTTGCTTCCTGGAGCTGCTGTCAGACCTTGAAAGAGTAGGGTATTATGCCTGGGGAGCCGCCATGCTGGCACACTTGTTTGCAGGCCTTTTCCAAGAAACGGATCGTGAGATGACTGTGAGTGGTTTCACACCATTCATCCAGGTATTTTTTTGTTTTTGCTTGTTTCGTATTTTTTTGTGTTTTTGTAAAGTTCTGATGGCCTGCGCCGAGCAGCTGTGGAGCTATTATTACCTCCCTATGGGGAGAGCTCGGCATTGGCGACCTGCGATGGTGCCGCTAGCCAGGCGGTGGGAACCCATCATGAGTGCGGCACCCCTAACCTACCAACTGATGGTGCTAAGGCGAGAGCTACAGGAGTTCCCTGCAGCGATGGTAAACTGGAGACCCTACTCAGACATGGTCGACGCCGACCAGCCGTGGGTTCTAGCAAGTCGTGCCCGGTTCGGACGGGAACTATGGATGCACTGCCTGAATGAAATCGAGCCGCTTCGGCTACGATTAGTTATGAGGACTTTAGGACTGGCTCAAGAATGGGTGGATTCAGCTGCGCCACCTCGTGTCGGGAGAAAGACGCGGGGACCGGCGACCTGCATTGACTGGCGCGTGCGATTCCCCGAACAGTATGAGGACTGGCAACGGGGTGGCACGATTGTAGAATCACAGGCGCGGGATAGCGAGGACTACTTGCGTCTATATAGGACAAAGTACGCAGAGCGGCTCCAACCCCGGGGACTTGTGGAGGTAGGTTTCCCCTTTTTCTTTTTTCTTCTTTCTCCTTTTTTGGTTTTTTTTTTGGTTTTCCGGTGGAAATACTGACTCGTATGGCTGCAGGATGTCCGGGATGCCATGATAGCGAATTTACGAACTCGCTTGGCAGAGATGGAACAACAGTTGGGCGATGCCCGCGGAGCTACGAGCGCCTTGGTAGGTGTACAGTATGTTCCTAATTAAAATCCCAGATTCCAGATTTTGGCTGCTAATTCACGCGGTCGTAGCATGCCCAGATTGGCGCGGCTTCCCCAGCGATGGGAGTGGGTGGTGCCTCTTCCAGCTTGTGGATTCCCACCTCAGAACTTGACTCTCTTCATGAGCAACTTGCTCACGCCACGCAGCGTGCTGCGGAGGCAGAAGGGATGCTTTCTATACAGGTAAGAGTCTCAGTGTTAAGTTCTCCTTATTTATGCCTTATCGTGTATCTGAGATGGTACACTTGGCAGGAAAAGGAGACGGAAGAAGCGCTTGGCCAAGCTGCGTAAAAGGAGGCTAGGATAGCAGAACTGGAGAGGGAACTGCGGCGTCATCCTGATGATGACTCTTCCAGGGATGCTATGGAACTGAGGATCACTCTCCAGTTGGAGAGGGAAGACCGTGAGAGAGAACGGGCAGAGAGAGAAAGAGACGCAGAGAGAGAAAGAGCCAACAGTTTGGCTGAAAGGGAGGAACGAAGGGCCATGGAGGCCCAACTATTCGAACTCCGAATCAGCCTTGGTCTTGCTGAACAGTGGCTGAGAGATGGTGAGGAGCGCTACCGAAAAGCACGAGAGCGTGGCTTTCGTGTTGGTAGCTTCTCTGCTGCTTCCGTGGATCAACGCCGGGATGTGGGAATAGGAAGGGGAGTACAGAGCGGTAGTAGTACTGCTTTTCGTAGTTGGGTAGCACCTTTGAGAGCGTTTTGTCCGGAGAGTAGTGGGATGAGTGATGCAGAGAGAGAGGGCGGAACTTGATGTAATTTTTTTTGTTTTTGGAATAAAATACAAGGTTTGGTTTGTTTGTTTTTCACCTTTGCTTCAGTTGCCTGAATCTCTGCACATATCACTGAAACAAACAAATCAGAATTTTTGTTCTGACTTGGCCCCTTGCTCAATAAGCAAATGGTCACTGTGACTGTCCTTGATAACTGGTCAAGGGGCCAAGCCTTTATTTAACGAAGGTAAGGGAAAGATGCGGTGATGATAAATGCGACAGGCAAGCACACGAATGCAAGCGGTATTAACAGTGAGATGTTGCACGCAAATGTAATCATGCAAAATTGATTTGTTTTCTTTTTTATATTTGATATTTTTTTGTTTTATCATAAAAAGATTTTTTTTATTTGCAAATATGTGCATTTTCTCTTTTTCATTTTTTTTGCTTTTATCATTTCAAAAAAAAAAATTATTGCTAACTCCCGGCAAGCACCCAAATGGCACCTAACCTACATGAGACAGGGGTTTCTTACTAACCTCCCAGGTATCCTAAGTGCACATCTAGGTTGATTTGGGCCTCTAGACCCCTCGAATGATGATCCCGCCGGCTAAGACTTACCCTGATGACAATACCGTCATGCCATGCTTAGGCTCCCAGTTGCTTCCGACCACAGGGATTCACCCAAAAGGTGTTCGAGGTAAATGATTTGCCCGACCCGGGTCTGTTTCCTCACAACTCTAGATGGTATAAGATGGAACACCATGGAACCCTAACAACCAACCGCGTGACGCTGACCCGGAATCAGACGCCGTCGCACCCATAGGTGACGCGCTTGCATTGGCCTAAGCCCGAGGTTAAACAAGAAGACATCAAGGTGGTAAACAGGGGTCTTGACCAGCCAGAAACACGGAGACTCCTTCGCAGCGATAGCTTTTGCTTTTCAAAGTAGGCAACCAAATGTGTATATTAAAATAAGGTCGCAGACCCTAGGTAGTTTTCACCCTTCAGAAACTCCATCGAACCTTCATCTTTAGAGGGAGAAGGAAGAGCGTAGGGGATAAACCTCCTGAGAGGACCGGCAAAGCCGTTAACCCGGCGAGCGAATAAGGGCCCATTAACTCTTTCCTTTCGGTCAACTTCAGACCAAATCTCGAGTATTTACATTCCACGGCCCCTTTTGTGGATTCAGACTTTTGCTTTGAGGGGTTCCGTTTATCGCAACAGGCACGGTCACGACCAGGCTTTTCTCTTGATTTTGATTTTGTATTTCTTTTTATGAGGGAGATATAGTCGTTTGACGTTTGTGGGCTCCCTTTGTGTATGCCTGCGGGGACACTGCCCTCTTCTCGTGCACTGATCGATGCTCGAGGAAATGGATCCTACTCTTGCCCTTGGGGTTTGAGTTTCGGTTTCTCATGCTCAGCGTTTTAAGGGCGCCGACTGTCTCATTTGGTCGAAGAGAAAAGAATAAAGATTACAGCTTCTGGAGATCTTCTAGGTGTGGCCCTACCGTAGGTGATGCTACCAACTTTTTTGAATAAAATACATAAGTGAACACATGTTAGCTTCCTTCGAGCGAGCATAGGCCGACGTGGCCGGACAGGGGTCTCCACGGTTCTGGCAAACCAAGACCCGGTGCCTACCAAGCCTTAATGGGCCCTATCCTAACATGAAGGTTAGATACAGGGACTTAACTACATGGTGACTGCCAGGCATCGGCATCTTGAATTTTTCATATTTTTAGTGGTTTTCAATATTTCTTTATTTTTTTGATGTTTTTATCTTTTCATCATTTTTTTTTGTTTGTGCTAAGAGTAGTATTTCTTAAGATAAAGCCCATTCCAAGGGTGGGATAACTCGGTCCCTTCGGCGTTGATTAGCTTGTAGGCGTTGCCAGGGTACACGGCTTGAATTACAAATGGTCCTTCCCAATTGGGTTGGAGTTTAGAACGCGGCCCTCCAGGTTTGACAAAAATTCTTTTTACGACCATCTCACCGACTTTGAATTTTCTCTCAACGACTTTCTTTTGGTAAAAGCGAGCGAGTCTATTTTGATACACACGCGCGTGTTCGACAGCGGCCAGCCGTTTCTCATCCAAGAGTTCCAACTGGGCGAGGAGTGAATTACGACGATCGTCGAGGGGAAATTCCTCGTCCAATTGTACCCTGAGAGAGGGGATCAGAGTCTCGTACGGGACTACCGCTTCCATACCATAAGTGAGGGCAAATGGAGTCTGCCCGGTGGGGGTACGGATTGAAGTGCGATAGGCCCATAGGGCTTCGATAAGCTTTTCTGGCCAGTCTGAAAACTTACTAGACTCGCAGATTTTTTTAATGATTTTGAGCAATGTTTTATTGGTGGCCTCCGCTTGGCCGTTACCTTGTGGGTAATATGGCGATGAATGATGCAATGCAATTGCGTACCTTTTGCAGAGGTCCTGTAGGTCCTGAGAAATGAATTGTGGCCCATTGTCGGTGACGATCGTGCTTGGGATGCCGAATCTGGCGAGGATGTTCTTCATGATGAACTTGCAGACTGTTGATGCCTTGATTTCCGCGTAAGCTTCGGCTTCGGCCCATTTGGTGAAGTATTCCGTCGCAGTAAGGATGAAAGATTTCTGCTTGGTGAGGGAATTGGGATCACCTAGGGGACCAATGATGTCGAATGCCCACATGGAGAAAGGCCATGGGGAGGATATTGGATGAAGTGAGGAAGATGGTGAATGGATTTTATCGGCGTGAAGTTGACACTTGACACACCTACGGACATAGACAGCACAATCCTCTTCCATAGTGGGCCAATAAAAGCCTTGACGAATGATCTTCTTGGCGAGCATCTGACTATTCACGTGGCCACCGCACACACCCGAGTGCGTCTCCTCTACACATTTCCAAACCTCGTCGTCGCCAAGACATCTTAACAGAATACCAGTAAGGCTCCTCCTATAGAGTAGACCTCCAACCAAAGTATATTTCTGAGCCACCCTTCTTATGGCTTTCTTGTCCTCTGTGGTGGCCCCTTCAGGATAAGACTGATCTTGGCAGTATTTGATAATTTCATAGAACCATGGTTTCTCTTCATCAGCCAGTTCTTCTTCGGCCTCTGCCAACATGATTTCCCTCTTTTCAAGGATATCTTTCTGCATGATCTTCCTTGCTATCCTGTCTTTGATATTTACGTAGGAAGCATCATCGATTGCAGGAGCATGAAGTTTGTAGATGGAAATGGACTTAAATCATCTTCCTAGAGGGAACCTTATGGATGATGCCAACGAGGCGAGGGCATCAGCGAGAATATTCTGATGACGAGGGACATGAACAAAGATCAGTTTTGTGAACAGTTTGGCAAAGGCAGCAGTGAGTTCTTGGTATGGCTTGAGTTTGGGATCGCGAGTGCGATACTTAGTGAGCACCTGGCGAAGGATGAGTTGACTATCACCTACGACTCGCAACTCAGTGATACGAAAAGAATGGGCGAGTTCTAGGCCAGCTAGAAGAGCTTCATATTCGGCTATATTGTTGGTAACTGGGAATTTGAGCTGGTATGCCAACGGGAATGTGAGGCCTTTAGGTGACAGGAGGGCGATGCCGATTCCTCTTCCTTGAGAATTCAGAGCTCCATCAAAATATAGTGTCCACATTGGCTCATCTGATTGGTTGACGGACATTAGTTCCTCATCTGGAAACTCTGATTGGACGGGATCGAACTTGGGAAGAGGATGGTGAGCGAGATGCTCGGCTATGGCATAGCCTTTAATCGCCTTTTGCTGGATGTAGGTGATGTCGAACTGAGAGAGAAAACTTTGCCAACGTGCTAGCCTATCCGTAAGGACGGCTTTCTCCAGAAGGAATTTGATAGGATTCATTCGAGCAATCAAGTGGACTTCGTGAGTCAAGAAGTAGTGCTTCAATTTCTGCACTACCCAAACGAGGGCAGCACAGGTTTTCTCCATGCCGGTGTACTTCTGCTCACAGGGATTGAGAAGTTTGGACAAGTAATAGGTTGCCCGTTCCTTACCTTCCTCATCAGCTTGTGTGAGGACGGCTCCCACGGAGTCATCCAAGACTGAGACGTAAAGGATCAGAGGTTTTTCTGGTTTGGGTGGAATGAGAACGGGTGGACTAGCCAGATATTCCTTCAACCCTTCAAAAGCTTTCTGACATTTAGAATTCCAGTGGAATTCTACTCCTGGCTTGGTCAACTCGTAGAGAGGTCTACACCTTTGTGAATGTTGAGACACAAACCGACGAATAAACTGCAACCTCCCGATTAAACCTCGGACTTCCCTCAAATTCTTGGGAGGCGGCATATCCCTGATGGCCTTAGCTTTGTCGGGATCTATCTCGATCCCTCTTTTACTCACAATGAACCCCAGCAATTTACCCGACGACACACCAAACACACACTTTTTCGGGTTCATTTTCAATTGGAACTCTCTTGACCTTTGCAAGACCTTAACCAAAACTTCTGGATGTTCCATCCTGGTCCTTGATTTTACCAATAAGTCATCCACATACACTTCCAGATATATGTGCATCATGTCATGAAATATGGCCATCATCGCTCTTTGGTAAGTAGCTCCAGCATTCTTTAATCCGAATGGCATGACCACGTAACAATATGTTCCCCAAGGGGTAGTGAATGACGTCTTTTCCTGATCCTCTTCTGCCAAACGAATTTGATTGTATCCTGAAAATCCATCCATGAAAGAGAGGGTTTCGTAGCCTGCCGTGTTATCAATCAGCACATCAATGTGAGGTAAGGGAAAATCATCCTTTGGACACGCGTGGTTAAGGTCCCGGAAGTCGATGCAAATCCTGACTTTCCCATCTTTTTTCATGACCGGGACAATGTTCGCCACCCATTGAGGATAAAGGACGACTCTAATGAACCTGGCTTTGTGGAGCTTATCGACCTCTTCCTTCATTTTCAAAGCCATCTGAGGGTGGAAACGCCTTAACCTTTGTTTTACCGAGATGGACCCTGCTTTTAGGTTTAAACGGTGTTCGACCAGGGTTGAATCCAGACCCGGCATATCCTCGTAGCTCCATGCAAACGTGTCCTTATATTCCTTGAGGACCTCAATTAATGCCTCTTCTTCAGAGGGTGGTAGGTTGTCACTTATGAGGATGATCCTAGGGTCTTCCTCAGTTCCCAAGTTGACTTCTTTGGTGGATTCTTCTACGGCGGTTGACGGCTCGTCGAATCTCCTCATTCCACTAGCGTATGCGCCCGCCGCATCCTCATATTCTTCACCCTCATCTTCAGTGGGGCATTCTTCAGCCGTGATCTCGTAGACTCCATACCCTTCATCAGATGCACAGTCGCCCTCGCATTCTATTTCGGGTAGCTGGATGGGATTTTCTAACAACTGGGGGATGGCAAGAAGGGCCTGACACCTGGCGGCCAAATCCAGAAGGAATCGACGAGGGATCTGCCTCCCCTTGGACTTCTTCCTAGGTACTACCCTCGGCCTATCATTCCTAGATTGACTGACAATATTTACAGAAGAAGATGAATATGAAGAGGATGGTGTAGAATGTACATGAGAAGACCCCTCAGAGGAGGGGTAGAAAAGGTCGCTCATCGGACCTTGGACGGGTGGTCCGCAAGGCGGTACGCACCCGTGGGAGATGTAGGAGGTTTCCTCAACAAAGATGTGTTGTTGGGGAGTTTAAAAATTGACGTTTTTTTTTCATTTTCATTTTTAATGACAAAGCAGTGAAAAGAGATTGGAGGGGAGAGAAAAGGGGTTATGGCTAGAGGATTGTAAGGCTCATAGAGCAGATCATGGTTGAAGACCTGGCGCGGGTTGAAAAGCCCGCGCAGGTATGTAAGCAAAGAAGGGGACCTGGGAAGATCATCAGACAATTGTCTGGCCCAGGAAGAAGATATCAGCAAAGGCTGAGACGAGTGGATGGAGAAGATGACGGCTAATGAGCCGTCAACGGCAATGCTGAGGACGGATGAAGATCCATCGATGACAGGGTCCTTCTGGCGAGGACGAGGATAGTTTGGAACCTTGGCAAGAGTGGTAATATTCTCTGGTATTTCGGAGATCAATGGTGGTCCTTCAAGCTGCGGAGATGAGAACATCCTTTCTAGTGCAACGGAAATGTCCCGTATGTCGAACCATTTGTCCCATTCGCATTCTGGATCTTTGATCTTGCCTCTTTTGGTGATCCTCGGACATTTTTCAGCCAAATATACAGCATGTGATCCCCCATATGCTTCCCGTGGGTAATCTCCCATCTGAACAACGGGTCCTCTGCTGAAGTGGTTTGATAGAGTCCATGTGAGGGGCTCCCAATTCGCCTTGAACGGTCCTTTGAAGCCTAGGCCAAACCTACGGTTCGGCCTAATTTCTTTTGGCGGCTTGAGCATACCCTGTAACTGTGCGCCCAGACCTTTTCCTTGTTGATAGTCGATGTTCCTCATAATCTCCCAACCTTTGGAGTGAAAAGGGAGACATGATGTTGTGGTTGCCCTGACCGGCTCCTTTGGTGCTAGCGGAACATGAGATGGATCACGTACGTCCAGCAGTGACAATATGGGCCGATGAGACGGCCAAACAGAAGGCAGAGAGGTGTTGATAGCATCCACTGTGTGAAGGACAGGTGTACTGACCACTTTAATAATTCTCCCATTGTAAGGAAACTTCATGCACTGATGGTTGGTGGAAGGCACAGCGTCCATGGCTTCGATGTAAGGGCGACCCAGTATAGCCTTGAATGTGGGGTCCATGTCGAGGACATGGAATTCCGTGGGAATTGACATGGGGCCTAGTTCTGCCTTCAGGATAATCATCCCCTGCGGCGGCCTTTTGCTATTGTCATAGGTCGTGACCGTGATCGAGGAAGGTCTTATTTGTTCCTCGTCGATCCCACACAACTGAAGAGTGCACATGGAGATCACATTTATGGACGCACCCGTGTCCACAAGACACGGGTTTATGGATACCCCATTAATTTTTATTGAAATGCACAATGCATATTTCCGAGCTTCCTTGGGAGCGAGCTCGTAGTTGTGGAACATGATGTCCGGTTGTGTGTCTGTTGGGGTCAGGACGGTCGAAATCTTTTCTACAGGGAGGTCCTCGTTTACCATGACCCTTTGAAGGTACTCCATTAAGGCTGCCTGGTGGGATGTGGATCTTTGAAGTAGCTCCAGGATGGAGATCCGAGCAGGTGTCTTATCCAGGTGTTTCAATAGATCATACTATGTTCCAGGGATAGCTCTTTCTGGTTGTTCTCCATCATCCTTCTCTGGCTGAGATAGCTCAGGATTCTGACTGTTGTGGGGGAAAACCCTGTGGAAAATCCTTCCACTCCGGAGCACCATTGCCTGCGGCTTTTGTATCTCTGTGGGGGTAGCAGTGGGTTTTAACAGGGGTTTGAGGGGTAGTAGTGGAGGAATGGTTGATGAAGCAGGGGTGATGACGGGAGCAGGGATTCTGATGATGGGTTTGTTAGGTGGAGGCATGGCGGAGGTAGAGGGGATATCGCGCGGATTATGAATGATAAGGGGTTTGGAAGGTGGAGGTGGAGGTAAGGTTTGAAACGGGTAAGGGTTTTGAGGTGGATGGTGGGTGATGAGTGGTTTTGAAGGCATTAGTGGTGATGTGGTGGAGAAAGACGGGGTTATGTATGGTTGACGGATGATAAGGGGTTTAGAAGGCGTAGGGGTAAATGCGGTAGAGGTGGATGGTAAAGTGGGGGAATGAGAGAAGATCAGAGGGTGCGAAGGCGTAGTGGAGAGTGTCGGTTGATAGGAGGTCGGGGTACGGATGAGAGGGCGTAATGGTAGTGAAAATGGTGATGGTGATACTGACGCGGGTTGATGAGAGAGAGGTGCTACCCGGGCAAGGTGAGGGGGTTGCATGACGATAGGTTTGGAGGTAGAAAGAATGGAGGTACTTTCCTGGTGCCACACCTGCTCTCTCCCGACTTCCGGGAAGGAGGAGATGGGGTTAACCTGATGATTGGGCTGTTGGTGCTCTGGTAATGGATTCTGGATTATTCCCATGTCGGGCTGTTGTTGTGGGGCCTGCTGAGGCTGTTGTTGTGGTTGCTGCTGCTGCTGCTGTTGTAACTGCTGCTGTGGCCTCTGAGGAGGTCTCCTAGCCTTGAGAGCCGCGACGTATCGTCTCATCTCATCCCAATCTATTTGATGTTCATCATTCATATCATGGATGTAATCTTTGAAGTGGAAGCAGTAATCTACTGTGTGTCCCGGCTGCCTGTGGTAGACACAGTATTTGGAGGTATCAACATTGGGGGGCCACGCTGGCATTTCTGTAGCAACCCTGATAAATGAATATTGAAATAAAAGTAAAAACATACATAGTACAGAAGTAATACAGATAAAATAAAGCAAATTAAAAATAACGCCTCTGAGTAAGGCGTTAATTTAAAAATAAACGCCTCTACATACGGCGTGACTAAAGAAAGGACGCCCACGCATGTGGTCGTCAACTCTCACGCGACCAAATAGGCAAGTAAAATAAACGCCCATGTCTTAGGCGTGTTTCAAAAACAAGGAACGCCCTTATACAAGACGTTTCTTAAGAAACGACCTGAACAAGGTCGTTAATTTAAGAATAAACGCCCTGACCAAAGGCGTTAATTCAGTTCGTGACCCGTTCGAACCCAGAGCTTATCCAGGGAAAGATTAACCTAATCTAGTAAGTGTCTATTAGAGTAAGGACTCTATTAGGGATATGTTACCCTCAATCAAACACTACTTTTGTTAGGACTCCAAAATCCTATAAATAGTCTTGATCGAACAACCCTAAACCTATTTGGACGATCGAACTGCACAGGTACGTGAAGAACATATGTTCTTCTATTTTCTTCTTCTGTTCCTTTCTTATGAACGTAGCATGAGAAGAATTAATATTCTTCGTTTCTTCTATTCTTGCAGGATAAGAAGACTAACGGGTAAGTCTTCTTTCTTTCTCCTCCTTTACCTCCGTTAAGTTATTACGAAGCATAATACCTTCGTATTCTATCCTCTGTAGGTCGTTCATCTTCATCCAACGTCTGCTGCATCTTTGATTCTTACAGACCCTTCACGGTTATCTCCAAATCAACCCTTTAAGGTAGGATTTTCTCAAGTCTCGTAGCCCAAACTAAAAATAAATATAAGAAGCACCATGCATGATATATTTATACAGTTTGCATGTAGTTTGAATACGTTTTCTGTAAATTTTTCAAGAAACGCCCTTGAATAGGGCGCTACTTCAAAAGAAACGACCATCACAGTGGTCGTTAATTAAAAGTATACGCCTTGTATACAGGCGTTAATTTCATGAACAATCGCATGTAATCAATAATTGATCCCGTTTAAAATTCAATAAATATGAAATACCGATTCTAATATCTTGCATGACTCTACCTGTAAATTCCTGCTAATTTTCTTGTCATGATCATGTCTCCTGTCTTGGAAATTTATTTGTTGAAATATTGTAAATTCCTTGAATTCACGACCTTGACAACGTCGTTTTACACCTGTTAACGCCCCATCACAGGGCGTAAATTGAAAAGAAACGCCCCTTACTAGGGCGCGTTTTCTGTAAATTCCTGAACTATGTATATCCTATAAAATAAAATTAAACAGTAACGCCCCTTTCCAGGGCGTGTTTTAAATAAATCCTGAAAATTATTTATATTCTGTCAGATATTTAAATAATGAGACGCCTGCTTATATAGTCGTCAACTCTGAAGAAACGCCCCTGTCCAGGGCGCGTTTTATATAAATTATTGAAATAATGAAATTCTGTAAAACGGAACATATGTAAACGCCCTTATGTTAGGCGTTACTTACCTGACTAACGCCCCTGACTAGGGCGTGTTTTTCATGAATTAATAAAATTATTAAAAATTTTGTAAAATAGAAATATGTAAACGCCCTTCTGTTAGGCGTTAATTACTTGAGAAACGACTTGACCTAAGTCGTTATTTTACTGTAAAACTGATTTTTCCCTGATTTTGTTAACCGATGATTTCATATGTTATATAATATATATATCGGCACTATTCTCCACTCCGTGAGTATAGTCCCACGTTTCACGTTGTTTCATCGATCACACTCAACTCTCATTGACATACAAGCTCTCCATTGGACATTCCGTTCCTTTGGACTAGCGAGTTAGTCATAGAGACCTCCGTAAGACTCCTCGTAGCCTTGGATTCCCTCAAGGCCGACTGAGCTGGTTGTACCCTAAAAACCCATTACACGATCCTTGCCATGTCAATCTAAAGAAACATGGTATACCGGCCCTTATGATTATACAAAGAGTATATCATAAGAAATTCTTAATGGGATGATGATATCATGCCATATCATGTTGTTCTTGTAAACCTCAATTCTATGATAAGAATGAGGGTATCTTGCTTGATCTAATGTTTATGTGGACATCAATTCTATATAAAGAATGTCCATATTGATTTGTCATGGGACCTAAGTTAAGGGAACCATATTCTACCTAGTTTTATGGATATCGTGATTTTACCGTTATTATCGTCAATCTATGTCCTTTGTCATATTTTTGGACTCTATTCTGTCAAAGTTGTCATACATGTCTACAAGCTTGAATATTGAAACTCTATATTGGCTATATAAACAAGAGTGGATGTCAAAAATACATGATAAATGCCTGTGCATATAGGGCTCGATCTGGTCCTGGGAGGAGCACCCGAAAGTACTTGTGCCCATGGGAGTTAAAATGATAAGGTATCTGGCATTATACCGAGTACTTGACTTGCTTGATTGGACATTCCACACACTTCTTGTACTTGAATCGTACTTGACTTTACATGAAATGCGTGGCCCGAAAAAGGGTAATTTACTTGCTTGATACATGATAGCCAAAGTTCTTGACATGACTTGTTAAACGTGCTTGCTTGAATACCTTGAATACACTTGTCATCTTGTTGGAAGTTCATGATTAAGTTCATCTTATTTCTTGATATTACATTCTCTCTATCTTGTCGTTTTATGCGAGCATGCATAGCTTTATTGCATTCATGAAAGATGTAATTACTTAAACCCCTTGCTAGTACTTGAGATATAATTTCCTACTGAGCGTTCGCTCATTCCGTTTGTCCCTTTGTACTTTTCAGGTAAGTCCGACGACGATGGAAGTCAATCGGATGGGAATGTTCAAGAGTGAAAGTGATAGAGCTGCTCAAGTGTCGTCTAGTCCTTCCTATAGTTTCTTGAGTCAAATATGTATTCTTTTCCTTTTTATTAAACAGAGTATTGGATTTGTAATAGTCTATCCATTATGAAATAAAGGATTGGGTTCTCTTGCTATTTTGCGCATCTCTGTCTTTGCGTCGAATACACGACCACTCTGATTGATATGATTGATATAGACACGTCGCGCATCTCCGGGTATCTTCCGCGCTCGGGGCGTGACAATCTTTGTGGTATCAGAGCCTAAGGTATTCAATTCCTAGGAAAAACCCAAGTCCAAGGATAAGTTGAACCTTTAAACCAGTGAGATTGGGTAGAACCAAGGGTTAGATTTAACATAGTATACGAGTCTTTAAATGCGATCACGTACTAATATAGTTATTGTAATTGTAGGATAATGGCTGCCGAACGTGCTCAATGGCGCAACATGCAGCGTACCCTTCAAGGGATGACCCAAGTGCTACAACAGGTAGCACAAGGTGGTGCTCCACGAGCTGGAAGCTTACACCAAGCCTTTAAGAATATGAATCCCCCGAAGTTTATGGGATCGACCGATCCGGACGATGCCGAGCATTGGGTTCGGGAAACCGAACGCATATTCCGTGTCATGCAATGCACGGACCAGGACAAAGTGCTATTAGCTACATTCCAGTTAGAGAAAGATGCTAGATGCTGGTGGGAGTCTATTGAAGCAACCATCGATCCTACTCAAGTAACATGGGAAGAATTCGTGGAATACTTCAATGCTAAATATTTCTCGGACCGAGTCTAAGAAAAGAAGGCTGCCGAATTCGCTGCATTAAAGCAACGATCCTTATCATTAGCAGATTATGAAGCTCGGTTCTCCAGGTTATCTAGATATGCTAAGCATCTTATTAGCACGGAGAAGATGAAAGCCCGTAGATTTCTTAATGGGCTTAGGCCCCACTATATTACTCAATTGGCGCCTATGGACATCCAAATTTATTCTGAAATAGTGCGCCGAGCTCAATTACTTGAAGATGCCACGGAACTATCTGATAGGATCCGTGGAAAAGACAAGAAGGAACAAGTCACGGGTTCGGGTTCTTTCAAACCCAACTTTAAGAAGAGGCCCAATAATGGAGGTTCTTCCTCTCAAGATCAGAAATTCAAGAAGACCACGCCTTTCTCTATCACCACTACCCCTTCGAATACGGTCTGCAAGCATTGTGACAAGGCTGGTCACAAGACGGAAGAATGCTGGAGGAAATTAGGAGCTTGTCTCCGTTGTGGAAGCCGTGAGCATCGGATTCCCGAGTGTCCATTAATGAACGACCAAGCCGGCGATGGTAAACGCCCGGTGACAAAGAATGCTCGTCTTCATGCAATACAGGAGACCGAACCTGAAGAAGAAGGCGGATTAGTGGAAGGTACATTGAAAATTTGTTCCAAATATGCACGTCTTATTTGATACGGGTGCATCGCATTCTATTGTTTCTAAGAAGTTTGCTGACCCGTTACCTCTAGAACCGGAATGGATGAAAATAGTGTTGTCTACTCCTCTCGGAAACGAGACGGATATCACGCATCATTACCAAAACTGTGAGGTATTGGTTCGAGGAAAGAATTTTCCTATTGATCTTATCTGTTTAGATCTAAAAGAATATGATGTTATACTAGGAGCAGATTGGTTATCTAAGTACCAGACAACGGTTGATTGCCGTAATAGCAAGATCGTTTTCAAAGAATTTCCAGAACTGACTTATACTAGTCCTAAGAGTCGAAGCAAATCCCCTCTTATTTCGGCTCTTCGAGCAAGCAAGCTCGTCAGGAAGGGATGTGTATCCTTCCTTGCTTTTGTCACTGTTAAAGAAGCTAAGAAAACCAAGATAGAAGACGTTCAAGTAGTGCGAGAATTCCCAGACGTATTTCCAGAAGATTTGTCGGGATTACCCCCTCAAAGAGAAGTGGCCTTCACCATTGACTTAGTCCCTGGTGCTGGTCCTGTTTCAAAGGCACCATATAGAATGTCCCCTGCTGAACTCAAGGAGTTGAAGGAGCAGTTGATGGAACTAATCCAAAAAGGGTTTATTAGACCAAGTACTTCCCCGTGGGGAGCACCAGTCTTATTTGTAAAGAAGAAGGATGGATCCATGAGATTGTGTATCGACTATCGACAGTTGAATCATCTTACTATCAAGAACAAGTATCCACTGCCGAGAATCGATGAATTATTTGATCAGATTTCAGGATCCAAATATTTTTTCAAGATTGATCTCAGGTCGGGATATCATCAGTTAAGAATCAAGGATGATGACATTCACAAGACCGCATTCAGAAGCAGGTATGGCCATTACGAATTTGTTGTTATGCCTTTTGGACTAACAAATGCCCCTGCTGCCTTTATGCAGTTAATGAATAGCATATTCAGGCCTTACTTGGATCAATTCATAGTAGTCTTCATTGATGATATATTGATATATTCTAAGACTAAGGAAGAACATGAAGAGCATTTGAGGATTGCATTGCAAGTCTTGAGGATAAATCAATTATATGCTAAACTCAGCAAATGCGAGTTCTGGCTTGAAGAAGTGGCTTTTCTCGGACATGTCATATCCAAGGACGGTTTATCTGTAGATCCGTCAAAGGTTGAAGCTGTAAGAAACTGGGAAAGACCCACTAATGCAAGCGAGATCAGAAGTTTCTTAGGTCTTGCAGGCTATTATCGGCGATTCATCAAAGATTTCTCTAAGATCGCCGTGCCCCTTACAAGGTTAACTCGTAAGGAGATCCGATATGAATGGAGTGAGGAATGTGAAAGAAGTTTCCAAACTCTTAAGGATCATCTCACTACAGCTCCGGTGTTAGCTCTACCAATAGAAGGAGAGAAATTCGAGGTCTACACTGATGCTTCTGGCATTGGCCTCGGATGTGTCCTAATGCAACAAGGAAAGGTCATAACATACTCTTCACGTCAACTGAAGAAGCATGAGGAGAATTACCCCGTCCATGACTTAGAACTGGCCGCGGTAGTATTTGCCCTAAAGATATGGAGACACTATCTCTATGGAGTACAGTTCACTGTCTACTCCGATCACAAGAGTCTCAAATATCTATTCTCACAAAAGGAGCTAAACATGAGACAAAGACGCTGGCTAGAATATCTCAAGGACTTCGACTTCAATATACAATACCATCCCGGAAAGGGTAATTATGTTGCTGATGCCCTTAGTCGAAAGCCGAGAGCAATGATAGCCAATTGTATGATACAAGAATGGAGGTTACTTGAACAATTCTCCGAGCTCAATATAAGCTTGGACACGGAATCCAAATTTGTTACATTATCTCATGTAAGCATACAGTCAGATTTATTATCTGAGATACAAGCACTTCAGGGTGATGATCCTATATTAGTGGAAATCAAGGGCAGATTAGAAGGACAATCTGATTTTCAACTAACTTCTGATGGAAGATTATTATTCAAAGGTAGAACTTGTATACCTGATTGTCCGGAATTAAAGAAGAAGATCTTAGATGAAGCTCACCGATCAAGGTACACTATTCATCCTGGATCAACTAAAATGTACCAAGATGTAAAGAGGAACTTCTGGTGGCCCAATATGAAAAGAGAAATAGCGGACTATGTATCACGCTGTCTTACATGCCAACAGGTCAAGGCGGAACACCAAAAGCCTGCTGGAAAACTACACCCTCTAGATATTCCTAAGTGGAAGTGGGAGGATATTGGTATGGACTTCATCATAGGTTTGTCTAAATCTAAAGGAGGACATGATGAAATCTGGGTTATCATTGACCGATTAACTAAATCGGCGCATTTCTTGCCAATAAAAAGTCGATGGTCAATTGATGTGCTAGCTGCACTGTACATCAAGGAAATAGTCAGGATACATGGAATTCCTGTCTCAATCGTGTCTGACAGAGATCCCCGTTTTACTTCTCATTTTTGGAAGGGATTACAACATTCGTTAGGAACAAGGCTCAACTTTAGTACTGCTTTCCACCCACAAACGGATGGTCAGACCGAGAGAACTAACCAGGTTGTTGAGGATATGCTTAGAGCATGCATCATTGACTTTGGAGGATGCTGGCACGATCATTTACCACTAGTGGAATTTGCATATAATAATAGCTACCAAGCTAGTATCCAAATGGCACCTTTCGAAGCCTTATACGGAAGGAGTTGCAGATCACCCATATGCTGGAACGAAGTTGGAGAAAAATAACTGCTAGGTCCATACATGGTAAGGGATACAACTGAGAAGATACAAGTAATCAGAGAAAGATTGCAAGTTGCTCAGACGAGACAAAAAGCTTATGCTGATACAAGAAGGAGAGATCTTAAATTCCAAATCGGAGATCATGTATTTCTCAAGATATCGCCTGGACGTGGCATACGAAGATTTGGTGTTAAGGGCAAGCTTACGCCAAGATTCATCGGACCATTTGAGGTACTTGAAAGAGTTGGCGAGGTTGCTTATCGCATCGCATTGCCTCCTCAATTGTCCGAGGTACATAATGTATTTCACATATCCATGTTGAAGAAGTATGTGCACGATCCATCTCATATTATTGAACATAGAGATCTGGTGATCCACAAAGATCTCACCTATGAACAGAAGCCTATGAAGATCTTAGATCGAGAAATACGAGCTCTAAGGAATAAGGTTATTCCCATGCTCAAGGTGCAATGGAATAAGAATCCCGAACGCGAAGCGACATGGGAGACCGAGGAATCTATGAAGAAACGATTTCCCGAGTTATTCTAAGAGGTATATACACTCTCCACGTGTATAATTATATATATTGAATTTGGGGACCAAATTCTTTTTAAGTGGGGGAGGGTGTAGCAACCCTGATAAATGAATATTGAAATAAAAGTAAAAACATACATAGTACAGAAGTAATACAGATAAAATAAAGCAAATTAAAAATAACGCCTCTGAGTAAGGCGTTAATTTAAAAATAAACGTCTCTACATACGGCGTGACTAAAGAAAGGACGCCCACGCATGTGGTCGTCAACTCTCACGCGACCAAATAGGCAAGTAACATAAACGCCCATGTCTTAGGCGTGTTTCAAAAACAAGGAACACCCTTATACAAGACGTTTCTTAAGAAACGACCTGAACAAGGTCGTTAATTTAAGAATAAACGCCCTGACCAAAGGCGTTAATTCAGTTCGTGACCCGTTCGAACCCAGAGCTTATCCAGGGAAAGATTAACCTAATCTAGTAAGTGTCTATTAGAGTAAGGACTCTATTAGGGATATGTTACCCTCAATCAAACACTACTTTTGTTAGGACTCCAAAATCCTATAAATAGTCTTGATCGAACAACCCTAAACCTATTTGGACGATCGAACTGCACAGGTACGTGAAGAACATATGTTCTTCTATTTTCTTCTTCTGTTCCTTTCTTATGAACGTAGCATGAGAAGAATTAATATTCTTCGTTTCTTCTATTCTTGCAGGATAAGAAGACTAACGGGTAAGTCTTCTTTCTTTCTCCTCCTTTACCTCCGTTAAGTTATTACGAAGCATAATACCTTCGTATTCTATCCTCTGTAGGTCGTTCATCTTCATCCAACGTCTGCTGCATCTTTGATTCTTACAGACCCTTCACGGTTATCTCCAAATCAACCCTTTAAGGTAGGATTTTCTCAAGTCTCATAGCCCAAACTAAAAATAAATATAAGAAGCACCATGCATGATATATTTATACAGTTTGCATGTAGTTTGAATACGTTTTCTGTAAATTTTTCAAGAAACGCCCTTGAATAGGGCGCTACTTTAAAAGAAACGACCATCACAGTGGTGGTTAATTAAAAGTATACGCCTTGTATACAGGCGTTAATTTCATGAACAATCGCATGTAATCAATAATTGATCCTGTTTAAAATTCAATAAATATGAAATATCGATTCTAATATCTTGCATGACTCTACCTGTAAATTCCTGCTAATTTTCTTGTCATGATCATGTCTCCTGTCTTGGAAATTTATTTGTTGAAATATTGTAAATTCCTTGAATTCACGACCTTGACAACGTCGTTGTACACCTGTTAACGCCCCATCACAGGGCGTAAACTGAAAAGAAACACCCCTTACTAGGGCGCGTTTTCTGTAAATTCCTGAACTATGTATATCCTGTAAAATAAAATTAAACAGTAACGCCCCTTTCCAGGGCGTGTTTTAAATAAATCCTGAAAATTATTTATATTCTGTCAGATATTTAAATAATGAGACGCCTGCTTATATAGTCGTCAACTCTGAAGAAACGCCCCTGTCCAGGGCGCGTTTTATATAAATTATTGAAATAATGAAATTCTGCAAAACGGAACATATGTAAACGCCCTTATGTTAGGCGTTACTTACCTAACTAACGCCCCTGACTAGGGCGTGTTTTTCATGAATTAATAAAATTATTGAAAATTCTGTAAAATAGAAATATGTAAACGCCCTTCTGTTAGGCGTTAATTACTTGAGAAACGACTTGACCTAAGTCGTTATTTTACTGTAAAACTGATTTTTCCCTGATTTTGTTAACCGATGATTTCATATGTTATATAATATATATATCGGCACTATTCTCCACTCCGTGAGTATAGTCCCACGTTTCACGTTGTTTCATCGATCACACTCAACTCTCATTGACATACAAGCTCTCCATTGGACATTCCGTTCCTTTGGACTAGCGAGTTAGTCATAGAGACCTCCGTAAGACTCCTCGTAGCCTTGGATTCCCTCAAGGCCGACTGAGCTGGTTGTACCCTAAAAACCCATTACACGATCCTTGCCATGTCAATCTAAAGAAACATGGTATACCGGCCCTTATGATTATACAAAGGGTATATCATAAGAAATTCTTAATGGGATGATGATATCATGCCATATCATGTTGTTCTTGTAAACCTCAATTCTATGATAAGAATGAGGGTATCTTGCTTGATCTAATGTTTATGTGGACCTCAATTCTATATAAAGAATGTCCATATTGATTTGTCATGGGACCTAAGTTAAGGGAACCATATTCTACCTAGTTTTATGGATATCGTGATTTTACCGTTATTATCGCCAATCTATGTCCTTTGTCATATTTTTGGACTCTATTCTGTCAAAGTTGTCATACATGTCTACAAGCTTGAATATTGAAACTCTATATTGGCTATATAAACAAGAGTGGATGTCAAAAATACATGATAAATGCCTGTGCATATAGGGCCCGATCTGGTCCTGGGAGGAGCACCCGAAAGTACTTGTGCCCATGGGAGTTAAAATGATAAGGTATTTGGCATTATACCGAGTACTTGACTTGCTTGATTGGACATTCCACACACTTCTTGTACTTGAATCGTACTTGACTTTACATGAAATGCGTGGCCCGAAAAAGGGTAATTTACTTGCTTGATACATGATAGCCAAAGTTCTTGACATGACTTGTTAAACGTGCTTGCTTGAATACCTTGAATACACTTGTCATCTTGTTGGAAGTTCATGATTAAGTTCATCTTATTTCTTGATATTACATTCTCTCTATCTTGTCGTTTTATGCGAGCATGCATAGCTTTATTACATTCATGAAAGATGTAATTACTTAAACCCCTTGCTAGTACTTGAGATATAATTTCCTACTGAGCGTTCGCTCATTCCGTTTGTCCCTTTGTACTTTTCAGGTAAGTCCGACGACGATGGAAGTCAATCGGATGGGAATGTTCAAGAGTGAAAGTGATAGAGCTGCTCAAGTGTCGTCTAGTCCTTCCTATAGTTTCTTGAGTCAAATATGTATTCTTTTCCTTTTTATTAAACAGAGTATTGGATTTGTAATAGTCTATCCATTATGAAATAAAGGATTAGGTTCTCTTGCTATTTTGCGCATCTCTATCTTTGCGTCGAATACACGACCACTCTGATTGATATGATTGATATAGACACGTCGCGCATCTCCGGGTATCTTCCGCGCTCGGGGCGTGACACTTTCTCTGGGTAGGGCGAGTTGGTTTGATGCCATGAGGGCATTAAAAATGTCTGCTAAGGTTTCCGGCAATGGTGGATAGTAGGCTCTTTTGGGACCGAGCGGCCTCCTTTGTTGCTGTTGGGGACCATAGTTCCCCGGGGGTGGAACTTGGTTGTACTGAAGCGGTGGTTGTTGTTGCTGAGGTTGTGGTTGTTGTTGCTGGGGTTGGCGTAATGGAGGCATATTATTCTGGGGTGGATTATTTTGGGGTGGAGGACGAAGAGGGAAAGGACCCGATTGAAGGGGAAGTCGGGGCATTTGTGGAGGCCTTGGGTTGACTGCATAGTTGGCATTGTTGACCGCACTGACTTGCTCATTTGTCACGACCCCTTCTGTGGCTCCGCCCGGGACACCAGCGCCTGTCTTTCTGACCACTTTGGGCTTCGGCGACTCAAACATGTTCATGATGGGGGAGTCTTTTAGCTGGGTTTGGATGTATCGGGCCCTTTCATAGAGTTCCTCCATTGTAGTAAGTTTATTCATGGCCAGGATATGTCTGAACTGTGGGGTTGTATTAGACACAATCATCTTCACTTGTTCGGGCTCGGAGAGGGTATCCCTTATTCTTTCCACCAGAGACCTCCATCTATCAGCATATCGGACAAAATCCTCGTCGGGTTTCATCTTTTCGGCCACTAGGTCGGTAATGGAGAGTGAGGGACCGACCCTATCCCTATATTTCTGCAAGAACCTTCTCTGGACTATTTCAAAATTCTCGGCCTCGCGGGGCTCCAGAGAATAGAACCACTCAAGCGCGGGACCATCCAATGATCTCCGAAAGAGGTATGCCAGGGACCTCTGATCGTTTTGCCAGTAAGAGGACTCATACATGAAATCCTTGAGATGAATGAAGGGGTTGCCGGTACCATTCTATCTGCGGTACGTGGGCATTTCGGAGGGAGGAAGATGAATGACGGGAAGGATTGGCAAAGCAACCTCCGGGGTGGCTTTCACGTCCACCATCCTTCTTAGATTTTGAAACTGCTCGTCCATGCGGTTGAACCTATTGAGGAGCGATTGGGCGAGCTCCTCTGGGGGTGAAGGTGTCACTTGCCACTGGGGGAGAAACTGTCTCCCGGAGACTTGAGGGGGGAACCCAGAATGAGAGGGAGCTGTCGGACCGCCGACAGTTGGCCCTGGCTGAAGCGGCGTGTGGGGAACAACGGGAGTTTGAGATTGTGACGGGAACTGAAATGAGGGTGGTTGTTGGCTCGCTTGACTTTGAAGCGAGGGAGACTGGATGGCTTGCGCCAATGAAAGAGATGGAATGGCATGCACGGACTCTTGGAGAGGTGCGATGGCCGGAGTTGATTCCTGGGGCGTGGGGGAAACAAATTTCCCCTTTAGAATGGCCTGGAAGGCCCGGAGCTGTTCAGAGGTAAGCTCCGTGTTGGCGAGGACGCCCAGTAAGGAAGAGATATCCTGTGGTAGGGACGTGTCCCCGGCATTAATTGAGGTCCTCAAGGAATATAAGGACACGTTTGCATAGAGTTACGAGGATATGTCGGGTCTAGATTCAACCTTGGTCGAACACCGTTTAACCCTAAAACCAGGGTCCGTCTCGGTAAAACAAAGGTTAAGGCGTTTCCACCCTCAGATGGCTTTGAAAATGAAAGAAGAGGTCGATAAGCTCCACAAAGCCAGGTTCATTAGAGTCGTCCTTTATCCTCAATAGGTGGCGAACATTGTCCCGGTCATGAAGAAAGATGGGAAAGTCAGGATTTGCATCGACTTCCGGGACCTTAACCGCGCATGTCCAAAGGATGATTTTCCCTTACCTCACATTGATGTGCTGATTGATAACACGGCAGGCTACGAAACCCTCTCTTTCATGGATGGATTTTCAGGATACAATTAAATTCGTTTGGCAGAAGAGGATCAGGAAAAGACGTCATTCACTACCCCTTGGGGAACATATTGTTACGTGGTCATGCCGTTTGGGTTAAAGAATGCTGGAGCTACTTACCAAAGAGCGATGATGGCCATATTTCATGACATGATGCACATATATCTGGAAGTGTATGTGGATGACTTATTGGTAAAATCAAGGACCAGGATGGAACATCCAGAAGTTTTGGCTAAGGTCTTGCAAAGGTCAAGAGAGTTCCAATTGAAAATGAACCCGAAAAAGTGTGTGTTTGGTGTGTCGTCGGGTAAATTGCTGGGGTTCATTATGAGTAAAAGAGGGATCGAGATAGATCCCGACAAAGCTAAGGCCATCAGGGATATGCCGCCTCCCAAGAATTTGAGGGAAGTCCGAGGTTTAATCGGGAGGTTGCAGTTTATTCGTCGGTTTGTGTCTCAACATTCACAAAGGTGTAGACCTCTCTACGAGTTGACCAAGCCAGGAGTAGAATTCCACTGGAATTCTAAATGTCAGAAAGCTTTTGAAGGGTTGAAGGAATATCTGGCTAGTCCACCCGTTCTCATTCCACCCAAACCAGAAAAACCTCTGATCCTTTACGTCTCAGTCTTGGATGACTCCGTGGGAGCCGTCCTCGCACAAGCTGATGAAGAAGGCAAGGAACGGGCAACATATTACTTGTCCAAACTTCTCAATCCCTGTGAGCAGAAGTACACCATCATGGAGAAAACCTGTGCTGCCCTCTTTTGGGTAGTGCAGAAATTGAAACACTACTTCTTGACTCATGAGGTCCACTTGATTGCTCGGATGAATCCTATCAAATTCCTTCTGGAGAAAGCCGTCCTTACGGATAGGCTAGCACGCTGGCAAAATTTTCTCTCTCAGTTCGACATCACCTACATCCAACAAAAGGCGATTAAAGGCTATGCCATAGCCGAGCATCTCGCTCACCATCCTCTTCCCAAGTTCGATCCCGTCCAATCAGAGTTTCCAGATGAGGAACTAATGTCTGTCAACCAATCAGATGAGCCAATGTGGACACTATATTTTGATGGAGCTCTGAATTCTCAAGGGAGAGGAATCGGCATCGCCCTCCTGTCACCTGAAGGCCTCACATTCCCATTAGCATACCAGCTCAAATTTTCAGTTACCAACAATATAGCCGAATATGAAGCTCTTCTAGCTGGCCTAGAACTCGCCCATTCTTTTCGTATCACTGAGTTACGAGTCGTAGGTGATAGTCAACTCATCCTTCACCAGGTGCTCACTAAGTATCGCACTCGCGATCCCAAACTCAAGCCATACCAAGAACTCACTGCTGCCTTTGCCAAACTATTCGCCAAACTGATCTTTGTTCATATCCCTCGTCATCAGAATATTCTCGCCGATGCCCTCGCCTCGTTGGCATCATCCATAAGGTTCCCTCTAGGAAGATGGTTTAAGTCCATTTCCATCTACAAACTTCATGCTCCTGCAATCGATGATGCTTCCTACGTAAATATCAAAGACAGGATAGCAAGGAAGATCCTGCAGGAAGATATCCTTGAAAAGAGGGAAATCATGTTGGCAGAGGCCGAAGAAGAACCGACTGATGAAGAGAAACCATGGTTCTATGAAATTGTCAAATACTGCCAAGATCAGTCTTATCCTGAAGGGGCCACCGCAGAGGACAAGAAAGCCATAAGAAGGGTGGCTCAGAAATACACATTGGTTGGAGGTCTACTCTATAGGAGGAGCCTTACTGGTATTCTGTTAAGATGTCTTGGTGACGATGAGGTTTGGAAATGTGTAGAAGAGACGCACTCGGGTGTGTGCGGTGGCCACGTGAATAGTCAGATGCTCGCCAAAAAGATCATTCGGCAAGGCTTTTACTGGCCCACTATGGAAGAAGATTGTGCTGTCTATGTCCGTAGGTGTGTCAAGTGTCAACTTCACGCCGATAAAATCCATTCACCATCTTCCTCACTTTATCCAATATCCTCCCCATGGCCTTTCTCCATGTGGGCATTCGACATCATTGGTCCCCTAGGTGATCCCAATTCCCTCACCAAGCAGAAATCTTTCATCCTTACTGCGACGGAATATTTCACCAAATGGGCCGAAGCCGAAGCTTACGCGGAAATTAAGGCGTCAACAGTCTGCAAGTTCATCATGAAGAACATTCTCGCCAGATTCGGCATCCCAAGCACGATCGTCACCGACAATGGGCCACAGTTCATTTCTCAGGACCTACATGACCTCTGCAAAAGGTACGCGATTGCATTGCATCATTCATCGCCTTACTACCCACAAGGTAACGGCCAAGCGGAGGGCACCAATAAAACATTCCTCAAAATCATCAAAAAAACCTGCGAGTCTAGTAAGTTTTCAGACTGGCCAGAAAAGCTTATCGAAGCTCTATGGGCCTATCGCACTTCAATCCGTACCCCCACCAGGCAGACTCCATTTGCCCTTACTTATGGTATGGAAGCGGTAGTCCCGTATGAGACTCTGATCCCTTCTCTCAGGGTACAATTGGACGAGGACTTTCCCCTCGACGATCGTCATAATTCACTCCTCGCCCAGTTGGAACTCTTGGATGAGAAGCGACTGGCCGCTGCCGAACACGCGCGTGTGTACCAAAATAGACTCGCTCGCTTTTACCAAAAGAAAGTCGTTGAGAGAAAATTCAAAGTCGGTGAGATGGTCGTAAAAAGAATTTTTGTCAAACCTGGAGGTCCGCGTTCTAAGCTCCAACCCAATTGGGAAGGACCATTTGTAATTCAAGCCGTGTACCCTGGCAACGCCTAAAAGCTAGTCAACGCCGAAGGGACCGAGTTATCCCACCCTTGGAATGGGCTTTACCTTAAGAAATACTACCCTTAGCACAAAACAAAAAAATGATGAAAAGATAAAAAAACATCAAAAACAAAGAAATACCAAAAACCACTAAAAACATGGAAGATTCAAAATGCCGATGCCTGGCAGTCACCATGTAGTTAAGTCCCTGCATCTAACCTTCATGTTAGGATAGGGCCCATTGAGGCTTGGTAGGCACCGGGTCTTGGTTTGCCAGAACCGTGGAGATCCCTGTCCGGCCACGTCGGCCTATGCTCGCTCGAAGGAAGCCAACATGTGCTCACTTATGTATTCAAAAAAGTCGGTAGCATCACCTACGGTGGGGCCCCACCCAGAAGATCTCCGGAAGCTGTAATCTTTATTCTTTTCTCTTCGACCCAATGAGACAGTCGGTGCCCTTAAAACGCTGAGCATGAGAAACCAAAACTCAAACCCCAAAGGCAAGAGTAGGATCCATTTCCTCGAGCATCGATCAGAGCACGAGAAGAGGGCAGTGTCCCCGCAGGCATACGAAAAGGGAGCCCACAAACGTCAAACGACTATATCTCCCTCACAAAAAGAAATACAAAGTCAAAATCAAGAGAAAAGCCTGGTCGTGACCGTGCCTGTTGCGATAAACGGAACCCCTCAAAGTAAAAGTCTGAATCCACAAAAGGGGCCGTGGAATGTAAATGCTCGAGATTTGTTCCGAAGTTGTCCGAAGGGAAAGAGTTAATGGGCCCTTATTCACTCGCCAGGTTAACGGCTTTGCCGGTCCTCTCAGGAGGTTTATCCCCTACACTCTTCCTTCTCCCTCTAAAGATGAAGGTTCGATGGAATTTCTGAAAGGTGAAAACTGCCCAGGGTCTGCGACCTTATTTTAATATACACATTTGGTTGCCCACTTTGAAAAGTAAAAGCTATCGCTGCGAAGGAGTCTCCGTGTTTCTGACTGGTCAAGACCCCTGTTTACCACCTTGATGTCTTCTTGTTTAACCTCGGGCTTAGGCCAATGCAAGCGCGTCACCTATGGGTGCGACGGCGTCTGATTCCGGGTCAGTGTCGCGCGGTTGGTCGTTAGGGTTCCAGGGTGTTCCATCTTATACCATCTAGAGTTGTGAGGAAACAGACCCGGGTCAGGCAAATCATTTACCTCAAACACCTTTTGGGTGAATCCCTGTGGTCGGAAGCGACTGGGAGCCTAAGCATGGCATGACGGTATTGTCATCAGGGTAAGTCTTAGCCGGCGGGATCATCATTCGAGGGGTCTAGAGGCCCAAATCAACTTAGATATGCACTTAGGATACCTGGGAGGTTAGTAAGAAACCCCTGTTCTCACGAAGGTCAGGTGCCATTTGGGTGCTTGCCGGGCGTTAGCAATAAAAAAATCGAAATGATAAAAGTAAAAAAAATGGAAAAGAGAAAATGCACATATTTGCAAACAAAAAAAATCTTTTTATGATAAAACAAAAAAATATCAAATATAAAAAAGAAAAAAAATCAATTTTGCATGATTACATTTGCGTGCAGCATCTCACTTTTTAATATCGCTTGCATTCGTGTGCTTGCCTGTCGCATTTATCATCACCGCATCTTTCCATTGCCTTCGTTAAATAAAGGCTTGGCCCCTTGACCAGTTATCAAGGACAGTCACAGTGACCATTTGCTTATTGAGCAAGGGGCCAAGTCAGAACAGAAATTCTGATTTGTTTGTTTCAGTGATATGTGCAGGGATTCAGGTAACTGAAGCAAAGGTGAAAAACAAACAAACCAAACCTTGTATTTTATTCCAAAAACAAAAAAAATAAAAATAAAAAAAATTACATCAAGTTCCGCCCTCTCTCTCTGCATTACTCGTCCCACTACTCTCCGGACAAAACACTCTCAAAGGTGCTACCCAACTACGAAAAGCGGTACTCCTACCGCTCTGTACTCCTCTTCCTATTCCCGCATCCCGGCGTTGATCTACGGAAGCAGTAGAGAAGCTACCAACACGAAAGCCACGCTCTCGTGCTCTTCGGTAGCGCTCCTCACCATCTCTCAGCCACTGTTCAGCAAGGCCAAGGCTGATTCGGAGTTCGAATAGTTGGGCCTCCATGGCCCTTCGTTCCTCCCTTTCAGTCAATCTGTTGGCTCTTTCTCTCTCCGCGTCTCTTTCTCTCTCTGCACGTTCTCTCTCACGGTCTTCCCTCTCCAACTGGAGAGTGATCCTCAGTTCCACGGCATCCCTAGAGGAGTCGTCATCAGGATGACGCCGCAGTTCCCTCTCCAGTTCTGCTATCCTAGCCTCCTTCTGCGCAGCTTGGGCAAGCGCTCCTTCCGTCTCCTTTTCCTGCCAAATGTACCATCTCAGATACGCGATAAGGCGTAAACCAAGAGAACCCAACACTGAAACTTTTACCTGTATACAGAGCATCCCTTCTGCCTCTACGGCACGCTGCGTGTCATGAGCAAGTTGCTCATGAAGCGAGTCAAGTTCTGAGGTGGGAATCCACAAGCTGGAAGAGGCACCACCCACTCCCATCGCTGGGGAAGCCGCGCCAATCTGGGCATGCTACGACCGCGTGAATTAGCAGCCAACATCTGGAATCTGGAGTTTTAATTAGGAACATACTGTACACCTACCAAGGCGCTCGTAGCTCCGCGGGCATCGCCCAACTGTTGTTCCATCTCTGCCAAGCGAGTTCGTAAATTCGCTATCATGGCATCCCGGACATCCTGCAGCCTTACAAGTCAGCATTTTCACCAGAAAACCAAAAAAGGAGAAAGAAGACAAGAGAAAAAGGGGAAACCTACCTCCACAAGTCCCCGGGGTTGGGGCCGCTCTGCGTACTTTATCCTATATAGACGCAAGTAGTCTTCGCTATCCCGCGCCTGCGATTCTACAATCATGCCACCCCGTTGTCAATCTTCGTACTGTTCGGGGAATCGCACGCGCCAGTCAATACAGGTCGCCGGTCCCCGCGTCTTTCTCCCGACACGAGGTGGCGCAACCGTATCCACCCATTCCTGAGCCAGTCCTAAAGTCCTCAT
This sequence comes from Amorphophallus konjac, assembly GCA_022559845.1. Lineage (NCBI taxonomy): Eukaryota > Viridiplantae > Streptophyta > Magnoliopsida > Alismatales > Araceae > Amorphophallus > Amorphophallus konjac. The sequence goes on from JAHNEJ010003601.1 coordinate 158,886, forward strand.
AACCAATCGTAGCCGAAGTGGCTCGATTTCATTCAGGCAGTGCATCCACAGTTCCCGTCCGAACCGGGCACGACTTGCTAGAACCCACGGCTGGTCGGCATCGACCATGTCTGAGTAGGGTCTCCAGTTTACCATCGCTGCAGGGAACTCCTGTAGCTCCCGCCTTAGCACCATTGTGAGCGACGTCACGCGGTTCGGGGAAGAGCGGAGAGGGCGCGGAGCGCGCGCGGGCTCCTCTTTTCTTTCTTTTGGGTGTTTGTTTGCTGCAACACAGAAATAAGAGAAGAGAGAGAAGGGGCCACCACGGGAGATTGCTCCGGCGGGGCGAGCGGGACAAGTGTGATATAGCAAAATATGGGGTTTAAACGGCCATAGCAGGAAGTGACTCGCCGCAGCCTCGGGGGGACGGGAATGGTGCAAAAATTAAATAACAAGAATTGAAACGGCCATTGGGGAAGTGACTCGCCGCGACCTCGAGAATATGAGCAGATAATAAGATGACAGAATATAGAGAGAATACAAAGAGCGGGAATTTAAACGGCCATTGGGGAAGTGACTCGCCGCGGCCTCGAGAACACAAACAGATAAGAATATAACGTATAAGAACGTGAATTTAAACGGCCATTGGGGAAGTGACTCGCCGCGGCCTCGAGAACACGAATAGATAAGAATATAAAATATAAAAATGGGAATTTAAACGGCCAATGGGGAAGTGACTCGCCGCGGCCTCGAAAATAAGATGTGATCGCCAGGGGCCGAAAGACCCCAAAATAAGAAAGTGATCGCGCCTACCTCAAGAGCGGGAGATGACGGGTTGCTTCTTCCTCTCCCTCCGGCCGGCCGACGGAGAGGGCTTTCCTCGGCTACCCTTGTAAAACAACGACAAACAAATGACAAGTGGATTAGAAAGATGGAGGTGTAGTATTCAAATCCTTGCGATAAAAATAACGAAATGATGGCAAGACACACACCTGGTTGGTGTTATCTTTTAAACCCCTCTCGGACTCGAGTAGGAGGAAAATGAGATGATGGATGCAAGAAGTATAAAAGAAGAGGCGCCCTTATGAAGGGGGATAGAGGATGCGAGATGATGAATGCAAAAGAACTACGAAGAAAAAAGGGGAAGAAAAGGCTTATTGGATGAGCCGAGGGTGAAATCCGGCGGAGCTCCGGCAGCGTGGGGACGACGTGGAAGCGCGGTGGATGAAGACGACCTTCCTCTCGCGAGCGTGAGCACCCGAGAAGCCGGCAGAACCTCCACCTACAAAAGAACCCACGGGTTAGAAAATGACTCCGTAGTCTCTGGGCTCCGGCAGCCTATCGGATCACTTCGAAGCTCTCCCAGAACTGAGGGGGTGGGCCTCTATTTATAGGGCTCCGGAGGGTGGAGGCGTCCAGGACCCTGGACACCTCCATCAGGGCTGAAATAATATTTTATTATATTTTTATATATTTTTTTAGAATACTTTTGTGGAGGCGTCCAGGGTCCCGGACGCCTCAAGCAGGTCCATCGAAAACCGACGACGGCCGCACGCGGTTTGGCACAACGCGTGGTTTTGTGAGCGGCGTCTCGTGATTCAGAAATGGGCGCGTCCAGCTGACTGGACGTCTCTAAAATTTGGATTTTTTCACACACGACAAACCGTCGTTCGGTGGGCGGCGCCCGTGAGGGTTTTGATGGAGGCGTCCAGAGGCCTGGACGCCTCCATAAATATATTATTTTTTATTTTTTTTTGTCTTTTATACCAGGGCTGGCATTTTAATTTTTTTATTTGTTTTTATGGAGGCGTCCAGGGGCCTGGACGCCTCTATTAAAATATATATATTTTTATTTATTTTTTGTCTTTTTTATGCCAAGTGGCATTTTATAAATATTTATTATTATTAGTTTTTATGGAGGCGTCCAGGGGCCTGGACGCCTCCATTAAAATATATATATTTTTATTTATTTTTGGGCCCTGAGAAAATAATAAAATAATAAAATAAATTAAAAAGATGGGGGCGTCTAGGCCCACCCGGGTCCTCAAATCAGGCGTCGGCGACCGCCCGGTAGACCCCCTTCTTGATTCCGGAACCTCCTGATGCGTCCGACTGGTGTTGATGCCGTCCGAATGCCGTGACGAGACGATTCCGGATGCCGAAAAAGGCAGAAGAAGACCCGAGAAAAGGAAGCACTCGAGTGATTCAAAATGCGTAAGCCGTTGCGGGGCGTTGTATAGTAATATGAGACTTTCTCAGGAGGCGTCAAGAATGGCGTGTCTACAACCATCAGTTGGTAGGTTAGGGGTGCCGCACTCATGATGGGTTCCCACCGCCTGGCTAGCGGCACCATCGCAGGTCGCCAATGTCGAGCTCTCCCCATAGGGAGGTAATAATAGCTCCACAGCTGCTCGGCGCAGGCCATCAGAACTATGCAAAAACACAAAAAAAATACAAAACAAGCAAAACCAAAAATACCTGGATGAATGGTGTGAAACCACTCACAGTCATCTCACGATCCGTTTCTTGGAATAGGCCTGCAAACAAGTGTGCCAGCATGGCGGCTCCCCAGGCACAATACCCTATTCTTTCAAGGTCTGATAGCAGCTCCAGGAAGCAACATTGGATACCGTCCCCTTTCGAGCTCAGTACCAATCTCCCCAAAAGGAAGAGGAGAAATCTCCTCAAATCTATGTTGCATCTTTCCCAGTCGCCGAAATCTGTGCAGTACACAGCGCGGCATCCTATTTCTATCCTTTCCATGAACTCTTCTGAGGATTCATCGTCCCGCCGACGAGTGTCGGTGAGCCCTAATGCATCCATCAGGGACGCCCTAGCTACCGACCTATTTTTCCGATCATCCAGGTCCAAACCCAGTAACTTCTGGGCACCTTCTCTGTAGTCCGCGTAAGTGACTCCGGTCACTGCCTCGCCCTCTACCTTCAGGCTTGTGATCCGGACCACATCCTCCAAGCTGGGCACCATGTGCCCCCAGGGCATCAGGAATGTCCGGCTCACTGGGTCCCATCTCTCACACAAGGCTTGGATCAGGACTAGGTCAAGCTGGATCGGCTCGATCCGAAGGAAGGTACCAAATCCCATCACGTCTAGCCTCGCCTTCTGAAAATCTGGGAGGCCCCTGTACGCTGCTACTACCAACTCCCATAAGATTTGTGATTTCATCACAACCTACACATACAAGGAATGGGGGTGAGGTTTGGTCAGAAGAAAGGAAGAAAGAATGAGAAAAGGGCAAGAAAACTTGGCTTACGAGTTGTGATTGGGCCCTTTCGCTGAAGTGCCCTTCAAGGTCTGAAAGCCTCCTGGAACTACTACCACTGGACCTGCTTCTCTTCGAGGAATGGGAAGATTCGCCCTCCATCCAACTCTCAGAATTTTGAACTCCTCCTCTCCCGTAAGAAATTGTTCTCCTCGAGTTAGCTCTCGATATACCTGGGAAGATAAAAGGGACAAGAATTTATAGAAATGGAAGGAGTGCGGGCCAAGATTGCCTCCATCACCTGTCAATAATAGCCCTCGCAATGAGGCACCGCCCAAGCGGTCCCATGTGTCGCTTCACCGCTCGCACAGGGTGATTGACTGGACGAAGAATATGATGACTAGCCCCCTATGTTGTCTAGGGATACCCTATCATGATTTGGAGGACGTCCGCAAAATTTGACACAGCATTCGGGAAAAGAAACTAGGGCCGTCAGTATTGACTTCGACGGCAGATTCCCGTGGAAAATGGTCACAACAAGACGCGATTCTCCGCTTGGAGCGGAGTCTCGGCAGACCCATCACATGGGAACAGTGCAAAGGAGGAGAAGCGTAGGGAAGAAGGAACGCACAAGAGAACAAATAAGCAGCAGAAAATCAAATCACTCCATTCATAATTCTACACAAGCTGTCATAAACACTACAATCATAGAGAGGTGGCGGGTCCACTAGCTCGCCAACTCTTGACATTATTTTCATGCTCGTCCCTCTAGGCGTCCCTCTCCTCTCCCCTGAGGTGCGGGTCCCTCAGAAGCCTCTGGGATCCTCGTGCAGCAGCACCTGCCTCGCCTCTTGGCGCCTGCTCCGCAGCAGTGACTCGCTGCTCCTCCCCTGGCGTGGCGAAGAAGCCACTAGCGGCAAAGCGACCAGACTGTCGGAGTCGCTCCCCGAACTCTCGCACTCTCTCGTAGCGCGTCTCCATCCCTCCTACCCTCTGCACGACGGCCTGAAGGCCCAGCTGGAGCTCCCTCACTTGGGCCTTCAAGGCCCTCCTCTCGGTCAGATCCCGCTGTCGCTCGGACCTTCTCTCGGCTTTCTCTCTCTATGCCTCTCTCCTCATCATCTGCAGAAGAACCCTTAACTCCAGGATGTCTGGAGAAGGTCTCTCCTCACCGCGATGCCGCAGCTCCGCTACAGTCGCCACCCAGGCGTCACGCTCCTCTTCCGCCCGGGTCGCGCGGGCCACCGCACCGGCAAGTTGCTCCCGGAGGGAGGCAATCTCGAGAAAAGGGGCCGAGGAACTGGAAGATCCGCCAGCCACTCCCACCGTCGCTGTCTGCTGGGCATGCTGGAACAAAATAAACAACGGCCGTCAGTGAAACTCCAAAATCTGAAGTTAAAAGTGCGACTTATAACTTACCAGGAGCGACAACTCATGTTGAGCGACGGCCAGCTGCCGCCTAGTCTCTGACAGTTGGGCGCGCGAGCCGCCGATGCCACTCGTGTCCCCAGCTTGGGGAAGCCCCGCGTAACTCTCTCTCTGCCGTCGCAGGAAGTCGGCACTGTCCTGTACCAGTATACCCCCTTGCTGTCCAGGGAGACGTACGGGCCACTCCTCGAGCCTCGCCTTGCCGCGACTCTCCCTCCTGACGCGGCTCGGCTCGTCCGCACTCGCCCACTCATCGGCCAGACCCAGGGTCCTTGCCATGTCCTGCACCAAGAAAGGGGTCCCACATCAGTCAAAAGGAACGCGTCCCCTGTCTAGGACGCGTCCATCATTTGAGTGCAACACTCGCCGAACCCTTTCCCCCTCGCGCGGCTCGCTTCATAACCCAAAATGAATTAAAAGAGGAAGAGATCGGAGGACCTACCGGACCGTGTTCACCTCCTCCCACACCATCGGGCCCCTCGGGTCCCTCGGGGGCCCGGAGCGGCCCTTCCTCCTCCATGGACGCCGTTCCGTGCTCGGGCGCGTCCCTCCTTGGGCGAGGGGTCCCGCGTCCCTCTCCACCTTCACCGTGGTCAGGCCCACCGAACTCCATCGATCAAAAGAGGAGGAAGACGAGAAAGGGGGCAAGCGAGTTTCGGCAGAAGGCGGGCTCGTTTGCGGGTAAGGCACGGGAGAAGAAAGACCACCCGTCGCTTTAAATTTGAAATCAAGGATTAAGACGCGTCCTCGCGCCTGGACGCGCCCAAAAGGGGGAAAAGGAAATAAAATCCCCCCGTGCAAAGCGTAGTTCCCCGCTGTTCAGGGCAAGGTCTCGCGGAGCGTGCCTCAAAGGACAACTCAGTGCAAAGAAGAAAGTATGGGAGAGAGAAAGGTACACACAACACAAAAAAGCCATTTCCATTTCATATAATAGCCGAAAGTACATCATACAGTGAGAAGGGTGACGTACAAGCAACTCTCTAACTCTCACCGTCACCCTCCTGGTCATCTCCTTCCTCCCTCCTCTGACGGGGATCCCTAGGGGGCCTCTGCGACCTCTGTGAACCCTGAGAAGCCGTGCTCGCCTCTCCAGGTGGCACCATGCCAGCCTCCAAGGTACGGCGACGCTGCTCGGCCGAGGAAACTAGAAAACTACCCACAGAAAAGGAACCGGACTAACGAAGTTGCGCACCGCGCTCCTTCGCCCTCTGATACCGCTCCTCACTCTCCCGAAGTCTCCCCTCCGTCGTGCCAAGACTCAGCCGGAGCTCCGACACCTGGGCCACCAGAGCTCTCCTCTCGTCCCAATCTCGATATCGCTCTGCCATCCTGTACTCCCTTTCTTTCTCCATGGTCTCCCTATCCCTCTCCCTCTCTCTCTCTCCATGATCCTGGGTGAAAGCTGCACGAGCATCCCCCTCCAGTCGAGCCAAGAACTCCGCTCCAGTCTCGCTGACCCGCTGGCGCGGGTCGACGAATCCGAGCGCCTCCATGATCTCCACTCGGCCGACTACCCTGCTGTCTCTATCAGTCACGCTCGTCTCTAACCACAGCAGGTCCAGGGCACTCTCTCGGTAGTCGGGGTAGGTGACCCCGCTGACTGCCTCTCCGTCAACTCGTAGCCCGGTGATCCGAGCCACGTCCTCCAGCGTCGGCACCATGTGCCCGCTGGGCATCAGAAACGCCCGGCTCGGTGCGTGCCACCGCTCCCTCAATGCCTGGATAAGAGGAAGGTCAAGCCGGAAGGGCTCGATCCTAAGGAAAGCTCCAAAGCCCATGGCGTCCACACGCGCCCTCTGGAAATCCGGCAGCCCACGGTATGCTGCCACCACCAGGGACCAGCTAATCCGGCCCTTCATCACGCCCTGCAAACCACAAAACCAACAAAGAACACATCAGCATCATGAACAGTAATAAACAATAACACTGTATATATACTACTTATTTTTTTTATTTTATTTTATTTTTAATTTTTTAAAATATTTATATTTTCTTGTGGAGGCGTCCAATTCGCTGGACGCCTCCTTCCAATTTACATTTTTCCCTTTTTAAGAAAAAACCCAAAAACCCAAAACAAAATTTATTAATAATATGTATATTTTTATGGAGGTGTCCAGGGCTTAGGACGCCTCCTTATTTTTTAAATTTATTTTATTATTTACGTAAATAAATAAATAAACAAAAATAAAAAGAAAAAGTGGAGGCGTGCAGGCCCCTGGACGCCTCCTTCTCTCACTACCCGGCCTTCTCTCACAGCCTCTCGCACGCCCGTTTTAGCCTATTGAACCACAGAGTGAGAATTCCGAAGTACTTACCGGGTCGTGATCGTCCTCTCCCGCGTCACCAGCATCCGCAGCGGCCTCCGCGGCCAGAAGCGGCACCTCCATCTCCTCCTCCGCAGCAATCTCCTCTGCTACGGCCTCCTCGACATCATCCCTCAACCTCCTCGCACGACGAGCCAGTCGTTTCCGCTTCTCTGGACCCTGGCTCGATCCTCCTCGCTCCATTGGGACTAAGAATGGGTCGTTTGGAGTGGCTGGACGGTCAGAATGAACAGTATAAGTGAGTAGGGGGGGAGCCCTCCCCCCTATATATAGATTGACCTTTTATTGGGGCGTCCAGGCGCCTGGACGCCCCCACACTCTTTTATTTTTTCCAAAATTCAAAAAAATAGGGGCGTCCAGGCGCCTGGACGCTCCCATAAATAAAACAAATAAAAAAATAAAAAAAATCAAAATAGGGGCGTCCAGGACCCTGGACGCCCCCAAAAATAAATTATCAAAAAAAAAATAAAATAATAAAAATAAACTTAGGGGCGTCCAGGCCCCTGGACGCCCCCATAATAAAAAAATATATATATATATATAATAAAAGAAAAAAAGATAAGAATATAATCCAAACAAAAGAAAAAAAAAGAAAGAAAAAGAAAAACCACAAAAAAAGACAGTAATTAAGGGGACGGGGGTCCGAAACATCCAAATGTCAGATTTTATTCCATCAGAAAGCAGAATGAGCTACATCAGGGGTTTAGGCGCCTTAGGCCTTAACTTCCCCAGTTCGGTTACATAAGCCCTCCACGGCTCGCATTCTTCCACCACGTGCGCTAAGGCCTTTCCCGCAACACTTGTCTTCCAGGGAGCTTTAATGGCCTTCGCTTCCTTCGCGTCCGCTTCAGTGCCCAACTCCCTTTTCTTCAAAGGAACAATGCCAGTCGGTGGCGGGAACGAATGGCGTGGGATGCCAATCTGGAGGCAGCACCGATGCGCATTATAAAGGACGAACTCGGTCGCGCCGATCAGTTGAAGATCAACTTCGGGAGAAGACCTCATGAGGAGATCTAGCGAAAGCAAACATGCCGGTGCGCAAGTAAAAAAGCCTTGTGTCACGGTGCGAAAGTGAGACCGCCAGTCTTCACGTTTCTTCAGCCACGGAACGCGGTTCACTACGGTACCACCGAAGCCTAACACGTCGGCTATGTGATGAAGAGGGCTTTGTTGGAAGAGCTTCGAAGCGGTTGGCATTCCCTCGCGGTGGTCGAATTTGAAATGCAAATCCAGCCAGTAATTCAAGACAAGTGCACAACCAAATGGAGGCTTACCCATGCTCGAGGCAGTAAGACCGCTGTAAAGATAGGCAAGGACGACGGGTCCCACCCTCTTTCCACGCCAGATCCCGCAGATAGCACCCAGTTGGTCTTCCTCCACCATGTTGTCGGTATAAGGGAACAAGAGAGCACCCGCCAGACAAATGGTGAACCCCTTCATGATTCCCTCCAAATAGTCATCGTCTGGTGACCCTCTCAGGGCGTCCATGACCCACTCCGCAAGCTTTTGGAGATCGATCCCCTTTTGAGTACGGACCTTTCTGGCTGCGTCGGGCGGCATGAAGCTTCCAAGGACGCTTTCAGAAGTCCCCCGTGTCAGCATCCGCATAGCCTTCACCTTCCCGTCACTCTTAAATTTCTTCAATCCGAGCAGAAGTTCCACCTCCTCGAGGAGGATGGTCACCTCGAAGGTCGGGAAGATAAAAGTGTGGGTCTGGGGATGCCAGTTCTCCACTAGTGCGCCCATAGCCGCCCAGTCCATACGAATCTTCTCGTAATGCTTGGCGTGAATAAGGAGCCCCTGCAGATGCCACTTCGAGAGTATGGCCCTCATGCCAATGGAGATATTGGAAGTCAGCTTTGAAAGCCATGGCAGCTTGGAAAACTTCCTCGGGCCTGGGAAGAGTGGATATGGCTGGAAGAGGAAAGAAGAAGAAATGAAGGAAGTAATAAGAAGGTTCACGTGGAGAAATTTGAAAAGAGTCAGCTTACCATATGCGACATGATCGTCCCACTCAGATGACCCTCGAGGTCGGAAAGTCGCCTAATCTCGCTGCTAGGCTTGCTCCTCTTCATAACGCGGGAAGACTCTCCTTCCATCCTGAAATCTCTAGATTCTCCTCTCCTTCCTCTCCTGAGCTTCCAAAACCCACCTTGGTGCATTTGAATGAACTAGCCTAAGGGGAGTTCTTATAGGAAGGGAAGATCGCTATAGGACAGAACATGTCACATCAGCGGTCGCTATCAGGATTTTGTCTGGATCTCCTTTGAACTGTGGTGTGATTCTGCTATGATTCTGCTACTTTATGATGTTGCTAACCTTTGCTGGCCTGTGCAGGTTTTACTAACGGACGTATTTGTCCTATCTCCTGTCCCACCTTTCATTGGTTGGTCCCACCATGTCATGCATCGTAGTATATGATACGTACGCTACTAGAACATGTCGAGGACCGTGCGGCCTGAACGAATCTGGGATCTGAGTTCCCCTTCAACAAAAACGGTGATGATCCCGGAAGAATTTGGGTTGTACGGATAGGCCGTCAATTTGTGATAGAATGGGGACGACGGTTCCATTCAGTGAGTTGGTACGCGGATAAACGGGCCCCAGCCCAGTATCAGCTCACCGGGTCGGTATCCTGACCCGTTCTTCACAAGTTGACAATATTATCCTTGGCTATTTTCTATTTTAGTTTGTTTTAAATTTTTCTTTGAACCCAGCATGCATTCATATAGGACTTTGATTTATTGCGGAAGATCATTCAAGTGATTCGATTGTGAAAGCCGTTGTGCTTCAATTCCCACAAATATGAGATATTCCACTCCGAATGAAATACCGAGTTTTCTTGAGACAGCCTCGATGCTGCTCTTCCAAAGGAGACCCTTGTTTGGACAGACCCTCAGATATTCCTTTACCTTTTTCGACCCACCTTGACCGCAGCACTTACACATTGGCTGGTAACCGCTCCCCAAAGGTGAAACCTCCGGTTTATGACCTAGGTACTTCCACACCGAGAAGTTGGTCTCCTTTTGTTTCCTGCCTGAGCGCACATCTCACCCTCCCTTATTTGATCTCCGTCCAAGCAATCGTCAATATTTGAAAGACCTTCTTCAAGGTCGCCTCATTGAAACTCCAGGAAAGATTCCAAACAGTAACGTCAAAAGCGTGTCTCATCACACCTTGGCATCAACTTATCAGTCCGCTCCCACTTCACTCCACTCCACTTCGATACCATTCCACTACGTGTCTCTCCCTTGCAAAGCAGACGCCAAGGCGGGGCAGCTGTAGACACGCCATTCCTGACGTCTCCTGAGAAAGTCTCATATTACTATACGACGCCCCGCGACGGCTTACGCATTTCGAATCACTTGAGTACTTCCTTTTCTTGAGTCTTCTTCCGCCCTTTTCGGCATCCGGAATCGTCTCGTCACTGCATTCGGACGGCATCAACACCAGTCAGACGCATCAAGAGGTTCCGGAACCAAGAAGGGTGTCTGCCGAGCGCCCGCCAACGCCTGATCTAAGGACCCGGGTGGGTCTTAATGGGGGCGTCCAGGCCCCTGGACGCCCCCATGATTTTAATTTATTTTATTATTTTCTCGGGGCCCAAAACAAAATAAATAATATATATATTAATGGAGGCGTCCAGGCCCCTGGACGCCTTCATAAAAACAAAAATAAAAAAATATTTGTAGAATGTCACTTGGCATAAAAAAGACAAAAAATAATTAAAAATATATATATATTAATGGAGGCGTCCAGGCCCCTGGACGCCTCCATAAAAACAAACATAAAAAAATTAAAATACCAGCCTTGGCATAAAAGACAAAATCACAATAAAAATAACACATTTTTGGAGGCGTCCAGGCCCCTGGACGCCTCCATCACATCCATCACGGGCGCCGGCCACCGAACGACGGTTTGTCGTGTGCGAAAAAATCTAAATTTTAGAGACGTCCAGTCAGCTGGACGCGCCCATTTCTGAATCACGAGGGGCCGCTCACAAAACCACGCGTTGTGCCAAACCGCGTGCGGCCGTCGTCGATTTTCGGTGGACCTGTTTGAGGCGTCCGGGACCCTGGACGCCTCCACAAAAATATTCCAAAAAAATAAATAAAAATAGAATAAAATATTATTTCGGCCCTGATGGAGGTGTCCAGGGTCCTGGACGCCTCCACCCTCCGGAGCCCTATAAATAGAGGCCCACCCCCTCAGTTCTGGAGGAGCTTGGAAGTGATCCGATAGGCTGCCGGAGCTCAGAGGCTACGGAGTCATTTTCTAACCCGTGGGTTCTTTTGTAGGTGGAGGTTCTGCCGGCTTCTCGGGTGCTCACGCTCGTGAGAGGAAGGTCGTCTTCATCCACCGCGCTTCCACGTCGTCCCCACGCTACCTGAGCTCCGCCGGATTTCACCCTCGGCTCATCCAATAAGCCTTTTCTTCCCCTTTTTTCTTCGTAGTTCTTTTGCATTCATCATCTCGCATCCTCTATCCCCCTTCATAAGGGCGCCTCTTCTTTTGTACTTCTTGCATCAATCATCTCATTTTCCTCCTACTCGAGTCCGAGAGGGGTTTAAAAGATAACACCAACCAGGTGTGTGTCTTGCCATCATTTCGTTATTTTTATCGCAAGGATTTGAATACTACACCTCCATCTTTCTAATCCACTTGTCATTTGTTTGTCGTTGTTTTGCAAGGGTAGCCGAGGAAAGCCCTCTCCGTCGGCCGGCCGGAGGGAGAGGAAGAAGCAACCCGCCATCTCCCGCTCTTGAGGTAGGCGCGATCACTTTCTTATTTTGGGGTCTTTCGGCCCCTGGCGATCACATCTTATTTTCGAGGCCGCGGCGAGTCACTTCCCCAATGGCCGTTTAAATTTTCGTTCTTATATTCTCTTTATACTCTGTTATATTCTGCTCATATTCTCGAGGCCGCGGCGAGTCACTTCCCCAATGGCCGTTTAAATTCTCATTTTTATATGTTATATTCTTATCTATTCGTGTTCTCGAGGCCGCGACGAGTCACTTCCCCAATGGCCGTTTAAATTCACGTTCTTATACGTTATATTCTTATCTGTTTGTGTTCTCGAGGCCGCGGCGAGTCACTTCCCCAATGGCCGTTTAAATTCCCGCTCTTTGTATTCTCTCTATATTCTGTCATCTTATTATCTGCTCATATTCTCGAGGCCGCGGCGAGTCACTTCCCCAATGGCCGTTTCAATTCTTGTTATTTAATTTTTGCACCATTCCCGTCCCCCCGAGGCCGCGGCGAGTCACTTCCCGCTATGGCCGTTTAAACCCCATATTTTGCTATATCACACTTGTCCCGCTCGCCCCGCCGGAGCAATCTCCCGTGGTGGCCCCTTCTCTCTCTTCTCTTATTTCTGTGTTGCAGCAAACAAACACCAAAAGAAAGAAAAGAGGAGCCCGCGCGCGCTCCGCGTCCTCTCCGCTCTTCCCCGAACCGCGTGACGTCGCTCACACTACACTCCTTGTGAATTCACGCCTTGCCCAAGGGCGTCTCTTTATTGACTAGCGCCTCTCATCAAGGCGTTTTTCTGGATTTGACGCCCTCTGCAGAGGGCGTCCTTTTACTTATAGCGCCTCACTCTAAGGCGCGTTTGTTGCTGCCCCTGGGCCCACTGTCGTCTCTTCTGTTGATAGCGCCCCCTGCCAGGGCGTCTTTTTACTGTGGGTTTCCTCTGTGGGTTTCCATGCTGATTCATGCCTATACTTGTTGATTGATTATATTGTTGTGGTTGGCTTGTTTACTCTGCTGCATTCATCTTTGCATTGGTTTGGGAGACCTCCTCTCTCTACATTAGGATTTGATGCAGGACAACTGACTCGCTAGCTAACCTAGGACGCTAAAGAACGCGACCAGCACGCGCACGAGACAAGGCAAGCCGGTGTGACCGACTAACGTGAAATCCCTCCGGGCGGAGGCGTCTCTCAACAGAACTCCGAACCACGGCCGTCCCACGGAGGGAGGCGCAACGGGGTCACAACGGGCGAGAAGCCGCTGGACGACACGGGAGTCTAGTCCGAGCTCGGTGCTCGACTAGGGCCAAGGGAAAAGGGGCAGCTCTCGTCTCTCTCAACCAGCAGTAATAAATGAAACTAGCTAGACCCTACACTCACTCACGCGGCACAATCAATCATATACGTGATAAGCAAGTACTACGGGCGGGAGCGAGACACGTACCTCCACGCCTAGGCGTGGGGGAGGAACCCCGGCCGAGTCCAACCACCCCGATACACGCGTGAGAAAACTAATACAAACATCAAAAGGGCCCACTCCTCGCAGGGAGGTAATAGGCTACAACCACAACTACACACGGGGCGGCCGGCGCACGGGTTGACGGGCAGCAGCCGAGGTCGGGGATGAAGCCGGATGCCGACCCTCGCAATGCCGATCGCTCCTGTAGTAGCCTTTGAGGAGGAGGCCCACGTCGCCGTGGGCACTGCTGGGATGCCGAGCCGGATGGAGGAGGCCCCACGCTGCTGCTACGGCCTCGGGGGGATGTCGGTCCGGCGAGAGGTTGCTGGCTGGTCCCTGTGACAGCAGGCAGAGATGGCGCTGGTACACGGCCGTCCGGACAGCGTTTGTGGCGGCGTCTTCTCTGGTGGAAGGCTGACAGGGGCGGCTCTCCAGGGGCAGTGGTGGCAGATGGGGTCCTGTGGAGGAATTGGGTGCGAAGGGGGTGACAACAGGGGTGCACAGACAGCACTTCAGGGCAGTCTGATCTGTGACCGTGGGTGGGGTGGTGATGGCGCAAGGGTACAGAAGGAGTTCCGGCCCGAGATGATTACTGGAGGTGTGGTGGGATGTGAGGAGTCGACCTACCAAGTTGCGGATCGATCCGAGGACGGGAAGTGGTACCCCCTTTGGAGGCCCTCTGCTGACAGTCCCGCTCGGGTACTGTAGCGCAGGATTGCGCACTAAAAGTGTGCTTGAAGACAAAAGTTTACCCCGATGGAGTTTGAAGGCGAGACCAGAGGGGTTGGATTCGTGACTGGGAGGGGAACAAATGTTATGAAGGGACTGGCGGGGTTTGGTGGAAGGAGAGGCATGCAAACGGTGACCCAAGTCGTCTCGGATCACAGGTGAGACTGCCAGGGAGGCAGACAGAGCGATGAAAGTGTCTGTAAAGACAACTTTCTCTGTGGATGGAATTTTTGGCCAAGGCCGGTGGGGTTGGAAAGATGACTGGAAGAGGTACGAAAGTCGTGAAGAAACTTAGATGAGACACTGCCAGGAAGCGGACGCACCGGACCGATCTCTGGACACCAAATCTGCTGTCAGCACAGGGACGCCCGGGGAAGAGGAAGACGATCCTGCGTGCACCGTCGCTCCACCGAACTCGTCGCCGTGGACGATGAATGAAGGCTGCTGGCGTTGGAATCCCTTGGGGGGGAGATCTCCTACCCCTGGGCGTCGCACCCAAGGACTGGAGATGAGGTGAGGGCGTCGCACCCTCAAGGAGGAGGAAGAGGAAGGGGTCGCCCCTTTTCACAATGTGGCACTCCACACGAACACACAAGCATCAAATTCTTCATTAATTCTTTGAAAAGAAAATACAAAGTCTTTTATATGGGATGGGGAAATGCTAGGTCTAAACCCTAGCCAAGGGGGAAAGGAGATGGGGGGGCGGCCACAACCGGGGAAGGCATTCAAATCTCCTAGATTCTAGGAGTGAAAGGTGGGGGGTGCGGCCAAAAGAGGGAGGGGGCAAGGGGGGAAGGGCGGCTGCCACTCCCACCAAGAGGGGGGGGGAATGGTCCGCCCCCAACCCTAACCCTAGGTGGGGCGCGCCTCCCAAGGTGGGCCCAGGGGGGGGGAAAGTGGCCAGCCCTTCGTGGGCCAGAGAAGTGAACCAAGAAGTGGCCCAATAACCCCCCCTAGCCTCTAGCAAGCCTACAAAACACAAATAAAGCCTAATTGGCCTAAAAAGGTCCATGACTGAAAGAAAATTGTCCACACACGGACTAAACCAAGGCCCAACATGGCCCAAAGCATAAAATGAGTGATGATAGCTCCGCTAATCTGTCAACTGGTCGCCGAGCCAAAGGGATGCCGGCGAGATCCGTGTACTCCGTCGTAAAGTGTGACGCGTGTCCTCACCAATTCTCCCCGGGTGGGAAGAACTCGACCCCGTCGAGTAAGGGTCACGGTCGCTCAGGTAACGCTCCAGCAAGTCCGGATCAATCCGCTCCAGCTCTCCCCGCGTGATCCAGGTGTCGTCTGTCTCAGGGCGCCCTCTCCAACGCACTAGGAAGCGCTGGTAGGCCCCGCTCCTGGTGGTGGTCACCTGCTCATCCAGTATACAATCGATGTGCTCGCGTCTCTGTAATGGGGCTGTAGGAGGTGGACTCTCAGAAGGTGTATCGCTCACAACAGGAAGGG
The DNA here is from genome assembly GCA_022559845.1 of Amorphophallus konjac. NCBI lineage: Eukaryota > Viridiplantae > Streptophyta > Magnoliopsida > Alismatales > Araceae > Amorphophallus > Amorphophallus konjac. Next base: position 174,234 of record JAHNEJ010003601.1, read on the forward strand.
GAGGCCCAAGAAGCTCACTGGGAATCACTGCTGGATCCCGATAGGCCACCAGATCAGAGACGTTGAACGTCGAACTGATCCCATAATCATCTGGCAGCTCAATCTCATACGCGTTAGACCCAATCCGCCTCAGAACTCGGAAGGGTCCGGCACCGCGGTCCTGGAGTTTCTTTACGGCCCCCGAAGGGAACTGTTCAGGTCTGACCCTGATCATGACATACTCTCCCTCGCGGAACTCACGCGTGCGTCGATGCGCATCAGCTAACTCCTTATATCGTGCGTTGCTGGCCTCAATGTGACGACGTACATGCTCATGCAACTGCCTAACATGCTCAGCAAAGGACTCGGCTGACTCTGAGACACGGGCCTGGACAGGGGATGGGACCAAATCTATCGGTTTTCTAGGCCTACGACCAGTGACTATCTCAAAAGGACTCAAGCCAGTAGACCTATTGACCGAATCATTGTAAGCAAACTCCGCTAGAGGGAGAACTAAATCCCAATCCCGGTCACGCTCACGCACTAGACACCTCAAAAGATCCCCCAAACTCCTATTCACAACCTCTGTATGACCATCGGTCTGGGGGTGGTAAGCAGTAGAAAACTTCAGCTGTGTGCCCATCATGTGCCATAGGGTCTTCCAGAAATAACTAGTAAAGCGAACATCCCTATCTGACACAATAGTACGCGGCAACCCAAACCTAGAGACACAATGGGTGAAGAATAGACGGGCAACCCTAGAGGCATCTGATGTTTTAGAACATGGGATAAACAAGGCCATCTTAGAGAATCTGTCCACCACCACGAAAATGGAGTCGTGTCGGCGGAGGGTACGGGGCACCTAAGACGAAGTCCATGCTAATGTCCTGCCATGGACTATCTGGCACTGGGAGGGGAGTGTAAGGGCCGGTATTCTGTTTCCTCTGTTTGGCCAAAGCACAAATGCGGCACTGGGCCACAATCCTAGCAACATCCCGCTTCAAGCTAGGCCAAAAGAAGCGGTACTCAACGGCCTCAATGGTCTTATTCCGGCCAAAGTGGCCGGCTAGACCCCCAGCATGCAACTCCCAAGTAAGAAAATCACGGACTGAGGTCCGTGGGACACAAAGCCTGCTCCCATAGAAAAGGTAGCCATCCTGCAGCGTATAGTCGGGGTACTCATGGGACGGACCTGACTGGAGGGTGGTGAACATCAGACCGAAATCCGGGCAATCGGCATACAGCTCCCTCATCCTATCCATCCCAACCACCTCCACACTCATGGTGGTCAATAGATGAGTACGGCGGCTCAAGGCATCAGCAACCCGGTTCTCCACACCGGCCTTGTGCTTCAGCACAAATGTGTACTCCTGGAGGAACTCGACCCATCGGCTATGGCGAGAGTTGAGCTTCTTTTGGGCATGGAGATATCGGAGTGCCTCATGATCAGAATACAACACAAACTCCTGATGTAACAAATAGTGTCTCCAATGCCTCAAAGCTTGCACCACTGCGTAGAATTCCTTATCGTATGTAGAGTAACGCAGTTTCGCATCGCTCAGCTTCTCGCTAAAGAATGCAACGGGATGGGCCTCCTGACTAAGAACTCCTCCTATGCCTACCCCTGAGGCATCACAAGAGACCTCAAACACCTTCGTGAAGTCTGGAAGACGAAGGACGGGTGCCTGGGTCATGCGCTCTTTGAGGAGCGCGAAAGCGGCTGAAGCAGCCTTGGTCCACTCAAAGGCCCCTTTCCTAATGCAGTCCGTGATAGGGGCGGTGATGGAGCTAAAGCCTCGGATAAAACGGCGATAGAAGGTCGCCAGTCCGTGAAAGCTACGGACATCATGTAGGGTACGAGGCTCGGGCCACTCAACAATTGCCTTGACCTTCTCAGGGTCGGCAGACACTCCCTCACTAGAAACAATGAACCCTAGGAAGGTGACCTGAGAGGTCATGAACGCGCATTTCATAGGGTTGGCAAACAAGCTCTCTCTCCTCAGAATCAAGCAGACCTGCCGAAGGTGGTCTAAGTGGATCTCCCGGGTACGGCTGTAGATGAGGATATCATCGAAGTAAACTACCACGAAGATTCCTATCAAGGGTCGCAAGACCTGAGTCATCAGCCTCATGAAGGTGCTGGGAGCATTGGTCAGCCCAAAGGGCATGACCAGCCACTCATAAAGACCATCCTTGGTCTTGAAGGCCGTCTTCCATTCATCTCCAGGTCTGATCCTTACCTGATGATAGCCACTTTTTAGATCAATCTTGGAGAACACAGTGGCTCCCGCCATCATATCCAACATATCATCCAGACGGGGAATGGGAAACCTATATTTCACCGTGATCTTGTTGATAGCATGGCTGTCTATGCACATCCTCCAAGTACCGTCTTTCTTGGGGGCAAGTAGGGCGGGGACGGCACAAGGACTCATACTCTCTCGGAGAGATCCCCTAGACATCAACTCATTCACCTGGCGCTGGAGCTCAGCGTGGTCAGTGGGGCTCATCCTATAGTGTGGCAGGTTGGGCAATGAGGACCCCGGTATCAAATCTATAGCATGCTGGATGTCTCTCATGGGAGGAAGACCTTCGGGAAGGTCATCGGGGAAAACATCAGAGAACTCCTGAATAATAGCAGCCACATCGGGTGGGGATTCCCCCTCTGCCTCTCTAGGCCTCTCACGGACTACTACAGCAAAGATGGGATCTCCTCTCGCAAAGTCACGCTCCATCTCCCGGGAGCTGACTAACATCAACCTCCTAGCTGGAGGACCAGTGGTAGCAATGGATGGGGCTGGGTCCTGGGCTGGGGAAGGGGCACTGGGCCCCAGGACATCAGTGCTCGGAGTGCTAGGACCGGTGGGTCCCCGAACGGGAGGACGCGTGGGCTGGGAAGGGTGAAGGGTGATCCTCTGGCCGCTGTGATCAAAAGTGCATGTGTTCAAACGACCATGGAGGGTGGCATCCCTATCAAACAACCAAGGTCTCCCTAGAATGATACTACCTACCTCCATAGGCAAGACGTCACACCAGATCTCATCCTGGTAGGCATGGAACTGTAAGGGCACTAGGCAACGCTGTCTGACCGGAATGGAGGTAGTGTCTACCCAAGACACACGGTAAGGGGAGGGGTGGTCCACGGGGGTCAATCCTAGGCGTTTCACTGTGCCCGTGGAGATGGCATTGATGCAACTCCCACTGTCTATAATCACCTTGCAGACTTTCCCTCCTAGTCTGCAGAAAGTATGAAAGATGGTGGTGCGACGCCAGTCATCACTCACCAAAGGCTGGGTCAAAATACACCTAACAACTCCCAGCTGAACATCATCCTGGTGCTGTGTACCCTGGGTGTCGACCTGCTCGCCTTCTAACAACTCATCGAAAAACTCCTCCGCGAGCTCAAGGTCGGCCTCATAGCTAACAGGTTCAACCTCAGGTACGGTCTCCCCTGCGGATGTCTCTCCTAGAGCCACGGTCTGCTGTCGGGTAGGGCACTGAACAGCGTAATGACCGGCTCCTCCACAACGATAGCAATCACCACGAGGCCTAGGGCCTTGCGGTGCTCCACCAGTCATCGGCCCTTTCCCCTTGTCATCACGACGAGCCGGGGGTGGTGGAAACTGGGACCTAGTAGGAATGGCAGGCGGCTGAGGGCGAGGAACCTCGGTGGCAGGGGCCTGGGGTCGAGGGAGGAAGTCCCTCGGGGCGGGAGGTCGAGGCCTAGGGGCAAGGTCCTGGCGAGGGGTCTCCCTAGCAATATCCTGAGGTCGGGTCAAGGGTCCCCTAGAAAACTGCCCCGTAGTGGCGCGAGGATCCGCTCCTCGAGAATAGGTGGGTGTGGGGCGCTGGGCGGGAGCAAAATCTAACTCGAACTGCTCCATCTCGCGGGCCACTTGGTAGGCCTCCTCTAATGTCTGCACATGACGGCGGAGTAACTCCATATGAAGGTGCCGTTTTAAACCCCGACGGAATCGAGCTACCGTCATGATAGTCTCTTCCCTGACCCCACATCTCAGCAGGCACTCATCAAATTCGGCAATGTACTCCATGACAGGCCGATTCCCCTGGGTAAGACTCTGCCACCGATCAATGAGCCGGTGGCGGTGGGATCGGGGGACATACTTCTGCTCTAGTTTCGCCCTCATCTCCTCCCAGGTCTCAATCGGGGGCTCATGCCGTTGCCCAATCAAACTCTCAACTGTAGCCCAGTAGGTCTGGGCCCTGCCAACCAGCTTCATCTTGGCAAACCTGACTTTCCTATGCTCGGCCATGTCTACCCACTCGAAATAGCGGTCCATGCTAGTGGCCCAGTCACTAAACAGGTCAGGGTCCAAGGACCCATCAAAGGAGGGTGGATCTACTCGCACAGATCGGAGGATACGCTCCTCATCCTCATCCCGATGGTACCGTCGGCCCTGTCGTCCACGGCCATAACCCTCACTCTCATTGTCGGACCCAAAGTCCTCTACCTCACGTGCGTGGACCTGTCGACCACGGTTATGACCGTCGACTCCCCTAGGTTGGTTGGGTCGAGGAGCAGGGTCACGTTGGCCATGGGCCTGCTCGGGAACATCTACGGGTGGGACTCTACCCTGGGGGCGATCAACTAGACCCTGAATGGTCCGGTTAGATGCCTCAATCCGGTCCTCCATATCTCCCATTCGGTCCTCCATGACCTTCAACTGGCCCTCTATCCGGTCGGTCTGACCCCTAATCTCGAGTCTCATGGACTCCATGATGGTCTGCATCATCTCCTGCATGGAGAGATCGCTGGGTACGGGGTTCCTAGGATCAGCCATAGGGGGCGGGCGGTGGTAGGAAGTACCACGCCGGGTGGGCATGCAAGACCCTAGGGAACAAGGGTGAAATAGACACGACCACAAAATGGGACACGGACTCAAATGCAAGATGAGACTCAATTGGCCTAGGACTACTAAGGATGCAAAGAACCTAAGACAAATCTAATGACTCAAATTGCCTAAGACCCCAATTTGTAAGAACAAACTGGTTCCCTATGCTCTGATACCAAAATTTGATGCGGGACAACTGACTCGCTAGCTAACCTAGGACGCTAAAGAACGCGACCAGCACGCGCACGAGACAAGGCAAGCCGGTGTGACCGACTAACGTGAAATCCCTCCGGGCGGAGGCGTCTCTCAACAGAACTCCGAACCACGGCCGTCCCACGGAGGGAGGCGCAACGGGGTCACAACGGGCGAGAAGCCGCTGGACGACACGGGAGTCTAGTCCGAGCTCGGTGCTCGACTAGGGCCAAGGGAAAAGGGGCAGCTCTCGTCTCTCTCAACCAGCAGTAATAAATGAAACTAGCTAGACCCTACACTCACTCACGCGGCACAATCAATCATATACGTGATAAGCAAGTACTACGGGCGGGAGCGAGACACGTACCTCCACGCCTAGGCGTGGGGAGGAACCCCGGCCGAGTCCAACCACCCCGATACACGCGTGAGAAAACTAATACAAACATCAAAAGGGCCCACTCCTCGCAGGGAGGTAATAGGCTACAACCACAACTACACACGGGGCGGCCGGCGCACGGGTTGACGGGCAGCAGCCGAGGTCGGGGATGAAGCCGGATGCCGACCCTCGCAATGCCGATCGCTCCTGTAGTAGCCTTTGAGGAGGAGGCCCACGTCGCCGTGGGCACTGCTGGGATGCCGAGCCGGATGGAGGAGGCCCCACGCTGCTGCTACGGCCTCGGGGGGATGTCGGTCCGGCGAGAGGTTGCTGGCTGGTCCCTGTGACAGCAGGCAGAGATGGCGCTGGTACACGGCCGTCCGGACAGCGTTTGTGGCGGCGTCTTCTCTGGTGGAAGGCTGACAGGGGCGGCTCTCCAGGGGCAGTGGTGGCAGATGGGGTCCTGTGGAGGAATTGGGTGCGAAGGGGGTGACAACAGGGGTGCACAGACAGCACTTCAGGGCAGTCTGATCTGTGACCGTGGGTGGGGTGGTGATGGCGCAAGGGTACAGAAGGAGTTCCGGCCCGAGATGATTACTGGAGGTGTGGTGGGATGTGAGGAGTCGACCTACCAAGTTGCGGATCGATCCGAGGACGGGAAGTGGTACCCCCTTTGGAGGCCCTCTGCTGACAGTCCCGCTCGGGTACTGTAGCGCAGGATTGCGCACTAAAAGTGTGCTTGAAGACAAAAGTTTACCCCGATGGAGTTTGAAGGCGAGACCAGAGGGGTTGGATTCGTGACTGGGAGGGGAACAAATGTTATGAAGGGACTGGCGGGGTTTGGTGGAAGGAGAGGCATGCAAACGGTGACCCAAGTCGTCTCGGATCACAGGTGAGACTGCCAGGGAGGCAGACAGAGCGATGAAAGTGTCTGTAAAGACAACTTTCTCTGTGGATGGAATTTTTGGCCAAGGCCGGTGGGGTTGGAAAGATGACTGGAAGAGGTACGAAAGTCGTGAAGAAACTTAGATGAGACGCTGCCAGGAAGCGGACGCACCGGACCGATCTCTGGACACCAAATCTGCTGTCAGCACAGGGACGCCCGGGGAAGAGGAAGACGATCCTGCGTGCACCGTCGCTCCACCGAACTCGTCGCCGTGGACGATGAATGAAGGCTGCTGGCGTTGGAATCCCTTGGGGGGGAGATCTCCTACCCCTGGGCGTCGCACCCAAGGACTGGAGATGAGGTGAGGGCGTCGCACCCTCAAGGAGGAGGAAGAGGAAGGGGTCGCCCCTTTTCACAATGTGGCACTCCACACGAACACACAAGCATCAAATTCTTCATTAATTCTTTGAAAAGAAAATACAAAGTCTTTTATATGGGATGGGGAAATGCTAGGTCTAAACCCTAGCCAAGGGGGAAAGGAGATGGGGGGGCGGCCACAACCGGGGAAGGCATTCAAATCTCCTAGATTCTAGGAGTGAAAGGTGGGGGGTGCGGCCAAAAGAGGGAGGGGGCAAGGGGGGAAGGGCGGCTGCCACTCCCACCAAGAGGGGGGGGAATGGTCCGCCCCCAACCCTAACCCTAGGTGGGGCGCGCCTCCCAAGGTGGGCCCAGGGGGGGGGGGGAAAGTGGCCAGCCCTTCGTGGGCCAGAGAAGTGAACCAAGAAGTGGCCCAATAACCCCCCCTAGCCTCTAGCAAGCCTACAAAACACAAATAAAGCCTAATTGGCCTAAAAAGGTCCATGACTGAAAGAAAATTGTCCACACACGGACTAAACCAAGGCCCAACATGGCCCAAAGCATAAAATGAGTGATGATAGCTCCGCTAATCTGTCAACTGGTCGCCGAGCCAAAGGGATGCCGGCGAGATCCGTGTACTCCGTCGTAAAGTGTGACGCGTGTCCTCACCAGGATTCCACACACCCTCTTGGTGAAGGAAGGACCCTCTATTGAGCACTCCGTCTCTTTGGATTGGAAATTCATAAACCAAGCCTCCATAAGTCCCCGCACCCATGGATTCCCTCACGGACGCCGGGCAGGTTGTACCTTTTGAAGTCCCGGGTTTAGTGGCCCATACGCGGTGAGAGAGTGTTCCTAGTTGGCATTGAAGTGAAATCATATTGAAACTAGGTCCCTCCCTTGTGTGAATCATAATTGTCAAAAATCATTAATTCCCCAAGGATCAAACATAAGAAATCAAGGTGACCATTCCAACTTGTGTGCTTCTTTACAAATTATTTTGCTTAAACTTTGCTTGTATAATGGCTTACTTTGATAAACAAAACAACATGTTCAACTCAATTAATGTTCATGAGGGTGATCAACCTAGCACATCTTATTCCCCTCAATTTCAACATGTTCATCATTCTCGCCATAATTCTTTCAAAGGACCACGTCCTCATTCTTATGGTGCTGCCCGACCCATGGGCAATATCCAATCCCATGGTCCTTCACCTCAATCGCGAGTCACTATTCCTACGGGACTGTCTCGTCCCAATGATGAGAAGGTTTCCCAAATCATTCATGCATTAGATCATCTTACCCCTCAACAAATCCAAGCCCTTAAGGCCGCTGTTGAGGGTGCATCTCATTCATCTCATCCTCCCTCCAATCCTATGCGGGTGGTCCATCACCCACCTCCCTCTTCTATTCACAATCCTACCCGGGTGGCCCATCACCCATCTCCTTCTATTCACACTTCTTCTCGGGTGGTCCGACACCCGCCCCCTTCTATTCCTCCTCCATCACGGCACCAAGGCCCATTTATTCCTTGCAATCCGGCCTATCCGATTTCTTCTACGGGTCGGCCCATTAATCCCCCTCCGCAGCCTTTTTATACGGCCCCTCCTTCAAGGCCCTGTCAACCTTCTGTTGCACAAATCACGCCCTTCCAACAAACTCTTATTGACAAAATTACTCTGATGGAGGAACAATTAAAGAGGGTTATGAGCCCGCGGCCCGCTCCTCCTACTCCAGTCAATCCTCTTCATGCTGCTTTGGATGATATTACAAAGATGGAGAGAGAATGGAAGGATAGGAGAGATGATTATGGTATTGGCAGCTCAAGCAAGTAAGAGTCGGCAGATTTCAATGATCAAGTGGACACCGTCCGCCCTCCACCCGTCCGCACACTTCATTCATATGACCTTCCATCTCCACATACGCAACATCATTACATTCCTCCATCCACATATACGCCTCCACTACGGTGTCCACTTGAATTTGATAATGAAGAATCGGCAGTTGAAGAATTCGAGGCAGCATACGATGAAGCTCCGCAGGCACCCCTTCCGAGTTTCCTTCGTTTCCCGCTCCCTCCATTACCACTTGATGAACCTCCTGCTCAGGACGAAGCCACCGTCCTTAATCCAACCCCTATTTCCAAGACTTCTTGGTGTTACGACAACGGGTCGATACTCCAATCACCCACGCCGGCGCATTTTGAGTCTACTCCCACTCCTAACACCGTTCGCCCCGTTCGGCGTTTCCTCCGCACCAAACCGTCACCCATTAAACCTCCGCTAGTTACACCTCCACCAGCTATGCCGTTACCTTTCACAACACCAGCCTCCCCCGAGCCTTCTACTAAACCTCCACCCATTAAGCCATTAACCTCCACAACACCGGCCTCCACTGAGCTTACCATTAAACCTTCCACAATTAACCTCCCATTACCACCGCTTCAACCCACTTTATCTTTAACACCCTTACCCATGGCTAATCCTGAGCAGGATTCACCCCTTTTTGCACTCGAGCCAATCCCGGCTGCTTCCGAGCAAAGGGAGAAACTCGACGTGTTTGAACCTCCACTTCCACTCACCCATTTGCCAACACTTTCCATTATACCTCCATCATCTACGAAGTCTTCCGCCTCCGCCTCACCTCGCTTTACTACTCGGAAGGGGAGCGCCACAATAAGTACTTGTACCGAAGATAAGCAAAAGCCGGGTAAGAAGAATTTGGCCACTACCATGCTGTTCAAGATGCCAGAATTTATTTACCGGATGCCAATCCGGGTTGTTGTGCCAAGCATGGTCGAAGAAGCCAAGTCGCCACCATTGCTCAGAGAATGTCAAGCATTGATGCTGTGTAAGGGCCAGGTAGGGCACCCCTTGTCCCAACTTCCGAAGCTTGAACTCATTCTTCCATACAAGGGGCAAAAGAGCATTTTGTTCAACACTCTTTATATGCCGCAATCCTTGGGCAACACGAGACTTTCTATCCCAACTTTTCAACTCCCTCACACTATTACTTTTCACTTTCCAAGGGAGTTGTCATTTACTATTGAAGCTTCGTCATGGGCTTGTGCTTCATCCATTGGGCCAATTGGCGGTACACTTTCACTGCCATGGAAGGGCGGTTACCTTGGTGCCGAAAGGCCTTCTTCTATTTCATCCACCTTCTTGTCTATCACATCTTCCACATGGGCCACCCCAAGGGTAAGCAGGAGGATCTCATCCTCTCGCCCTTCATGTTCGTCATATTCTTTGCATCTTATGCATTCTGTTGCATCCATGCATTCATCACATCTGTTGCATTGCATTCGCATACATTTACACTTCTTCTTGCCCGGGTTTCCAAACCCGTATCTTCCCCACCTTCCGGCACCTCCGGATATTCCGAATTTCCCATCTTATTCATCTTCATCCTCGGGATCTTTAGGTCCCCTTACATTGCTCGGGCGTTGCCCCCTCCCCAATCTCTTCTCAGGGCATCGCGTCCCTTTTCAGCTCTTGTATCCGGACCCTCCGGATTTCTCTCACTTTCTCCCGGGGCATCGCGCCCCTTTCCACTTTATTCTTCCGGAACCTCCGGATTTCTCTCACTTTCTCCCAGGGCATCGCGCCCCTTTCCACTTTATTCTTCCGGAACCTCCGGATTTCTCTCACTTTCTCCCAGGGCATCGCGCCCCTTTCCACCTTATTCTTCCGGAACCTCCGGATTTCTCTCACTTTCTCCCAGGGCATCGCGCCCCTTTCCACCTTATTCTTCCGGAACCTCCGGATTTCTCTCACTTTCTCCTAGGGCATCGCGCCCCTTTCCACCTTATTCTTCCGGAACCTCCGGATTTCTCTCACTTTCTCCCAGGGCATCGCGCCCCTTTCCACCTTATTCTTCCGGAACCTCCGGGCTTTCCCCTCGGGCATCGCGCCCCTTTCCATCTTAATCCTCCGGAACCTCCGGATTCTATCTTCTTTGGGCATCGCGTCCCTTCCCTTCTCATTCCTCCGGAACCTCCGGATCCTTCATACCTTTCCTTCGGGCACGACGTCCCTTTCCATTTTCTTCCTCCGGAACCTCCGGACCCTCCATCTTTCTTCCAATTCATCTTTCTGATCTTCCAGAATATCACATCATTCATTTTCTTCTTCCTTACCCATCATCTTTTTCCCTATTTTTTCCCAGGGCATCGCGTCCCTTCTTTCGTCATCCCTCCGGAGCCTCCGGATGATTCCTCCTATCACGATTCTCCTCCTCCGCCTCCAGACCCTCCAGATCCACCTCTTTCCATCTATCAATTTCTTCTTCTGATTCCCCCTAATCCCGGGTGTAGATCGGATTAAAATCCGCTCTTTGTTTGGGGAAATTAAATATGACAATAGGATAAATAATGCAAAAGAATGCAATAAAAATAGCACGAGGTGCTAAAGTGGAGATGATGTGATCGCCAGAGGGGTTACCTCAATAAGAAGAAAAGGAGATCGCGTGTACCTGATGGAAATTAGGATGCGGGATGGATGTGGATTTCCTCCTCCAACTTCAATCGGCCGGCCGATGAAGTGGGTCTTCTTAGTTGATTACCTCTTTTTTTAGTTTTTTTTAAAACCCCTAGAAGAGAGCTAGGGAAAGGATATGATATGTTGATATGTAATGCAATAAGAAAACTAATGATAGGATGACAGTGATGATGAATATGCTTAGAAAACAAATGAGATAAGCACGATAGCCCTGCTCTTCCTGACGAGAGTAAAGGGAAGCCGTGAAGGTATTGAACGGATGCAGAGGGATGGATGAAGCACGCCCCTGATGCAGAGGGATGGAGTGGAAGCAGGCGTTCAACCTTCTGAATACTTCAAATGCTTTGAATGCTTAACCCGGTTAACCTTTTTCACGATCGAATGATATTTCCTTTTATAATGCTTCAATCGGATGATCAAACCAAGGAAATGATAAGAACAGGCAATGAGGCATCCAGGGAAGGATCAAGATCGAGCAAGAGTCCCATGGATGGTAGGGAACTGTGAGGGAAAGATGGAAAAAGGAAGGACTCTGGATGAAACACGACTCAAGCCAGGGCGTCAATTTATGAATTGACGACCTGCCACAGGACGTTTATTGAAACACGACCTAGGAAAGGCCGTTTCTTCCTGGATTTAATTTTGGAAATAAAACTTTCTTTGTTTAGAAATTCATGGAACACGCCTGAGGTAACGGCGTTGCTTAAAAACACGTCCTGAGGTAGGACGTTACGCATAAAATGCTTTTTATTTTGAAAATAGATAATTCCAAAAATTAACGGATAATACCAGGAATTGACGCCCTCACCTATGGTCGTCCCTTCTTTTGAAACGCCCTATGATAGGTCGCGACTTTTGAAAGTAACGCCCTTCGTTAGGTCGTGAATCATGAAAAATGTGGGAAAAATGCATAAAACTCACAAAAATAGAAAAGCTTCATGTTATAGGAATATTGAAGTCCACTTGGGGCGTTTATATAATGACATGAGACTTGATCAACATAACGTCAATTTTGGCGTGTCTACAGCTGCCCCGCCTTGGCGTCTGCTTTGCAAGGGAGTGAGACAGAAATGGAATGAAGTGTAATGAAAGGAATGAGGTGGAATGAACTGATAAGGAGACGCCAAGGTGTGATGTGACACGCCTCAGAACATTAAGCATTTGAAATCTTTTCAAAATTCTGAGTGAAACAACTCTGAGTGGTTCCAAGGAAACATCGATTTGTTGGATAAAAGGAGATTTAAACTAAGTAAATAAAGGGTGTGCGCGTGGGCACGACAGGGAAAGACCATTGGAGAGCGATTACCAGCCAACGTGGACGTGCTACAACCAAGGTAAATTTTGCAGAAAAATAAAGAGATATGGGATAGAGATCTAACAAAAGGGACACTTTCAAGGAATCAGCCTGAACGGCTTCAAATAGAATGAAGTACTTGATTTGAAGTGGAATATCTCATGTCAACTCAATCAAGAGCGAGTGAACTTCATTATTGCCATAATATGAAGATTTTCAGCATGAAACTCAAAGTCCTACATGATGCATGCTGGGCTAAAAGAAAATATTAAAATAAACTAAAATAGAAAATAATCAAGGATAATATTGCTAAGTCATTTAGATCTAGTCAAGAATCCACATCTCTGAGCTAACACTAAGCCGAAGCCCGTTTGTCCGCGCATCAACTCAGAAAGTGGAACCATCGTCCCAAACCTTTAACAACTCAACGGCCTATCCGTGTGATCAAAACTTTCCTGAAATCGTCATCATTTTTGACGAAGGGGAACTCAAATTTCAGGTTCATCAGAACCACAAGGTCCTTGACATACTATAATAGTGTAGATATCATATAATAATAATGCTTACAAGAAACAGATACAAGGTGACAAGATGTTACTCCCATGAGTGGTCCAAACGTCTCGAATCCTGCAAACTTTTGCACTTGAAACTTATTAGCCTTCATTAATTCAGAACATGACATGATCATAAGTGCTTAATCATAAACAATTTTACCAAAATAATAGCACTTAAGTTCATTAAAAACATGGAGAGGTCAAAAATCCGTAAGCCAATAAAAATACGCCTAAGAACAGGGCGTTAACAGCATGAAAGACGCCTGACCATAGGTCGTTAAACATTTAAAACACGCCGTACTCAAAGGCGTAAACAGTAACGGAAGCTTTAGAAGAAGACGCCCCGTGTTAGGGCGTTAAATAAAACACGACCACTGGTCAGGTCGTCAAATCAAAAATAGACGCCCTTACACAAGGCGTTAATTCAGCACGAACCTCCGTTTCTAAATCAAGAACACAGTCCTTAACCTAATCAAACTTCTATCTTCGGGACTCTTCAAGACTCTTCAAATCCTTATAAAAAGGAAGGCTTTCTTTCAATAAACCAACCGAATCTCTCTGCAGCCGTCCAAGCCTTCTGTTCTTCTTCATCTGTAGGTTGCAACTGCTGCTCAAACTCTTCCTGCAGCGGCGATGGACAGGATGATGAAAAACCTAGAATCTCTACTCCCAGAATTACTGAAGTACAAGGGCACATAAGTAATCGAATTACTTCGAATCAGGTAAGCTATTCCTCTGTTAATTGCTCTGTACTATTCCTTCTACCAAGCTCTCCTCTTACATTTCATATGCTTATGCTTGTTACTGCATGTGTTATGTTTTCTTCTCACAGGATTACCCAACTCTGCCAGGAGCTAGAAGATACATCCAAATCAAATGGTTGCCCCTCATCCTCTCCAAATTCACCTCAGATATGAGGGTATATGTAGCTAGATGGCGTCTCTTGGGGTTGATAACCCATGCCAAGCATTATGATCAAATCCACATAGATTGGGCTGCCATAGGAGCATTGATTGAGACATGGCATCCTTCCACTCATACTTTCTTATTTTCCACATTTGAGGCCACCATCTTGCTGGAAGAAGTAGAGTTGATCTTAGGCTTAAAAAGGATGAAACACGGAGAAGAAGAAAAGATGGCCATCATGCCAAGGCCAATCTCCTCCCATGAATTGCTAACCTCATTGATACCTAGCCCAAATATAGTGAACCAAATCAAGGTCACTAAAGGAATTAACCTCTTGAAGCTCGCCTCGTGGGTGTACAAGAGAGCGGATCAAGCTAAAGAGGAAGAGGAGATAGAAAGAGTGACCAAAGCCTTCGTGGTGTGCTTAGCAGGAGCACTCCTATTCCCATCCACGGAGGACTTTCTAGAGGAGTCCCAATTGAGCGCAGTGGTGAGCTTATGGGAAGAAGAAAGAGTTGGACCGGCGATCCTAGCATATCTCTATAGCGGGCTCACATCGGCGGCCATGGGAAGGCCCATCTACGGGTGCATGCTAGCATTCTCTAGTTGGATTGACCTCCACTTCAAATTCGATCCATGCCATGAAACCCAACAATCGTCAAGGATCTTTTCAAAGAGCCCACTCTCCTATATAACCAGCTTGTTAGGAATAAGCAATAGAGTGACGAACCGGATTCCTCAAATCAAGAAGAGAGGGGATTGGAGAGAGCACTTAAAGGTAATGCCAAAGAATCTCTTTACTTGTGCCCCGGGTATATTCAAAATGCAGGAACTCCGCGCAAGATTCTCCATTGGCACGGACCTTCGACTTATTGGCGCATCCGAGCTTGTCTTGTACAATGCACACCGGTGCCTTCCTCAGCTCGGGCTTCCAAGGCAAGTGCTAGAAAACATCTCCCATCTTCCTCCAATCAAATCAAGGGATCTAGGCAGCAATGAAGATGGAGATGAGGCAATCACCATTCAAGCTCTGTGGAAGCTAAGCAAGCTTCATCAACCTATGGAAGACTTAGAAGAAGACAAGGAACAGTGGAAAAATTATGTAATCTCTTTGAAGAAATTAAGGCCCAAGGTGACTCATTAGGCATTATAGTTCCTTTCTTTCAAATAATAAAGATTGCTTTTCTGATTGAGCTGATTATTACTGTGATTATGATCAAAATCACCCAAAACCTGTGTTTCTACCGCAAAAAAATGCCTCAAATAAGGGCACGAATTCAAGAAAGAACGCCTTACCTCAAGGCGTTTCAATCGGCCCATCTTCCACATTTGACGCCTGCACCAGAGGGCGCGACTTAATTAACGACTTCAAGAAAGGCGTGAATAGGTTCAAACCCCAAAGAATATAATCGTTGAATCATCAAGGTAACGCCTGTTCCTTAGTCACTTCTAAAAAATAACACGCCCTTGGCAGAGGCGTTACTCTAAGCCAGCAATGATGACTTTCATCACATCAATCAATGCCCATTCAATGCGTCTGACGACGGTTATCGTTCCCCATGCAAAACAAATTAACGCCCTAATGAACGTCGTCTACTTGTATAAAACGCCCAAGTCATGGTCATGAATTCCATTAGAAATGCCTTCCATTAGGGCGTGTCTTCTTTTCGAAACCCAAAAGTCATCGGCCCATTTCTTCTTCCTCCTTCCGTCCTCATTTCCCCCCTTCTGCAAACCCTAACCGAAACCCCCTCTTGAACTCCCTCTCTCGATCTCTTCTCTCACTCTCTCAATCTCCCTCTACCCTAACTCTAGCCATGGCCGGTGGAGGACACAAGTGCCAGAGGGTAGCCGCCCCAGAGGTCGTTGACCTCGACGCCGCCCACGCCCAAGAGGAACCCGCCGTGGAGGAGCTCGCCATCGTGGCCGTTGAAGAACCGGCGGTGGTTGCCGGCGGCGACGAGGCCGAAGGAGCAGCAACAGAAGAAGGAGGAGAAGACGAAGGTGGAGGAGAAGAAGAAGAAGAAGATGAAGAAGAGGGAGAGAAAGAAGAAGAAGACGGTGGACCACCGCCCACGGCGGCGGTCGCTCCCCGGGGTCAACTCCGGCGGCCCAGACGGCCACTGCCTCGGCCACAACCCCAGAAGCACAAAAAGGTAGGTTCCCCCTCATTTTATTTTTATTTTTCCTGATTTTTCAAGGCCCTCAGGCGCGAAACCTGCAACTCAGAAAAGAAACGCCTCCCATGGGGGCGTTAATCACAAACGAAACGCCCTGACCCAGGGCGTAAATTTCTTTTATTTTTTGAAAATTAATTAACTTTCATGAAAAACGCCCTGAAGCATGTCGTTTCTTCAAAAATTATGATTTTTCATTAATTCCATGCCCATTAAATATTTTCATTAATTATTTCGCATGCTGCCATTTTTATTTGAATTATCTGAAAATCATGAAAGCCACGCCCCTCACCAGGGCGTGATTTAACAAGAAACGCCCAAAGCAGAGGGCGTCTCTTCAATAACTCTCCATTTAAACTGAACGGTCCTAAAAATGGAAAACGCCCCAGCCAACGGCGTGATTTGAAAACATTTTAGGATTTTTAGAAATTAACAACATGTTCACGCCCTACACAGAGGCGTTTCAAAGATGAAAACGCCCTCAGCCAGGACGTTACTTTAATAGAAAAACGCCCCCTTTAGGGGCGTGAATTTACTAAGAAACGACCTGAGGAGGGTCGTGACTTCCAAAACATTAAGATCAATGCCCAGGCAAAACCAAATGCAATTACACAAGATTAACCAAACAATTGAGCAAAGTTCTTCTCTTTTAATGCGTGCAGGGGCTGATGAGGACCCGTATCTCATGGGTCATGGTCTGGGCAGCATACCAGGGTCTCCCCGACTTCCAGAGGGTTAGGGTAGATGCTATGGGGTTCGGGGCTTTCCTATCCATCGAGCCATTTAGACCCGACCTAGCACTTATCCAGGTTTTACGGGAACGTTGGGATAGGGTGAGTCGGTCCTTTCTGATGCCCTGGGGGCACATGGTTCCTACCCTAGAGGATGTGACTAGGATTACGGGGTTGAGGGTGGATGGTGAGGCTGTGAGTGGGTTCACCTATCCTGACTACACGGAGATGGCCCAGAGGTTACTAGGGATGGATATGGTCTATGTGGTGCCGAGCGAGTGTAGGACCATCTTCCGTACAGACCTGACTACAGTGATGGGTTTAGGAGATGCCAGGCACAGGTCAGGGGAGACCTTAGGTGAGTTTGCACAGAGGCTGACCGACGGGGTGAGAGCGGTATGCTGCCAGGACCCGACTGACCATGAGAGAGCGGATCGAGACCTGAGGAGGTTCCTGCTGCTGCTGCTCGGGAGATTATTGCTGGGGACGAAAGCCGACGTCATCAACTGCCGCTTCTTGGGCATCCTTGAGGACCTGGAGACAGTTGGCACTTACGCTTGGGGTGCAGCGCTGCTGGCACACCTGCTGGCGGACCTGTCCACGGGGACAGGACGTGAGACGACCGTCAGTGGCTTCTCACCTTTTCTTCAGGTATTTATTTTCCCTTTTTTTTTCTTTTTCTTTTCATGCAAATGAATGCCTTACTAATGCAATGCATGGATGCAGGTGTGGAGCCACTTATACATGCCGATGGGGCGCGTTGACCCACGGCCCGGAGCTGAGGGATCTTTTCCTCTGGCGCGACGCTGGTTACCAGTCGTCTTCGGTGCCCCACTCGACTACGAGTTGTGGGTTCTACGGAGAGAGTTCCACGACTTCCCTCCCTCGCTGGTATGTACGAATGAATAATATGCATTTCTTTTGAATTGATTTGAATTGATTATGATGAAATGATAATGATATGTATGAATGCAGGTGCAGTGGAGGCCTTACGAGGATATGACGGATGAGGGCCAACCTTGGGTCGTATCGGGGTGACCTCGCTTTGGGCGTGAGCTGTGGCTGCACTGCCTGAGCGAGATCGAGCCGTTACGGCTTCGGTTGGTGATGAGGACCCTGGGCCTGCCCCAGGAGTGGATCGAGGTCGGAGAGCCTCGAGGCATAGGAAAGAAGACCCGCGGTCGCACCAAGGCGATCGACTGGAGGGTACGTTTTGAGGAGCAGTACGCCGACTGGCAGCGTGGCGGGACCAGAGTCACCTCTCGCGCGACTGACAGCTCCGAGTACCTCCGGCGCTACTGGGAGGTATACACCGGCCGACCCCAGATGAGGGTCTTAGGGGTATGTATGAATGCACTTATTTCTAAATTGAATGTAAATGCTTATGTTTCTATCATGTGACTAACATGTAATGGATGCAGGATGCGAGGGACATAGCGGCGATAGATGCCCAGGCCCACCTACACAGCCTGGAGGACTAGCTAGCCGCCACACGGGCCGACCTAGAGACCCTGGTGAGTGCTTAAATTACTTCTATATGCAAATGAATCTTTTTGTTGAATTATTGATGATTAGCCACTGACGATCTCAATGAATGCAGCGTGCCCAGCAGGGAGTAGTGAGGAGAGATCCAGGGGAGGCCTCTAGCTCGAGGGGACCTAGCGCGGAGGTGACCGCGCTATCAGAGCAGCTAGCTAGAGCGGTTGCACGGGCCGAGGCAGCAGAGCGGGACCTCGTCTCACGGGTAAATTCTGAACTCAAACTCAGTCAGTTCAATTATTGATTAAATATAGCATTGTGTACTGATAAAAATTCATTTTTACAGACTGAAGAGCTTCGAGCCGCTCTTATCTGCGTAGACGAGAGCTTCCGAGCGACGAGCTCACATGTGAGTAATTCAATCATGCATCGTTAAATTATTGAATTATTGCATTTATTGTGGAATTGATGATTTGCTTACCCTTTTACAGGTGACCCAGCTTCAGGCCGTACGTACCGAGTTGGCGATCCGTGACCAGCGGATCTCAGAGCTTGAGAGGTCCCAGAGGCGACGAGAGGAGCTTCCTCAGGACGTAGCCGAGCTGCGGGTGGCTCTTGAGATGGAGAGACGTGAGCGTGCTCGAGAGCGGGAGGAGCACTTGGCGGACCGTGCCCGTCACCACGAGCTACAACAGTCAGAGCGTGCCCGGTACCAGGAGCTGGTGGTAGCACATGAGCGTGAGCTGGCAGACTCGAGGACGCAGCTGGTCCTTGTTCAGGAGCGGCTACGAGTTGCTGAGGAGCGTCTCCAGCGAGGGCGTGAGCGAGCTCGTGCTGCGGGATACTCCTTTACTAGCTCCACTTTTGTTGCGGGTTCTTCTCTTCGAGAGAGGAGTGAGGCAGGGGGCCAGGCTCGAGTTCCAGCTTCTTCTCGGGGACCCATGCCCCCTCCACCAGCACCAGCTCGGGATGGCGAGGAGGAGGTTGAGAGTAGGAGAGAGGAGGGTGGAGGCGAGAGCTGAGAGATTTACTTGTACTCCTCCACCCTCACACCTGTACTTAGACATTCATGATGTATATATATATGGGATCGAGATTTCTTTTGTTACCTGAGCATTTTGTGTGGTCGTGGCCTTGTGTTTGTGTGTACTTTCTTCTTTCCACGTTCTTCGTGTTTGCTTTACTTTTGCCCTGTGTCTGCAGCTGCGGTTTTCACTTGAATAAAACAGGTTAATTCATCTGTTCGACTTGGCCCCTTGCCCAATAAGCAAAGGGTGGCAATGTTCTGACCTTAATGACGGGTCAAGGGGCCAAGCCTTTAATCAAATAAGGTAAAATGAAATAACCAATAAAAGGGGAGATGCATCATGCGAGCACACATATGCAAACAAAAGAAATATGCACAGGCAGAATGCAAGCATACGGATGAAGAATGTATTTTTCTATATTTTTTTTGTTATTTTCTTGAAAAACGCGCCTTAGATTAGGTCGTGACTCAGGTGAAAGACGCCCTCGCAGACGGCGTGCACTTTTGAAAGGATATTGGAATTTGGTGAAAAGACGACCTGAACAAGGGCGTTAATTTTATAAAGATGACCCTCACAAGAGCGTGAATTAAATTAAAAACGCCTTAAGGAAAGGCGTGAATTATATGAATTTTTAAAAAAAGATTGACAAGGCTATCCAGATCGCGGGCCCTACACGGTCACCCTCTAGGATTCATTAATCTTTCTTGAATAATTAAAAGGGAGTCGACGTGCTCGAAGTTGACTTATATTCGAGATTTCGCACAGTGCAATTTCTTAAGTTCGTCTTGACCATCCTGCCAGTTCGTGACTTTACCACATAGAAAGGATGGAAGAAAATATAAGGGAAGCCCATAAGGGGTTCTGGGATGCTTAAGGTAAAGTTACCTCCCCTGCCCTATGCCTGTTGGGGTTCGGTCTTTGGCGTAGGGGAATTTGTTGCCTTTTTTTTGCCCTTTTATAATGCATGCATACGCCCAAGATTTTCCTTGCGGGGACTTTACTCTCTTGACATGCTTTTCTTTTCATAACTTGACTTTCACTTTGGAATTGATTTGCATTGATGAAAAATAAACCTAATTGTACTTGGGCTTTTTGTGACATTTGCTCCCTTTTGGGCCTTGACTTCCACCTACTAGGGCGGCGGACAGGCTTGGCGCATCTGCCTCAAGGTCTCCCTTCCTCCCTTATGGACCGAAGAAGAAAAGAACGGGTATTGTCTTTCACTTTTAGTCAGGCTTTTGACTTTCCATCAGATTTTACACTGCTTGAGTTCAAGAATAAAGCGTGTAGTGTGTGCGGGAATCAACCCCATTTTTAAGTTACCAAGACTGATAAATGAATTCTGAATTTTGACCTTTCGGGCCTTGATCTTTTGTGTGCCATGGCAATAATTTTGAAAGCCTTTTTAGTTTGTTTTTTTTTGAAATTTCTTTGTTTTTTATTTTTTTTATTTTGCTTTCGTAGTTTATATATATATTTTTGGATTTTGGCAAATATTCCATTTTTTTTGGATTTTGGAAAATATTTATTTTTTTGTTGAATTTTGAAGAATATTCATCATTTTTGTTTTGTTTTTGTTGGATTTTGGAAAATATTCATTTTTTGTGGATTTTGGGAAATCAGGGGTAGTATTTCTTAAGATACAAACCATTCCAAGGGTGAGTTAACTCTTCACCTTCAGCATTAGTTAGTTTATAAGCATTGCCAGGAAAAACTTCTTTTATAACGAACGGTCCCTCCCAATTTGGTTGGAGTTTTGAGCGGGGGCCACCCGGCTTAACAAAAATTCTCTTGATTACCATCTCACCGACTTTAAATTTTCTTTCTATTACTTTCTTTTGGTAAAAACGTGAGAGCCTATTTTGATAAACGCGCGCATGCTCAGCGGCGACCAGACGCTTCTCATCTAGGAGTTCCAATTGGGCAAGGAGTGAATCACGACGTTCATCAATAGAAAGTTCCTCATCCAATTGTACTCGCAGAGAGGGAATAAGAATCTCATAAGGGACTACTGCCTCCATCCCATAAGTGAGGGCGAAAGGGGTTTGCCCGGTGGGAGTGCGAATGGAAGTGCGGTAGGCCCAAAGAGCTTCAACCAGCTTGTCTGGCCAGTCCGAAAATTTATTAGCCTCACACGTCTTTTTAACAATTTTGATCAAAGTTTTGTTAGTTGCCTCTGCTTGGCCATTGCCCTGCGGATAATAGGGAGAAGAATGATGCAATGCAATGTTATACCTGCTGCAGAGTTCCTTGAGCTCTTGAGAGATAAATTGAGGTCTGTTGTCGGTGACGATGGTGCTCGGGATGCCGAACCTCGTGATGATATTCTTCATGATGAATTTGCAGACAGTTGATGCTTTAATTTCCACGTAAGCTTCCGCTTCCGCCCACTTGGTGAAGTACTCCGTTGCCGTGAGGATGAATGATTTTTGTTTGGTCAGGAGGTTCGAATCACCAAGAGGTCCAATGATGTCAAAAGCCCACATGGAAAAAGGCCATGGGGAGGACGTAGGATGGAGCGAAGAAGCAGGAGAATGAATCTTGTCGGCGTGCAGTTGGCACTTAACACACCTACGAACATAGATAGAGCAATCCTCTTCTAGAGTGGGCCAATAGAAACCTAGCCTAAGGATTTTCTTAGCTAGCATCTGGCTGTTCACATGACCACCACACACACCAGAATGCGCCTCTTCCACAACTTTCCAAGATTCATCATCATCGAGGCATCTCAATAAAACACCGGTGAGCCCTCTTCTGTAGAGCACACCTCCAACCAAAGTATAACGTTGAGCCACTCTTCTAATTGCTTTCTTTTCTTCTGCGGCGGCTTCCTCGGGATAAGACTGATCATTACAGTATCTGGCAATCTCGTAATACCAAGGCTTCTCTTCGTCAGCCAACTCTTCTTCCCAGTCCAAAAGCATGACCTCTTTGCCTTTAAGAGTTTCTTTCTGCTTGGCCTTCTCGAGCACCTGATCCCTAATATCAAGGAAAGCATGATCCTTAATAGCTGGAGTGTCACGCTGATGAATCAGAGGGACATGGAAATCACGCTCAGGGGGGAAGACTAAAGCAGAAGCTAAAGAAGCAAGAGCGTCAGCTAGAATGTTCTGACTGCGAGGGACGTGAACGAAGATTAACTTGGTAAAGAGTTTGGCATAAGCTGAAGCGAGTTCCTGGTAAGGCTTAAGCTTAGGATTGATAGTGCGGCACTTGACCAACACCTGGCGCAAAATGAGTTGACTATCACCGACAATCCTCAAGTAGGTGACACCATATTGATGAGCGGTTTGCAGACCGGCCAAAAGAGCTTCATACTCGGCTATATTGTTGGTGACAGGGAAAGTCAGCCGAGCAGCAAATGGAATGGTGACCCCTTCAGGTGTTAAAAGGACCATGCCGATCCCTCTTCCTTGAGAATTAAGAGCTCCATCAAAATGTAACGTCCACATAGGATCAAGGGGTTGATTAATGGACATTAATTCTTCATCTGGGAACTCAGAATTGATAGGATCAAAATGAGGTATAGGGTGATGAGCAAGATGTTCGGTGATGGCATAACCTTTGATAGCTTTTTGTTGAATGTAAGTGATATCAAACTGGGAGAGGAAGCTTTGCCAACGTGCTAATCGATAAGTGAGGACAGATTTTTCAAGGATGAATTTGATTGGATTCATGCGTGCAATGAGGTGAACCTCGTGAGCTAGGAAATAATGTTTTAATTTCTGAACTACCCAAATCAAAGCTGCACAAGTCTTCTCCATGGCTGAGTACCTCTGCTCACAGGGGTTAAGAAGCTTAGACAAGTAGTATGCTGCCCTCTCCTTACTTTCTTCATCCACTTGAGCCAAGACAGCACCTACAGAGTCATCCAGGACTGAAACATACAGAATAAGTGGTTTACCTGGAATTGGCGGTCTCAGGACAGGGGGATTGGCCAAATAATCCTTCAATCCGTCAAAGGCTGCCTGACACTTGTCATCCCAATTAAACTTAACTCCCGGCTTGGTAAGCTCGTAAAACGGCTTGCATCTTTGTGAATGCTGGGAGACGAAGCGGCGAATGAATTGCAACCTCCCTATTAATCCTCGAACTTCCTTCAAATTCTTGGGAGGAGGCATATCTCTAATGGCTTTCGCCTTGTTGGGATCGACTTCAATTCCCCTCTTACTGACAATGAATCCAAGCAACTTCCCTGAAGAAACGCCAAATACGCACTTCTTGGGGTTCATTTTTAATTGATATTCTCGCGACCTCTGTAGAACCTTAGCTAGAACCCCAGGATGCTCAATCCTTGTCCTTGATTTCACTACCAGGTCATCCACATACACCTCAATATAGATGTGAATCATGTCATGAAAAATAGCCATCATAGCCCTCTGATAAGTGGCTCCAGCATTCTTAAGTCCAAAAGACATGACCACATAACAATAAGTACCCCATGGTGTTGTGAATGAAGTCTTCTCTTGATCTTCCTCAGCCAGTCGAATTTGATTATAACCTGAAAAGCCATCCATAAAAGAAAGAGTCTCAAACCCTGCCGTATTATCAATTAGAACATCAATATGAGGGAGGGGGAAGTCATCTTTAGGACATGCTCGGTTGAGGTCCCGGAAATCTATGCAAATCCGAACCTTCCCATCTTTCTTCATAACCGGGACAATGTTAGCCACCCAATTGGGGTAAAGGACAACTCTAACAAATCTAGCTTTGTGGAGCTTATCGACCTCTTCTTTCATCTTCAAAGCCATGTTAGGGTGGAAACGCCTCAACCGTTGTTTGACCGGGACAGACCCTGGCTTAAGTGTAAGGCGGTGTTCAACGAGCGCAGGGTCTAATCCAGGCATATCCTCATAACTCCAAGCAAACGTATCCTTGTATTCTTGAAGAACTAAAATGAGCGCCTCCTCTTCGGAGGGCGGCAAATTCTTGCTAATGAGGACAATCCTAGGGTCTTCCTCGGTACCCAGATTAATTTCTTTGGTAGGTTCTTCTACGGAGGCTGATGGTTCGTCGAATCTTCTCATTCCACTAGCAAAAGCATCAGCCTCGTCCTCATATTCTTCATAATTTTCGTCCCCCTCTTCAATAGGGTCTTCATCATTCAATATTTCATAAACGCCCAAACCCTCATAAGAAGCAATAACATCTTCATATTCTAACTCTGGCAGGATAATTGGATCTTCCACAAACTCCGGGAGAGCTAAACAAGCTTGGCATCTGATGGCCAACTCCAACAAAAATCTTCGGGGAATCTGCCTACCCTTGGCCTTCTTATGTGGAACTTTCCCCTGATTTTTATTATTAGAGGGAGGGGAGGAAGAATAGGAACAACTAGCTTGATCAGGGGAAGGAGACGAAAAAGCGGATACAGGAGGTGATACAGAGGAAGGCCCCTCACCAGAGGGGGAGAAAAGATTGATCAAGGAATCCTGAAGGAGCGGCCCCTGGGTCGGGACGCACTCGGGAGAAAAATAGGAGGTCTCCTCAATAGAAATGGAGGATTGGAATGTTGGAGATTTAACGTTTTTTTTTCGTTTTTATCTTTTCCTTTATTTTTATTTTCTTTTTCCAGTAGGAAGCAATGTGAAGGGGGAGTAGCAGGGGGAGTGAAAATTGCAAGATCAGAGAAAGATTTAATCAAAGATGGCCCTCTCGGGGGCGTGATGGAGATTTCAGCAAATCGCTCGAGGAGCGAAGGAGGTATCAGAAGAGAGAACTGGACTGAGTTTGGAGCAAAATTGATGGTAATCGGAGGTGGTCGTGGCACGCGACCAAACCAGCAAGAGTATAAGGAAGCCAGAACAGTGGGATGCATAGAAGTGAGAGAAAAGAGGCCGGCCCACAGCCTGTCCACAGAAAATCCTTCTTCAAAGGGGACATCTGGCTCCCCAGTATCTGTGTAGTCACTTAACATCTGCCTTTTATCTGTGATTACTGCTGGCATTTCAATCAGTTCTTGAATCAGCGGCGGCCACTCTGGATCTGTTGGCATAAACAGGCGGCTCAGAGAGATTGTGATGTCATTCATGTCAAACCACCTGTACCAGTCACATTCCGGATCACCCATTTTTCTTCTTTTATCTGGCCTCAAAGACTCCAGGGCTTTGTAGGTAGCCAGTGGGGCAATGTGACGAGCAAACTGTCTGGCGTGCACATCTTGACAATCAAGCAATGAAGTAATGACGGTAGTCTGCTCATTATTCTGAATGCCACCGGTAACAAAATGTGTCTTTAAAGTCCAGGTGAACGGCTGGCGATCTGGCTTGAAGGTGGACGTCATAACAGCCCACGGCTCTCCTTCATTTTTGCCCGGTGCTTTGTAGCCTAAGCCCCCTCGTGCAATCATCTTTTGAGGCTTAATGGGCTTAATCCTGCCCTGACAATTGATACCCAGGCCTTTGCCGTCTTGATATCCCATTTTTAATAGAATGTTCCAACCAGGGGTTTTAATCATGTTCTTTTTCTTCTTCCCCTTAGAAGGCAGGGGTGTCATAGCAACTGTGGTAACAGTCTCAGATAGCATCGGCCGTGGACGGGGAAGGTCCAGCACAGATAATAACGGCTTGTTGGCAGGCCATATGGAAGGAACTGATGAAGCTACATGAATGTCTTCCTCTGGCAAGATCGGCACGCTGGTCACCTTGATAATGCGGCCCTTGTGTGAAACTTGAGGCACTGATGGTTTGTAGAGGGCACTGCATCAAGCTGCTGAATATAAGGGCGACCCAGAATGCCATTAAAGGTCGGATCCATATCCAGAATATGAAAATCTGCTGTAATGGTGGCTGGACCCAAACTGACTTTGAGAGTAATCATACCCAGAGGGGGTTTCTTTGTATTGTCATATGCCGTGACAGTAATAGTAGATGGCCGAATCTGGCTCTCAGAGATACCGCATAACTTCAGAGTGCTCGGTGGCAACACATTGATAGATGCACCGGTGTCTACCAAACACTGCTTGACAGCCACCTTGTTGATATCAACCGTAATACATAGGGCATATTTTCTTGCCGGTAGAGGTGCTAACTCATGTTCATGAAATGTGATTGCCGGCTGACTGCTAGCAGGGGTCAAGACTGTAATTATCTGTTCAACCGGAAGGTCCTCATTGACCATGACTTTCTGCAGGTATTCCTTCAGGGCCAGCTGATGAGTGGTGGACCTCTTGATCAATTCAAGAATGGAGATTCTGGCTGGAGTGCGGTCCAAGTGCTTTAATAAATCATACTGAGTCCCCGGCACTGAATCTTGTTCCTGCTCTGGCTCTTGTGGCCCCTGTACAGGCTCTAGCTCTCTCTGTGGGAAAATACGGTGGAATATCCGTCCACTGCGGAGTGGCGCTACGCCTTGACGCGCCTCTGTCGGGGCAACATTAGGAGGAGGGTTGGAAGAAGAAGAAGGAATGTTGGTAGCAGAAACCCTGCTAGGGGATATCAAAGGGGAATTCAATAAAAAGGGCGCCTCCGTAGGAGGTGTAGGAGGAACATTTGACGGAGACACCCCCGCAGGAGGAGTGGAAGAAGAGAGGGATACCCAAATGCGAGGAGCATTGGAAGGTGGGGGAATAAGGAGAGATCGTGGTACAAAAGGTGGTTGAACTGATGACGGAGGAACCCTTGCCGGTGTAGGAGTGGTAGAGGGGGTAGCGGGTGCTGGCGGTGAGCGAAGTAGGAGTGGCCTGGATGGCGGAGGTATAGAGTTGGTGGTGGATGAAGGAGTGGCAGGTTGCGGGGGTGGTAAGCGGGTAAGGAGGGAGCGAGCCGGCAAGGCCGTAGAATTGATGGGGGTAGATGGGTTGACGGGGCGTAAAAGAGAACGTCCCGATTGAAGAATAGAAGAAGAAGGGAGGGTGCGCAAAAGGCGCGGAGTTTGATTTTGAGTTGGATCATGGTGAAATGCCCCGACAGAGGCGTTTTCTTCGTGCCATCCCTGCCCTCTCTCCACCTCGTAGAGAGACGTGACAGGGTTCACGTGTTGATTAGGAGCGTGCTCCGGCAATGGATTACGGACGATCCCCATATCCTGCTGGGGTGCTGGAGCTTGCTGTGGCTGAACTTGCTGCGGAGCTGGCTGCTGTTGTTGCTGATTTTGCTGTTGCCGAGAAGCCCTTCTTTCTTTCATAGCGGCTATGAATTGTCTCATCTCATCCCAATTGATGTCACCCTGGTCATTTAGATCGTAGATGTAATCTCTGAAGTGGAAGCAACGATCCAGGTTGTGACCAGGGCCGCGATGAAAGGCACAATAACGGGATGTGTCAACATTAGCGGGCCACACGGTTCTTTCCCTTGGCAAGGCGAGCAAGTTGGCAGCCATTAGGGCATTAAAAATATCGGGGAGGCTTTCAGGGAGTGGAGGATAGTGGTCCCTTTTGGGGCCAAGTGGTGGTCTCCGTTGTTGTTGGCCGTAGTTGGCAGGTGGGGGCACTTGATGGTATTGTGGTGGAGCTGGGGGTCTATGCGGGGGGCTTGGTTTTGCGGTGGAGCGAAGGAGCGTTGAGGTGCGAATTGGGGTGGTGGAGTAGGGTTAAAATGAGGGTTCTGTCGTGGAGGTGGTGGTGGACGTGGGTTAGCTTGATTATGGGGGTTGCCAACTACGCCGACTTGCTCATTTGTGACAGTGCCTTCAGTCGTGGGCCCGCTGTTGACATTCGTATTCTTTTTAAATAGCCGAGGCTTCGGCTCAAACATGCCCATGATGGGCGAGTCCTTCATTTGTGTTTGTATATAACGAGCTCTTTCATAGAGCTCTTCCATAGTTGTCAGCCGATTCATGGCCAAAATATGCCGGAATTGAGGAGTTGCATTGGAAATGACCATTTTCACTTGCTCCTGCTCCGACAATGTGTCTTTCAATTTCTCGGCCATAGACCGCTACCTATCAGCAAATACGATGAAGTCCTCCTCGGGCTTCATTCTCTCGGCAACTAAATCTGTAACAGAAAGGGAAGGTCCCACCCGGTCTCTGTACTTTTGCAAGAATTTTCTTTGAATAACATCAAAATCGCCGGCATCAGCTGGCTCCAAAGAATAAAACCATTCGAGGGCTGGCCCCTCAAGAGATCGCCTGAATAAGTAGGCCAGGGAGGCCTTATTGTCTTGCCAAAAGGAAGTCTCATACCGGAAATCCTTTAAATGAATGAATGGGTTGCCCGTCCCATTATATCGCCGGAAATTCGGCATTTCAGAAGGTGGTAAATGGAACACCGGCAACGTAGGAAGAGAAATTTCCGGAGCATTCTTAGTCGCTGTAACCTTCTTGAGCTGCTCCTCCATGCTGGCCAGCTTCTGAAGCAAGAGAGTGTTGGTATCGGGTTCGACCGGGGCCTGATTCTGAGCAAAAGAATGCGGTATAGGCGTTCGTAGAATCCGAGGAGGTTGGGAAGATTGATGCCTAACCGCTGAATAGCTCGCCTGCTGGGCCGGCATGGCCGCAGTAGGCGTTTGTGGACGAGAGGAGGGGGGATGCAAGACTGCCTGGTCATTAACAATCTGATGGCCACTCACGGTCGGAGGGGGATTAGAGGAAGACGAAAGAACCGACTTCCCCTTCAAGGCGGCCTGAATGGCTTGCCGCTGGGAGTCATCCAACTGGGAGAGAGCTTGGATCAAATCTGTGACATTAATGGATGGGGAAGAGTTCCCCGAAGTGTTGGAAGATGGAACTTGAGACGAAGGGTCCGCCTCATGATTAGTGGTATCAACCACATGAATTTGTGAATAATGGGGGTGAGGAGGGAGGTAGTTCCCTTCATAATAAATGGAATCCTGGAGAGGGTCCTCATATTGACCAAATATGTTCTCATTCTCATCATCATAAGAGTACCCGTTGCCTGACATGTTGATGATTTTACCTGATCAGAGTTTCATTCTTAAGAGAGAGAGTGTTTAATGAAGGAACTATCACAAAATATTTAATCCAAACAAAGCAATCAACTCACCCAACTATGTTTATGCAAACAAGGTTGACAAGAAACGCAAGATTTTAATGTTTGATGTTTGAATTAGAGTGGATTATTTGTGAAAGTTCACTCTTTTGCCAAATGAGACCTAGTTTGATCCAAGTGTAACCTCCGGGTCAACTAAGTTTTTCTCTCTCTTTAACAACGCATAGGTTCTCTAAACTCCAGGTACTTCAAGGGTACAACCAGCCCGGCGTCCGTGAGGGAATCCACGGGTGCGGGGACTTATGGAGGTCTTGGAAAAGGGATTTCCGGTCCAAAGAGACGGAATGCTCAATGGAGGGTCGTCCCGATTCCAAGAAGGGTGTGTGGATCCTAGGGTAGAGAGAGGAGGTCTCTCAACCAAGCCAATCAAACAAGATAATCCAAGCAGCAATATAATATCAAGACAGATGCCAAGCAATGAATAAGAACTAAACACAGGAAGCAGTATCTGTGAGAAGGAAACAGTAAAGACACGACCTGGGAAAGGTCGTTTTCACAGCAGGAGGAAAGACACGCCCTGCGGTAGGTCGTGACAAGATGAAGACACGGCAGCGTGGCTGTCGTTAAACTCTGTGAGGGGCTCACAGACGGTAGGAAAACACGCCTTTAGGTGAGGCGTTATAAAGAAAGGACGCCTCCACAGGAGGGCGTCAAAACTCAGAGAAACGCCCTGATGATAGGCGCTGATAAGAAATAAAACGCCTCGGAGAGGGGCGTTAATCCACAGACAATATGATAAGCATGCAGCAGACAGCAGTTATGATAAAATAGAAACGCCCTAATGAAAGGCGCTGATAATAAATGAAACGCCTCTGAGAGGGGCGTTAATCCACAGACAATATGATAAGCATGCAGCAAACAGCAGTTATGATAAAATAGAAACGCCCTAATGAAAGGCGCTGATAATAAATGAAACGCCTCTGAGAGGGGCGTTAATCCACAGACAATATGATAAGCATGCAGCAGACAGCAGTTATGGTAAAAGACGCCCTGGAAGTGGGCGTTAATCAACGAAACACGTCCCTGAGAGGGGCGTTAAATATCAGACGCTATAATGAGCAAACCAAACACCAGCAGATGCGATAAACACACGCCCTGAAAGGGGGCGTTAATCAATAAAACACGTCCCTGTGAGGGGCGTTAAATCAAAAGACGCCCTTATGGAAGGCGTTAATAAGCAACAATTGACTGATCCCAGGAGTGTGCAGGGTGCACAATGGAGGGTGCCCGAGGGGCACAAGGGAAAGGGTACCGAGGGTACCGGGGGGAAAGGGCACGCGAGGGTGCCTAAGGGGAAAGGACACACGAGGGTGTCAAGGGGAAAGGACACACGAGGGTGCCAATGGAGATGGTAATCAATAAAGAAAACAGTGGAAGTCCCACCGTGATCGCCAATTTGTAGATCGTATTAAAATCCGCTCTTTGTTTGGGGAAATTAAATATGATAATGGGATAAATAATGCAAAAGAATGCAATAAAAATAGCACGAGGTGCTAAAGTGGAGATGATGTGATCGCCAGAGGGGTTACCTCAATAAGAAGAAAAGGAGATCGCGTGTACCTGATGGAAATTAGGATGCGAGATGGATGTGGATTTCCTCCTCCAACTTCAATCGGCTGGCCGATGAAGTGGGTCTTCTTAGTTGATTACCTCTTTTTTTAGTTTTTTTTAAAACCCCTAGAAGAGAGCTAGGGAAAGGATATGATATGTTGATATGTAATGCAATAAGAAAACTAATGATAGGATGACAGTGATGATGAATATGCTTAGAAAACAAATGAGATAAGCACGATAGCCCTGCTCTTCCTGACGAGAGTAAAGGGAAGCCGTGAAGGTATTGAACGGATGCAGAGGGATGGATGAAGCACGCCCCTGATGCAGAGGGATGGAGTGGAAGCAGGCGTTCAACCTTCTGAATACTTCAATGCTTTGAATGCTTAACCCGGTTAACCTTTTTCACGATCGAATGATATTTCCTTTTATAATGCTTCAATCGGATGATCAAACCAAGGAAATGATAAGAACAGGCAATGAGGCATCCAGGGAAGGATCAAGATCGAGCAAGAGTCCCATGGATGGTAGGGAACTGTGAGGGAAAGATGGAAAAAGGAAGGACTCTGGATGAAACACGACTCAAGCCAGGGCGTCAATTTATGAATTGACGACCTGCCACAGGACGTTTATTGAAACACGACCTAGGAAAGGCCGTTTCTTCCTGGATTTAATTTTGGAAATAAAACTTTCTTTGTTTAGAAATTCCTGGAACACGCCTGAGGTAACGGCGTTGCTTAAAAACACGCCCTGAGGTAGGACGTTACGCATAAAATGCTTTTTATTTTGAAAATAGATAATTCCAAAAATTAACGGATAATACCAGGAATTGACGCCCTCACCTATGGTCGTCCCTTCTTTTGAAACGCCCTATGACAGGTCGCGATTTTTGAAAGTAACGCCCTTCGTTAGGTCGTGAATCACGAAAAATGTGGGGAAAATGCATAAAACTCACAAAAATAGAAAAACTTCATGTTATAGGAATATTGAAGTCCACTTGGGGCGTTTATATAATGACATGAGACTTGATCAACATAACGTCAATTTTGGCGTGTCTACACCGGGTCCGACCCAACTTCTTCCACATCCACTGCCTTGGGCACCTGCCCTTTTTCCCACTGCTTTCGAGGCTTTAGTCCTCACTCCTCCTTCTAATTCTCCGCTTCTTTTGTAGACCTTCCATGTGATCAGGGTCTCCGCGCCTTAGTGAGGGAGTTCTAGCCCTCGCCTCTTTTCCTTTCCTCCTTATTCGTCTGAGTCTGGTCTTGGTACCACTCCTTCTTGTTAAGCCACTTTCAAACCCTTTGCTTCCGATCCTTTTGACTGCGAAAGAGGACTATCCCACGATGATCAACCTCGCCTCTGATAAGTTGCTTCTACAAAGTGTAGACACGCCATTCTTGACGTCTCATAGAAAGTCTCATATTACTATACGACGCCCCGCGATGGCCTACGCATTTCGAATCGCTCGAGTGCTTCCTTTTCCTGAGTCTTCTTCCACCTTTTTCGGCATCCGGAATCATCTCGTCACGGCATTCGGACGGCATCAACACCAGTCAGACGCATCAAGAGGTTCCGGGACCAAGAAGGGTGTCTGCCGAGCGCCCGCCGACGCCTGATTTAAAGACCCGGGTGGGTCTTAATGGGGGCGTCCAGGCCCCTGGACGCCCCCATCTTTTTAATTTATTTTAATTTTTTCTCAGGGCCCTAAAAATAAATAAATATATATATTAATGGAGGCGTCCAGGCCCATGGACGCCTCCATTAAAATAAAAATAAAATATGATTAAAATGCCACTTGGCATTAAAAACAAAAAAATCAATATATATTATTAGAGGCGTCCAGGCCCCTGGACGCCTCCATAAAAACAAATTATAAAAAAATCAAAAATCCAGCCCTGGCATAAAAGACAAAAAATAATAAAAATAATATATATTTGGAGGCGTCCAGGACCCTGGACGCCTCCATAAATTCCCTCACGGGCGCCGCCCACCGAACGACGGTTTGTCGTGTGTGAAAAAAGCCAAATTTAGAGACGTCCGGTCAGCTGGACGCGCCCATTTCTGAATCACGAGGCGCCGCTCACAAAACCACGCGTTGTGCCGAACCGCGTGCGGCCGACGTCGGTTTTCGGTGGACCTACTTGAGGCGTCCGGGACCCTGGACGCCCCTACAAAAGTATTCCAAAAAAATCAATAAAAATAGAATAAAATATTATTTCGGCCCTGATGGAGGTGTCCAGGGTCCTGGACGCCTCCACCTTCCGGAGCTCTATAAATAGAGGCCCACCCCCTCAGTTCTAAGAGAGCTAAGCAGTGATCCGATAGGCTGCCGGAGCCCAGAGGCTACGGAGTCATTTTTCTAACCCGTGGGGTCTTTTGTAGGTGGAGGTTCTGCCGGCTTCTCGGGTGCCCACGCTCGCGAGAGGAAGGTCGTCTTCATCCACCGCGCTTCTACGTCGTCCCCACGTTGCCGGAGCTCCGCCGAATTTCACCACCGGCACATCCAATAAGCCAACTCTTTCCTTTTCTTCGTAGTTCTTTGCATTCATCATCTCGCATCCATCATCTCATTTTCCTCCTACTCGAGTCCGAGAGGGGTTTAAAAGATAACACCAACCAGGTGTGTGTCTTCCCGTTATTTCGTCATTTTTATTGCAAGGATATGAATACTACACATTCATCTTTCTAAGCCACTTGTCATTTGTTTGTCGTTGTTTTGCAAGGGTAGCCGAGGAAAGCCCTCTCCGTCGGCCGGCCGGAAGGAGAGGAAGAAGCAACCCACCATCTCCCGCTCTTGAGGTAGGCGCGATCACTTTCTTATTTTGGGGTCTTTCGGCCCCTGGCGATCACATCTTTTCATCGAGGCCGCGGCGAGTCACTTCCCCAATGGCCGTTTAAATTTCTGTTCTCATATTCTCTTTATATCCTGTTATATTTCGTTTATATCATCGAGGCCGCGGCGAGTCACTTCCCCAATGGCCGTTTAAATTTCTGTTCTCATATTCTCTTTATATCCTGTTATATTCTGCTTATATCATCGAGGCCGCGGCGAGTCACTTCCCCAATGGCCGTTTAAATTTCCGTTCTTACATTCTCTCTATATTCTGTTATATTCTGCTCATATCATCGAGGCCGCGGCGAGTCACTTCCCCAATGGCCGTTTAAATTTCCGTTCTTATACTCTCTCCATATTCTGTTATATTCTGCTCATATTCTCGAGGCCGCGGCGAGTCACTTCCCCAATGGCCGTTTAAATCTCTGTTCTTATATTCTCTTTTATATTCTGCTCATATTCTCGAGGCCGCGGCGAGTCACTTCCCCAATGGCCGTTTCAATTTTTGTTATTTAATTTCTGTACCATTCCCGTCCCCCCGAGGTCGCGGCGAGTCACTTCCCGCTATGGCCGTTTGAACCCCATATCTTGTTATATTATACTTGTCCCGCTCGCCCCGCCGGAGCAATCTCCCGTGGTGGCCCCTTCTCTCTCTTCTCTCATCTCTGTGTTGCAGCAAACAGCAAAACAAACAAAAAGAAGAGCCCGCGCGCTCTCCGCATCCTCTTCCCCGCACCATCGAACTCCGAACCGCGTGACGTCGCTCACAGATTGGCGATCACGGTGGGACTTCTATTGTTTCCTCCCGGCTACCCTTGCAAGTTCGGCACCACCCGTGCCTCTCCACCTTGGCGCCCACGCGCACCCCCGTTCTGCTCACGGCAGCACCGTCAGTTCTGATTGGTTCTTTGTTTATTACATGTTTGTTATTTCTGTTGTTTTCCCACTCCATATATCTGTCAGCATTCCATTGCATACATCCATTCCTCTTTTCTATCCTTTTTTTCATTTTTTTTGAGGATCACCCTTTCCCGGTGAAGGAAGGACTCTCCGTTTGGGAATTCCTCTCAACGGACTAGAATCTCCTACACTGGGACCTCCGTAAGTCCCCGACATCGAAGAATCTCCTCTTCGTTCACTGGGCTGGTTGTACCATTGAAGTTCCCCGAAGTTAGTCATTTCATTCGTGGTGAGACGAGAGACCCTAGCTGACACGGCGGTGAAACAAAAATAAACTAGGGTCCCTATCTTGTGTGAACTTCGGATCTCGCTAAAAACACACAAAAAAAAATCATCAAAATCAAAACAAAAAAAAAAGGGCGTAAAGGCATCCACTTGTTTGATAATCTCTGCTACCTACTTGCTAGTGTATGTTTTTGCGTTCTGGGAGAACTGTGAGCATGTCTCACGAGTCTTCCGAGGAGAACCACCCTAGCCGTGGTTTGACAGCCGACCCGCGAGTCTATGCTATGGACTCGGGTCCTTCTCATGACCCCTCGCAGGAGGTGCAGGTTATTGCCGGGGACACGTCCCCGCCACAGGATATCACTTCCTTACTGGGCGTCCTCGCCAACACGGAGCTTACCTCTGAACAGCTCCGGGCCTTCCAGGCCATTCTAAAGGGGAAATCTGTTTCCCCCACGCCCCAGGAGTCAACTCCGGCTATCGCACCTCTCCACGAGTCCGTGCAGGCCATTCCATCTCCTTCATTGGCGCAAGCCATCCAGTCTCCCTCGCTTCAAGGACAAGCGAGCCAACAACCTCCCTCATTCCAATTCCCGTCACAATCTCAAACTCCCGGTGTTCCTCACACACCGTTTCAGCCAGGGCCAACTGTCGGTGGTCCGACAGTTCCCTCTCATTCCGGGTTTCCCCCTCAAGTCTCCGGGAGACAGTTTCTCCCCCAATGGCAAGTGCCACCTTCACCCCCAGAGGAGCTCGCCCAATCGCTCCTCAATAGGTTCAATCGCATGGACGAGCAGTTTCAAAATCTGAGAAGAATGGTGGACGTGAAAGCCACCCCGGAGGTTGCTTTGCCAATCCTCCCCGTCATTCATCTCCCTCCCTCCGAAATGCCCACGTACCGCAGATACAATGGTACCGGCAACCCCTTCATTCACCTCAAGGACTTCATGTATGAGTCATCCTATTGGCAAAACGATCAGAGGTCCCTGGCATACCTCTTTCGGAGATCATTGGATGGTCCCGCGCTTGAGTGGTTCTATTCTCTGGAGCCCCGCGAGGCCGAGAATTTTGAAATAGTGCAGAGAAGGTTCTTGCAGAAATATAGGGATAGGGTCGGTCCCTCACTCTCCATTACCGACCTAGTGGCCGAAAAGATGAAACCCGACGAGGATTTTGTCCGATATGCTGATAGATGGAGGTCTCTGGCGGAAAGAATAAGGGATACCCTCTCCGAGCCCGAACAAGTGAAGATGATTGTGTCTAATGCAACCCCGCAGTTCAGACACGTCCTCGCCATGAATAAACTTACTACAATGGAGGAACTCTATGAAAGGGCCCGATACATCCAAACCCAGCTAAAAGACTCCCCCATCATGAACATGTTTGAGTCGCCGAAGCCCAAAGTGGTCAGAAAGACAGGCGCTGGTGTCCCGGGCGGAGCCACAGAAGGGGTCGTGACAAATGAGCAAGTCAGTGCGGTCAACAATGCCAACTATGCAGTCAACCCAAGGCCTCCACAAATGCCCCGACTACCCCTTCAACCAGGTCCTTTCCCTCTCCGTCCTCCACCCCAAAATAATCCACCCCAGGATAATATGCCTCCATTACGTCAACCCCAGCAACAACAACCACAACCTCAACAACAACAACCACCGCTTCAGTACAACCAAGTTCCACCCCCGGGGAACTATGGTCCCCAACAGCAACAAAGGAGGCCGCTCGGTCCTAAGAGAGCCTACTATCCACCATTGCCAGAAATCTTAGCAGATATTTTTAATGCCCTCATGGCATCAAACCAACTCGCCCTACCCAGAGAAAGGCCCGCCTGGCCCCCCAATGTTGATACCTCCAAATACTGCGTCTACCACAGGCAGCCGGGACACACAGTGGATTACTGCTTCCATTTCAAAGATTACATCCATGATATGAATGATGAACATCAAATAGATTGGGATGAGATGAGACGGTACGTCGCGGCTCTCAAGGCTAGGAGACCTCCTCAGAGGCCACAGCAGCAGTTACAACAGCAGCAGCAGCAGCAACCACAACAACAACAGCAGCCTCAGCAGCCCCCCCAACAACAGCCCGACATGGGCATAATCCAGAATCCACTACCGGAGCACCAACAGCCCAATCATCAGGTTAACCCCATCTCCTCCTTCCCGGAAGTCGGGAGAGAGCAGGTGTGGCACCAGGAAAGTACCTCCATTCTCTATACATCCAACCCTATCGTCATGCAACCCCCTCACCTTGCCCGGGTAGCACCTCTCTCTCATCAACCCGCATCGGTATCGCCTTCACCATTTCCACTACCATTACGCCCTCTCATCCGCACCCCGACCTCCTATCAACCGACACTTTCTACTACGCCTTCACACCCTCTCACATTCTCCCACTCCCCCACTTTACCATCCACCTCTACCACATTTACCCCTACGCCTTCTAAACCCCTTATCATCCGTCCACCATACATAACCCCGTCTTTCTCCACCACATCACCACTAATGCCTTCAAAACCACTCATCACCCACCATCCGCCTCAAAACCTTTACCCGTTTCAAACCTTACCTCCACCTCCACCTTCCAAACCCCTTATCCTTCATAATCCGCGCGATATCCCCTCTACCTCCGCCATGCCTCCACCTAACAAACCCCTCATCAGAATCCCTGCTCCCGTCATCACCCCTGCTTCATCAACCATTCCTCCACTACTACCCCTCAAACCCCTGTTAAAACCCACTGCTACCCCCACAGAGGTACAAAAGCCGCAGGCAATGGTGCTCCGGAGTGGAAGGATTTTCCACAGGGTTTTCCCCCACAACAGTCAGAATCCCGAGCAATCTCAGCCAGAGAAGGATGATGCAGAACAACCAGAAAGAGCTATCCCTGGAACACAGTATGATCTACTGAAACACTTGGATAAGACGCCTGCCCGGATCTCCATCCTAGAGCTACTTCAAAGATCCACATCACACCAGGCGGCCTTGATGGAATATCTTCAAAAGGTCATGGTTAATGAAGACCTCCCCGTGGAGAAGATTTCGACCGTCCTAACCCCAACAGACACACAACCAGTCATCATGTTTCACAACTACGAGCTCGCTCCCAAGGAATCTCGGAAATATGCATTGTGCATTTCAATAAAAATTAATGGGGTATCCATAAACCCGTGTCTTGTGGACACGGGTGCATCCATAAATGTGATCTCCATGAGCACTCTTCAGTTGTGTGGGGTCAACGAGGAACAAATAAGACCTTCCTCGATCACGGTCACGGCTTATGACAATAGCAAAAGGCCGCCGCAGGGGATGATTATTCTGAAGGCAGAACTAGGCCCCATGGCAATCTCCACGGAATTCCATGTCCTCGACATGGACCCCACATTTAAGGCTATACTGGGTCACCCTTACATCGAAGCCATGGACGCTGTGCCATCCACCAACCATCAGTGCCTGAAGTTTCCTTACAATGGGAGAATTATTAAAGTGGTCAGTACACCTGTCCTTCACACAGTGGATGCTATCAACACCTCTCTGCCTTCTGTTTGGCCGTCTCATCGGCCCATATTGTCACTGCTGGACGTACGTGATCCATCTCATATTCCACTAGCACCAAAAGAGCCGGTCAGGGCAACCGCAACATCCTGTCTCCCTTTTCACTCCAAAGGTTGGGAGATTATGAGGAACATCGGCTATCAACAGGGAAAAGGTCTGGGCGCACAGTTACAGGGTATGCTCAAGCCGCCAAAAGAAATTAGGCCGAACCGTAGGTTTGGCCTAGGCTTCAAAGGACCGTTGAAGGCAGATTGGAAGCCCCTCACGTGGACTCTATCAAACCACTTCAACAGAGGGCCCGTTGTTCAGATGGGAGATCACCCACGAGAAGCATATGGAGGATCACATGCTGTATATTTGGCTGAAAAATGTCCGAGGATCACCAAAAGAGGCAAGATCAAAGATCCGGAATGCGAGTGGGACAAATGGTTCGACATATGTGACATTTCCGTTGCACTGGAAAGGATGTTCTCATCTCCACAGCTTGAAGGACCACCATTGATCTCCGAAATACCAGAGAATATTACCACTCTTGCCAAGGTTCCAAACTATCCTCGTCCTCGCCAGAAGGACTCTGTCATCGACGGATCTTCATCCGTCCTCAACATTGCCATCGACGGCTCATTAGCCGCCATCCTCTCCATCCACTCGTCTCAGCCTTTGCTGATATCTTCTTCCTGGGCCAGACAATTGTCTGATGATCTTCCCAGGTCCCCTTCTTTGCTTACATACCTACGCGGGCTT
This sequence comes from Amorphophallus konjac, assembly GCA_022559845.1. NCBI lineage: Eukaryota > Viridiplantae > Streptophyta > Magnoliopsida > Alismatales > Araceae > Amorphophallus > Amorphophallus konjac. The sequence continues at coordinate 213,364 of JAHNEJ010003601.1, forward strand.
TTCAACCCGCGCCAGGTCTTCAACCATGATCTGCTCTACGAGCCCCACAATCCTCTAGCCATAACCACTTTCCTCTCTCCTCCAATCTCTTTTCACTGCTTTGTCATTAAAAATGAAAACGAAAAAAAAACGTCAATTTTCAAACTCTCCAACAACACATCTTCGTTGAGGAAACCTCCTACATCTCCCACGGGTGCGTACCGCCTTGCGGACCACCCGTCCAAGGTTCGATGAGCGACCTTTTCTACCCCTCCTCTGAGGGGTCTTCTCCTGTACATTCTACACCATCCTCCTCATCTTCCTCTTCGTCTGTAAATATTGTCAGTCAATCTAGGAATGATAGGCCAAGGGTAGTACCTAGGAAGAAATCCAAGGGTAGGCAGATCCCTCGTCGATTCCTTCTGGATTTGGCCGCCAGGTGTCAGGCCCTTCTTGCCATCCCCCAGTTGTTAGAAAACCCCATCCAGCTACCCGAAATAGAATGCGAGGGCGACTGTGAATCTGATGAAGGGTATGGAGTCTACGAGCTCACGAATGAAGAATGCCCCACTGAAGATGAGGGTGAAGAATATGAGGATGCGGCGGGCGCATACGCTAGCGGAATGAGGAGATTCGACGAGCCATCAACCGCCGTAGAAGAATCCACCAAAGAAGTCAACTTGGGGACTGAGGAAGACCCTAGGATCATCCTCATAAGTGACAACCTACCACCCTCTGAAGAAGAGGCATTAATTGAGGTCCTCAAGGAATATAAGGACACGTTTGCATGGAGCTACGAGGATATGCCGGGTTTGGATTCAACCTTGGTCGAACACCGTTTAACCCTAAAACCAGGGTCCATCTCGGTAAAACAAAG